>WEKW01001179.1:145586-200816 GCA_013389905.1 Sula dactylatra | reverse complement strand
GGGGGTGCGGGGGGGTGGAAGGGGCCGAGCTTCCCACAAAACCGGACTGTGTGCGAGGAGAAAGTGCATCAGTACGGGGAAAACCAGCCTAGGGGGCACTTCCGAGCAAGCGACGGAGCGGAGAGCTTGCGAGGGCCAGGCAGGGAGAGACAAAGAGAAGGGAGGACATGAGCCAAGGGAAAGGGAGAGAACAGGGGATCAGCTGAGTTAAATCACGCTCTTCCCCTCCGGCACATCCCTAAGAAGCGCAGGGACAGGTTGCCCCCCTTTTTGGCAAGAAGACAAAGAAGTAAGTGGCCCCATGGGGAAAGGGGGTGAGAAAGGAGGGGAGTCGGGGGAGCCGGAGGCGCAGATCCGCTTCTACACCTGGGAGGAGATCCAGAAGCACAACCTGCGGACGGACAAGTGGCTGGTGATAGAACGAAAGGTTTATAATGTCACCAAGTGGGCAAACAGACACCCGGGGGGTCAACGAGTGATCAGCCACTGCGCCGGCGAAGATGCCACGGTAAGGACCGACGCACAGACAGACAGACGGCTGCCTCCCAGCTCTCATCAGCAACCTCTGACAGGTCGTTGCCTTCCCGGTGGTTACTGAGAAGTGAGCCAGCTTTTGTGCAGCCAGCTGTCTGCCTCTCTCTCCCCCCCTCCATCTCTCTAACACCTGCTCTACACCCAGCTCATCTCTTTTCGCCGCTTTTAGAAGCGAAAAGCTTGGTCCAAATTGATGCGACTCCTTGGCCATCAACTCCGTTGAGCCATGGCAATTCGCAGCATCTGGAAGATCGGTTGGTAGAGATTGCTGGGCTCTGCTTAAGTCCTGCTGTTTTGTCTTTGTCTCTTGTTTGTGCTGTGCCTGGAGACCTGAATCCACGAGCAAAGTGTCCCAAGTCTCCCCCGTGTAGCTTATGACATGCAGAGTCACAGCAGCCAAGCACAAGAAAGGGTTAACGAGAGGCCAGTCTGTGTTTGAAAGTTGCTTCTGTGAGGAAGGTGAGCTTGAGGCTTTAAAACAAGGAGCCTTTTAAGCTTTTTCCCCAGGAGAGAATTCTCTAGAGAGTTTAGTTACAGGTTTCTACAGAAAAGGGGAAGGGGAAAAAAAAAACCAAAAAAACCCAAACCTATTTGCTGCTGCTACAGCTGCTCCTGCACTTCATAGCTGGTTTCAGCTACCTCTCATGTTTCAGCAACTTAAAAAAAAAACAAAACCAAACCAAAACAAACAAACAAACAAAAAACCAAAAAAAAACCCCCCAACAAACCAAGAAGGAACAAAAAAAACCCCAAACAACAGAGATTGTTGTCTGCAGTTTCCCTCAAAGCCGCCTTCTTCAGAAGTGCATCCAGAGAGCACGTTCTCTCCCCGGGGCATTAGCCCATAGTTAATAAAATTTAAACTGCCTCAGAGCTTTTCCGAATATGTGCATGGTAAGCGGCAGGAGAGACCAAGCTGTAACATTAACTGTTCGTCTCCCACGGCTCTTTACACCTTAGCAAGAAGGAGGCTCTGTGTCTGGCAGAATTAATTGGCAAGAATTACTAACACTTTCCATCAGTCTCCATTTGCCTGTGGTCTGTGGTTATTTTCCATTCTTTTCCTTGAAGCACTGAGATGCGTTTTGGTGTTCCTGTCCCCTGCCAATAAATCCTCTGAATGAATAGTGTTTTAGTCAAAAAGATGGGCCAGGTTTTGCTTTCAGCTGCTTAAACACAGGCCTGCTGAAACCGGAGAAGTTTGACTCCTATCCCCAAGAATTTAACTCCAGTATCTCCACTAGAAACCAAAAAGCATCTGCTATTGCAATTGCCTCGAATCTCTGTAGGGGAGACTGAAACACAGGTTCGTGATTCTGCTACTGCTGGTCCGTGATTCTGCTACTGCTGGTCCTCCTCCCCCTCCCCAGGGTACGTTGCATCCCAGAGCATGCTCCATGAAGGCATGGTGTTAAGAATGCTCTGAAATTGTTCATCACCGCTCTGAGCACTAAAACAGAATTGGCATCTCATTGCCACCTTCCCTGTGGTGAGTAACACTTTACTGCCAAAAAATCTCTCTCTCATTCAGGGTGAGAAAGCCTTGGCCTTGACCCTGACAAGGCTTAACTAACAAGTTTCATTCTGTGTTGCAAGATACCACAACTGGAAGAGTTTAGGAGGAGGAAAAAGCAATTATAAGAATTCAGTTTACCATTCTTACATTCCTAGTCCTTACACGGCTTCCATCTTTCTCAGGTTCCCCTTAGCACCGCGTGTAGCTAGGACTTCCCGTCCGGCAAACATGCACCAAAGGAACCTCAACATCTTGTCCATTTATCTTGGACCAATCCTCTAGAGGGTCGTGTGGATCCATCTACCACAAGCTGCCCACTGACAGACTCGCTGAGTCCCAGGTCTGTGCTGGGCCACTCTGAAGTTACCCTGCTTGGTGATGTGTGACCTAATTCGTCTCAGGATGCTCACAAGACAGCTCACTGAAGCTTCCAGGACAGCTCGCATGCTCAGCATGCTCAGCTCATGCCGGGCAGGTTAGGAGTGCCCAGGCTAGCTTACGCATAATTTCCCCTACAGGTACTAACACTGAGCATTCATTCGTTTTAGGCCATAGTTTAACCTGCTGAGACAGCTTAATAGTCTGGGACAGCCTGTTCTGGTATCACATCATGCACAGTTGCCTTCAGAAAATGAAGGCAGAAGTATGCAAGGGCACCTTGCAGCCTCTCTGTTTCAGAGATGTTCAAGGATGTGAAGGAACATCCTCGTACTGACTGCACTAAGTGTTTCAAATGCTCTGGTACAGTTCATAGCTCAGTAATATGAAGCTTTTTTTTCACTAAAACCCACTTCAGCCTATTTGGCCAGTAGGCCACAAAGTTGGGAGGTCGGGTGTAAGTATCACATGGCACTTCCCAGAGACTATCTTTTGCCTTTTGCTTTTTACGTCCTCTAGTACAGAACTGAGGACAACTCCAAAATTCAGGTAGTATCTTACATTCGGGACCTATTAGTAAAGGAGATGCACGAGACATAGCTAACAAAAAAGCAATCCTGCCGTCACTGTAGCTTTCTGCCTGATGACAGGAGATGTTATTCCCTCTCATGCTTGGAGGCTATACTGGAAAAGCCCTTTCTCTACATATGCCAATGACATATATGTGTATTATATGTGTATTATTTCTCAGTGAAGGTAAAACTTTCCTGCTGCCTTTATGTATTTCCTTCATGGCATAGGCTTGTGATAGTGAAGTGGAAGATAGGTAGTGTAGTTTTGAGTCACACCTGTGTTTTGACATGCATGATTGCATTTCTCATCAGTTCCAACCTTTTCATCCCATCCAGAAAGAAGTGGGTCTATTGAGTGCAGAGGCAGAGAACTCTCCCAGGAAAAATCATGACAGAGCATTTAGAAGCATGTTTAGAAAACAGATAAGCTGCGGGCAGGGAAGCCCCAGGTAGACAAAAATATCTTCTAGGTGGTCTGGCAGAAGCTGCTGTTCTGAGCCACCCCCCGATTAATACAACACAAATCAGCGAGATCTCGAGCACGGCGATCAGGCGGTGCCTGGTCAGACCTCCAAAGACTTTTTTCCCCCATTATTTTAAATAATATTGAGTCAACATTCTTTAATGATTCTTATGTGTTCACCCTCTCTCTCCTTCTCCTTCTTCCCCTTTTTTCACCCCAAATTGCAAAACCTTGCAGCAGGTACAGTCAGCTATTATTCGCTTCCCCACTCATTCTGCTCTTCCCTTCTCTTTCACATCATCTGCAGACTGTACCAGGGAAGGAAACTAGCAATCAGACTGAACATTTCAGTGACACATTTATGGGTCCAAGAGCTGAAAATGCTGCAATAACTGAAGCACTAGTAAAAAAGGCTCAAGCCTGGTCTGCTGCCCGTTGTAACCCTGGGCAAGTCAGTCCTTCAGTGTATCATCCCCTCTGTAGAAGGGAAAGGACAGTAGTTCTTAACCTCAGGTGGGCTGCGAGGATAACACCAGAGGGGGTGAAGGATGCCTAAATGATGGTAAAGCAAATTAAATTCCTCAAAGTAGAGAAGGAAGCTGACGATTCAGGAAAAGTGCTTCTTTGCATGGGAAACTCCAAACTGTCTGCAGCACAGGGCAGTAGAAAAAGCTTTTCTGGCCCTAGAATTTTACCTTCATTTTGGCACCAATAAAGTAACACCAGCGGCTAATCCAATGCAGTCAAAAAAGCACTGGTCTCACTCATGCTGGGATAAGTTTTGCCAGTGATGCAGTTTTCATGAGTGGACCTGGACAAATTGATCCCAGCTTCCTCCCTGTGGTAACAGGGATCACTTTGTCCCTGGAACCGGTTACAAAAGAGGATAGTCCGGGCACTTTGGTACTGGCATGAGAGCTGAGCTGAGAGTAACTAGGAAATTCTGTTGCTTGACAGAAGTGCACCTCAGTTTCATTTCTGGCACTTTGGTTTGCCTCCCCCATTGAAATGACCGTTTTCCCCTCCTCCTTACTTCTTCCCCCATAGCCTCTGGCATTTTATGGCTTTTATAATCTTTAAATCATTCCACAGAGTTTGATTTCTCTCCTGCACCTGTAGTTAGCTCGTCTCTCCCCCCCGGTCCCCCACCAATGCTGCACCTCTAACTTCTCGTATGTCATTTCTTTAACTTCAAGTTCAATGGCTCAGGTCAGCTTTCACTCCCTCCTTCTATGCCTCCCACAGCAAAACTTCTATGGTCAGAGTATTATTCTGAAGCTCAATCCAAGGTCTTGGAATCAGGTGAAAGTTTCTGCTGATTTTGGTGGACATTGGGACCAAGGTTGGTGGCTGATAATTTTGAACACCAGAGCTAGACTTTGGATGGAGGTCAGCTCCCAGAAGGGCCAGCTGGATGCAGTGAGCACTTTCCAGTCTGCCCTTTCTGTTTAGAGCCAGAAGTGAGATTTTCAGTTTCTCCCTACTATCGTTAGGCAATGGGACAAAGGTGGAAAAGCTGAAGCATGGTACTCTTGACTTCAGTTTTTGACTGGGTTTTCTGGACCAGTCTTAGCACTTCATGAAATTACATCTTTACAGCTCTCCTATGTGTTTTCTAGACTTAACTCCAGTTCTGTGCAGTAAGAAAAGGGCAAAGACAGAGTAAGAGTTTCTGACCTTCATCAACTTTCTGTCCCTACCACTATCTTTGGGGGTAAAAGTCAAGCCGTGTCATGTAAAAGGAGGGGTGCGCAAGATCTCACTAGTAGCAGCAGATGCATCAAATATATGCTCCCATCAGGCATGTGTAAGACACAGGTAGACAAAAACATGTGGAAAGGGAAAGGAGTGCAGAAAAAGAAGAGCCAGGCAAACTCAAGAATGCGAGGATCAGAAAGGCTGTACAAGCAAGGCATTGTCCTTCCATATTAGAAGTGTTGAAAATATGTAAGAAAAATATTATTCCAGCTGGGTTTCCTGCTTTCCCAGCCTCAGGAGTATATGGGAGAGGATTTATTTCACAAGTTTCATCCCTCGATTAGATTCTGCTGCTGAAACTTAGCAAGCTATTTAGGTCTCTTATCACACGTTTCAGAGACTTCAGTAAAATGTTTCCAATGTTCAAGGCATGTACTGAATAGAAAATATGCAAGCAGTCTCACAAAAGATTAATGGGCCTCTTATAGGGACAAGCAGCCGTATACTGCAGCACAGTAGAATTGACAAGAAGTCTTATCACATGTATTGATAACTGTCAGCTCTTCAAGACCGTTAAACTCCTTAGCATATTTCAGAGTAATGAATAAAGTTGCTTTTTGGTGTAAGTGCTTTTTTCAATGGGATCCTAGCCACTGCAAAGTTTGATAGCAAGCACTTTAAAGCAATTGCTTAAAGTTCTGGTATACAACCAAGTTTTTGGTTTGGTTCCTTTCTAAGACACTTTACTTGGACTTCCATGGAGATAGAATTGTCTGTATATCTAGAATATGGTTCTTGAATAAAGAAGAGTTAAGGTAGCATTCAGTTACTCATCTTACAGAACAAAAAGAGAAAGGCAGAACTCCATAATGAAGAGTCACCTCCTTTTACTCAGCTGTGTTAGTGCTGGGATCTACAGGTCTGGTCAAAACATCCAGCACATTTTTGTATCTGCAGCCCTGTCCAGGTTCAGTCACTACAGTCACCTCCTCTCTTGAATTGCCTCCAGGCAGCAGACTTTCAAAGGGTATTTATCCTAGTGGGGATTTGCACAAATTCCTCTCTGCCTGTCTTCTAAGGGAATTAACAGGATTTAGGTATTTAGTTGCTTAGAAAAAATTTCTTGAGGTGCCTTTCACCATATGCCCAGATAGCATCCCAGATCCCACCATTCACTTCCTGCTACATAAGCAAATTCATCAGCGTCTATTAGAAGCACTGCACTGAACAGCAATCACAGAGGTGGCAGTCAGCCTGGCACCCCTCTTTCACAGAAACGTGGGGGGAAAACTGGAGAGAAGGACGGGAATGACACAATGAGTAGAAAGCAACAGCTTACTCCTGAATCTGACACAGTTACTCATATTTCTACTCCAGGATGCATTCCAGGCCTTCCATATCAATCCCACCTTGGTGCAAAAGTTTCTCAAGCCATTACTTATTGGGGAGCTTTCTCCAGGGGAACCTAGCCAGGACCGAGATAAAAACGTGAGTATTTGTTTCTGAGCTGGGGTTTACGATGGGTATGTTCCACCATTTTTTGCCTCTCGGGATGTCCTCCGGGTCAGAGGCAGGCAGATTATAAAGGTCTCTTCACTACAGGCAGCCCCAGAGAGGAAGGGAAGTGCTCAGCGACTGATCCATCTCCATGTAGCAATGCGCACATCCCAGTATAGATTAAAATGTGTGTGGGAGGGAGGCGACACATTCAGGCTGGCTGTACAAGCCTTTGCTTTCCCACAGAGCCACCAACAGCTCATTTCTAGCAGCCCATTCCAGGTGCCCAGGCTGGATTGATCCCATACTGAAGGGAAATGGGAACTGAGACATGTGGACTGGGAAATGTGCACCCGCTCTTGCGACTGGTGTCCCTTCTGCTGTTCCGTCTCTGGTGACCAAGCTCTAAAACACGTCACCACTTGCCTGTTACAGGGGAAGGAGAGGATTAGGCAAAGAAGTCTGAAAAGACGTCTGAACAAGTTGCTCACCACCTCAGCAAGACTTGAATCTCTTTCACTGTTTGCTCTGCAGCTCCCGTTGACAGATTAACTCCCAGGGAAATACCTCTCTGGGACTCCAACTGGCTTATCAGGCTGAGCCTAGTACCAGCAAAGCTCTGGAGAACAGCCATATTTGTGCCATGCATGGCACGAGCAGTAGGCACCTATGGGTGAGGTGAACCAGATGCCTCAGCTCGATGACTGTGCTTAAGGAGCAGTGACCCAGCAAGTGTCTTTTCCACCCACTCCGCATCCTTAGGGCAGCTCTGTGTCCCTCCCAGACAGTCCGTTCATTCATTATTCAGGCACAGTGCATGGCATGACTAGCTCTTGCCATGAAACTCAATCCTGTCCTGTTGTTTGTGACTGGCCATGATTATGGTATATCTGTATCACCCACAACAGAGCAGACAACACTAACCCACTGTAACCCGGGAATGCTCTTCATGAATGATTGCATGGTAGCTGACCCACGTATTAAATAGGCAATGGGTGCTCTGATATTGGGTGCTCATCATCAGAGCTGTGGAATTATGTATAAGTAGTAGGACTGAATTATCTCCTTCTCCAGCTGCCTCTTTAATACTTGTAAAGCTCATTCAGATGAGAGTCATCACCTGATGTAACTCTCAACAGAACCAGGTAGTGCTGCTGATTCACAGCAGCAGGCTTGAATTACTCTCCTAGCTCAGGTGTAAAAGGTCAGGACGTGGGCTCAGAGCAGCCAGGATGTTTATTCATAGGCAAGTGCTGTGAAAAGCTAGAATACAGGGTGAACATGGAGCCAGGTCCTTCCTTACTTCTGCAGCAGCCAACCAATGCAAGAAACAGCCCGAGTCTTTAGTATGGAGCTGTAGCCTTCCTTCCTTAGGCCCATTCAGACTTACAAGTTTCATACTATGTCTTGCGTGTCTATTTTGCAGTCCCAGCTGGTGGAGGATTTCCGGACCCTGAGGAAGACAGCAGAGGACATGAACTTGTTCAGGGCAAATCCTTTGTTCTTCTCTCTTTACTTGGGCCATATTATTGCAATGGAAGTTTTGGCTTGGTTAATGGTTTCATACTTCGGTACTGGCTGGATCACTACTCTCATCCTCGCCTGCATCCTTACAACTTCCCAGGTAAGAATTAGTAGGCACAGAATACACTGGCTATGCAAATCACTCAGGAGAAGGCCAGTGTGAGCTGAACTTTTCATATTAGACTAATTACCAGTGCAAAACATTCATACCAGTAAAAAATATTCACAACATAGCTGCCACTGTGGTGCCTTCTGGCCACCCCTACCCACTGCTGACTGTGGCTCACGTATTTTTCTCACCTCTCTGGTCTTTCCTTCCACATGTTGGTGGACTTGGTAGTGTTAGGTTTAAAGCAGACTTGATGATCTTAGGGGGTTTTTCCAACCTAAATGATTCTATGATTCTATGCTCCCCTCCAGAATAAAAACGGAGATCTTCGCGTTCTCACTTAAATTAATTCCCTCTCTTCCTCACGCTTGCAACTTGCCTTCTATCTCCATTTCCTTTTGGGCTAGCTCTCATTTCAAACAGCTTCCTAACTACTTTATTTGCCTTCGTGCCAGGCCCAGGCAGGGTGGCTGCAACATGACTTTGGACACCTGTCTGTCTTTAAGAAGTCTTCCTGGAACCACATCATCCACAAGTTTGTCATTGGACACCTGAAGGTAAAGGACATGATGGACCCAGGGCACTGTAGAAACAGCTCTAGTCACTTAGACTATGTCAAAGTAGGCAACTGCAGCTCTAAGCCTTTCCACAGTAAGCAGGTGCACAGAGAAATTGGTGACCATCGCATGTGGAGCTGTTGTGCAGAACAGATAAGAGAGCATACCCATAGCTGTTAGAGAACACAGGGGTTCCATGAGCTTCAGTGCAACTGCACCAATTTATTGCAGCTGGGGACAAAGCTTACTAAATTGCATAAAACCCTATTTTAACATCATATTTTTGCCATGCTCTCCACCTCCTTCACATTAAGGTATAGTATTTTTCATAAGTCCCATCCTGCTACATCCAATCCATTCAAGATGCCTTCAGAACTTCTATCCTGGGCAAGGTCCAGCACAGTCCAGGCATTTCAGCATCCACCTGCAGTAGGAACTTATAGGGGGTGGGGCATAGCTTTGCCCATTCTCCCAAACCCACTTTGGCTTATCTGGTTCCTCACAGGCAATAGAGGGAAACCAGTATAATAATCAAGGGGGTTTAGTGATGGACTTGGTAGTGTTAAGTTAATGGTTGGACTCAATGATCTAAGGGCATTTTCCAAAGTAAATGAAGCTATGAGTCTATGACTCAGCTACTAAGAACAACTTC
The DNA here is from genome assembly GCA_013389905.1 of Sula dactylatra. Classification (NCBI taxonomy): domain Eukaryota; kingdom Metazoa; phylum Chordata; class Aves; order Suliformes; family Sulidae; genus Sula; species Sula dactylatra. The sequence continues at coordinate 191,316 of WEKW01001179.1, read as the reverse complement.
ACATGTGGGAAGACATGATGACATGCAATGCTCTCAAAATACATTTATTCCCTGTTCTTTCAATATGGATGATCTTCAGTGAGGGCAAACCAGCCCTCTGAAACCAGCAGTCTCATAGCAGCTGACAGCTTAGCCACTTACTGCTTATTGCTAGTTCAAAAGCAAATAACAATTTGGCCATAATCAGAGTTGCACTGTTCTAGCGTATACAAACGAATGGGTAACCTTACCATTAGAGGAACTGTACTTTTCCATGGATTAACTCCTTATTCTTGTATCTGCCCAGGGGGCCTCTGCAAACTGGTGGAACCATCGTCACTTCCAACACCATGCCAAGCCCAACATATTCAAGAAGGACCCAGATGTGAACATGCTGCATATTTTTGTCCTCGGAGATACACAGCCTGTTGAGGTAAGGCAAAGTGGGTAAAATGTGGAAAAACATTGTCTTAAAGGGCTTCAGAGAATGCTTGTGCAACACCAAGAGTTGGCTACTATTGGTAGACATGACTTACACAGTCAAGACTTCCATGAATGCTAAAAAAGGAAACGCTTCATCCAGACATTTCATCTATGTTGTCTGACAGGAGTTTGGCCATCACACCCTCCCAGACCTTGGGCTGAAGGGCAAGACTGACTGTATAATTCCCTATCCATTTCCTATACTGACCACAGGAAACAGTGTTTTGGGATAGCTTGGGAAAAGCGATCAAGATAGGACTGGAGAGAAAGTAGAAAGTCATTAAAGAAAACTTCATCCTGCTGGCTTGAAATATCAACATGAGGGGAAAATATGGTGTTCCTCAGTACTTCATCAAAACTGATCTTCCATTTCCACAGAAAATGTCTTCCAATATTAGTCCAGCTGTGCTCCAGACAACCTGTACAAGGTCCTCTCCACTGGAGCCTTTCCCATCCAGTTGATATATTGCATAAGCAATACTTTCTTACATTAACTATGTACTGTTATGCTGCACATGAAATAACAGGCTATGCTAAGGTATTTTAATTCAACCTGTCCTTCTAGAGCCAAAATATTTACTGTCTATTGTACAAAAACCTACACAAAGGACAAAAACCATGTACCATCCCTGGTCATTTTTACAATGCAACAAGGATTTCTAGTTTTAAAAACAAAAAACAAACCAAAGAAAAGCAAACAAACATCTGCAGCAAGTGCAAGACGAGGCAATACAATATTAAAACGTTAATGGTTTCTAAGCCAGCTTTTATACTACTGAGAAAGTAACTCCAGACATGTGTAGGGGACATACGTGCCGGTATATGGACATGTATAGAGAATGTCTTGCACACACAGAATTTTCATGAGGCAGAAGGGCTCTTACATATCACTAAAATGGAAGCCTTCTCCTGCAGTATAAAAAAGCCAGTATCTAGAAGACGTAAATCAGTACCACGCTCTTAAATGTGTGGGTACCACCCATTGGAAAATCTTGCGCCCAGTAACTGGGTTTAAACCCCATGGTTCTACCACTTAAAGGGAAAAGTAAGAATGTAAACATTTATGACAACAAGGAAAACTGGATCTCCATCCTACAATATATCTGAAATGTTGGGCCAGCATCAGTCTCTCCCAGTAGTCTTTCACACTTGTATATAATCCTTTTCCAAGTGATGCTCAGCACACAGCCTTTCAGAGCTCAGACCACAGGGAATTATGTGGCTGATCTATTGGTGCTACAAGACTTACCTTCATTGGGAAGTTGCTATGCTGGAAGCAAAAATGCAAGTTCACAGCAATCCAGATTCTCCATGCATTAATTCCTTGTGTGAACAGTCCTGGAGCTCAAAAAAGGCACTTCTGTATAGCTCCAGATATTTCACCAAGAGATGAGGTTAAGGGACCAGGTGCTCTTGGCTTCTTCTTTTCACTGAAAAGAAATGGGCACCTGCAAAAATGCAACAACCCAAAGTCTGAACCTGTGTTTGGAGAAACTTCTCTGCCTCTGCTCTTTGTAGGTGAACCATAGTAACACAGGAATTGGTGCAGAATAGCTCTCAATGACAGCACTCTATTTCCTATCACTTACATGTCAAACTAGTGACACGACATTACAGATGTAAGCACATCTGTGTGACTTGCCGTAGCAACAGCTAAGGACCACGCTAGTTTTCCCACTGTTGGTGAAGTAAGCTCTTACAAGACCTGACTAATGGCAGGAGTTCATGGGGGCTGATGGCTGGAGAAGTCAAAAAGGATCAATGGTTGGGATATCTGGCATGGAAGGCTACCCAAGGACCACTGTCTTGCACTGGCACCCTGCGTAGTGACTTACCAAAGTCAGACCTTATGCCTATCACATTTGTATTGGTAATGATGGAGATGATAGCAGCTCTTAGCACAGCCACAGGCATGGCAGAGGTAGAGAAATGCGTTGAAATGCCATCAGGTTCTCAAGGAAAAAGACATTATCTGAATATCAAGCCAGAAGACTTTAAAAAGGGCTCTACACCTCGCACAATTTAACCATACCAAGACACTTTTTACCTTTACTCTTGTGGGAATTTAGTCAAAACTCCCCAGTCAATACATACAGAAGGACTGCAGAGAGTCTTCTCCTACATGAGTGTCATAATCCAAGCCTGAGCTTTCTTCTCTGTCCTCCAGTATGGCAAGAAGAAGCTGAAGTACCTGCCTTACAACCACCAGCACGAGTACTTCTTCCTCAGTGAGTATCTGCCCTGCACTCTTCCTTTTTCCCCAAATGCCTGTTGACCTTTCCAGCCCCTACTGTGTTAGCAGAGCAACTCCTCAAGTCTCAACTCATCCTTCCCTTCCTCAGGACCACCATCCCCTCTGCAGGTCCCAAGGTCAGTTCAGTATATTCTCAATGATATCTAAGCATCTTGGACATTGCCAGCATGGTTGTGTAAAGCAAGGCAAACAACTGAGACTGGGAAATAACCTCTGTGTGAGAGGATCCGTGGAAAAAATGCATGTTGCCAGTCATAAGTCAAGATGAATGGCTGTGAAGTGGAGCCTACTTTCTTCACAGAAAGGCAAGACTCCCCATCACCAGCACCTCACCTCTCTCACCAGTGCTAGGCAGACTTTCCCTAGAACCAGTCCTAAATCACTGGCTCACTCTCATGTCACACACCTTTCCACCCCTCTGATGGCCAAAACATTTCCCTTTGCTTTGCAGTCTTCCCGCCTCTGCTCATCCCCGTGTATTTCCAAATCCAAATCATCTCGACCATGATCAGGCGCAGGTTCTGGGCGGTGAGTGAAACGTTCCCTCAGTCTTTATGGGGTCCAGCTGGCTTGTAAGAAATCACATTTGAGTATGGAGGGAGGCCAGTGGGCAGGCACTTTGCTGTATTCATTACCCAGCGTCCCTAACATCACCAGCAAGGACACGTTGTATGAGATAGGCAAAGTGATGCTTAATGTCTTCTCTCTTCCCCTAGGACCTAGCCTGGGCCATCAGCTACTACATGCGCTACTTCATCACATACATCCCATTCTATGGCGTTCTGGGATCCCTGTCCCTCCTCACTTTTGTCAGGTAGGAGATGAAGGGTCTCCCTGCTGCTCTCCCCTCCCTCCAGTGCCAGATGAACCAAGTCTGAGCTCTGCTGTGCCTCCCCACAGGTCTTCATTATTTAGGTTCTCTGCAGTCGTTGACATCACCGTGTGTTATCTTCAGTATCCCACTGCTTCACTTACCTCTTATCGTCTTCCGATTCTACCCCCGCTCAGCAGAGATGGTTCTGGTGCTCAGCATCTTCCCCTGCCCTTGTGATGGTCCAGCCAGGACTCTCCTTTCTTTCCTCATTCCCTGTTCTCATGTGCTGCCTGATCCCAACACATTTATGCATATTTTTTCCACTTTGGTCAAGGCTGGACCCTTCCAGAGTGCTTCAGGCTACCCTCTTCCCAGCTTACGGGGAAGGTAATTCATGAGCGCTCCTGAGCACTGTACATGCTTCCCCTGTATGTGAAATGCTCGCCACTTCTCCCAGTGTGGAAGACGCATGGCCTGTGCACTACATGCACACATCATTCCTTCTACATAGAGGTTTAGACCTCAGAAAGCTGTTTCATGCCACAAACCAAAGTGTTCCTACCCCTACCCTCCAGTCTGACCCCTCCAAAGCCACCTCCTCCCGTCTATGGAGAAGTGCTTCTTGTGTCTCTTGATTTTGACAGGTCTTCTGGCCCCTTACCATTACCAGGCTTCATGACTTACTGCTCATAGTACAGAAACAGTATCAATCAGCCAACTGCTGTTTGACTGATGCATGCAGAGTTTAGTGAGAGACCTAAAACCAGAAACTACAAGCATAAGCTGCCAAAATAAATTGGGCATGGCAGGGCTTGAGATGCTTACACACTGAATTACAGTACTGGTTACAGTATTCCAGATGGCAGCACTAAATTTGTTTGTATCTGTTTATCAGGAATTTCTATTCACGATAGAATCACATTAATTTCTATCCTGCATGCAATAGCTGCAACACTTCTGGCTAATACCAAAGGGTAGCATTTAGTCCCACAGTCAGCATCAGTTTTAGGAAAACAGTTCATCACGGTGAAAAATATTTTCTAAAAAAATTTTGTTTTTTGAGTAAAAAGAAATGGCAACAGGTGTACAAAAACCTTCATGACTTAAATTTTTGTAGTTTCGAAACCCTTTGGACCTAAGGAAAACAGGAGATTCAAAAGACATGCATTTGTGTAAGTGTCTAGCCAACCTTTTTGGTCTGAAATCAAGCTGAAAATCTTATGACCAGCCAACGTACTATTTCCAAAACTTTCATATTTTGATTAAGCTAAAAGTACAAGTAGAAAGGCAAAAATTGCAAATTCAGATCATCTGCTCTTTCAGAAAACAAGCCTAAAGACTAGAACAAGGATGCTTCTGGACAACTCCCTTATCAACATACATCTAAGTCTCAGCATAGAGAAACTACTTTGGGCAAATAAAGAGAAGAAAGTGCATTTCTGTAGACTATTGCACAGGCGCTAAAAATGCGGTTATGTAAGTGCAGTAAAAAAGCCGCTCCAAAGCAATACCCAGGCCAGTGCAGAGGTGAGAATTATGGTAAAGGTGCTGAGAGAGCAAAGGGAAGCTGGGAGCTCCAGTGTGCTAAGCCTGACACCCAGAAGAGACACCAATGGGCAGGCGCATTTTGAAATTCATGTATATCCAGCAAGCAATGGGAAAGTTGAAAACAGTTCTGCAAATTTCTAAATCGGAGCTTGGTTTTTTTTTCCAGGGAGTTGGATCATATTTATTTACCAAAAGGCAAGAGTAGCATGAGAGATCAATCCACTTCTGCGGAAGAGGGAGAGGGATAGCCCAGTAGGATGGCCTTCTTGTATTTAATCATAATTGCCTTGGTCCCAGAGTTATAAAGAGGGGAAGGGAAATTCATCACAGAAGTCATTCTCTCTGGTTTCCATAGAAAGAGAGGTGGTTTTTTCCATACCTTGGAGAAAAACTCTCTTTACACGTTGTGTCTCCTGCTGCTCCCTGTAAAGTCCGCTCTATTTTCCTCATATCCTGGTCTGCAATATAAACTGTCTTGCTTTTTGCCTGTTTGTTTTTGAAGGTTTCTGGAGAGTCACTGGTTTGTGTGGGTCACCCAGATGAATCACATTCCAATGGAAATCGATTGTGAGAAGCACAGAGACTGGCTTAGCTCTCAGGTAACTGGGAGGGGAAAGAATACTCCTGACTCACCCCCAAAACAGATTAGAAATTTACTGAAAGAGCAGATGGGTTATTGTTATCCCCAGGTACTAGCGTACCATCTGTGTCCATGATCCCTCCCATAAAGATGTTCTCCCCAGAGCCAGTAGTGCTGAGGCAAGACTTGGAAGTCCAAACTTCTGTAATTAATTTAACAATCAAAAGGTTATGTTGTGTTCGTTTGGATTTGAGGCAGTATCAGGTTCAAGAAGCATGATCTGGCTTTCCTGTGTGGTGTATGTTGGCAAACACATACGAGCGCATAGAAGACACCCAATGAAAATCAAAGCAGAAGAGAGAGCTCAATATATTTCTGAAGTTTGTATTTCATCAGTAAGGACTGAAATGAAAATGAGATGCTTTCTATAGCTTTTTAATGCCTGGTCAGACAAATCCACCCTGCTGAAAGGAAACCTCTTATTTACAGTGGCCCAAGTCCTATTCAGACCTAGAGGATAATGAGAGCGACTTTGACACTGGGCATATGAATTTGGCATAACTGAGCTGAGAGAAGAAATTATCTCATGTGTTAATTAGTACAATTAGTATTTGTAGTTGTTAATGGAGCCTTGAAGGTGAGCTTTCAAAGTCTGACAGTCAATTTCTCTCCCTTGTGCTGAAAACACTAGAGCACTAAAAAAAAATGCTAAAAGCACTATTCAGGAAAGCACCTAAGCATTTGTTTTAAATTAAGCATGTGAATAGATTCACTGAAGTCATAGGACTATTCAGATGTTCACCTTAAGCTTTTGCTTAAGCACTTAATGCAGCTGGAATTTGCAGACAGAGAGAGAGGTGGTGAGAGTGAAGAGATTTGGGGAGGGGATAAGAGAGATGGGGGCAGGAGAGAGAAAATGTGTGTACAATAGAGGGAGATAAGCCTCTGACACCGGTGTTGTTTTACAATGCATCTGGTGGGGTGAGGAGAGTGTATCTCCTCTGGTTACTATGCAGAAATCACAGCTTAGCCAGTTCAGAGTGTAAGAGGATTTTACAAAAGACTACCTAATTTTACAGTCATTAATAGCAAGAGTAGCTAAGAAATATTTCCAGAACTATTGAGATCTTGCACGTAAGGCAAACTGGGCAAAAACTAGACGGGATGGGGAAAGCGGGCTTTCTGCGTCCATGCATTTTTCCTTCCCCATTTTCCCCCTTGGTAGCGCTGTTAACCATCTGATCTTCAATGGGAAAGGCTGAGATTTAGGAGTCAGTCCTTGGACTGTTGTGTGACTCCTCACCAAATGTCCACAAACCCCCTCCTCATATTGTTCCCTTTACCACCAGTCAGACCCACAGAGACACGGTCAGCACAACGGTAAGCCCCGAAGGAGGATTAAAGCTCCCGTTGCTGCAACCAGCTATCTCAGCGCGGCACTCTTCTGCACTCTGACAGCTCAGTAGCTGTAAGACACGTATCGGCCCCTGTCGCAGGCAAGAGGAGTTTTGTTCTGATTTTAGGGTGAGACTTCACTAATCTTCACAGCTCCTTTCTTGCCTTCACAGGTAGCAGCCACCTGCAATATCGAGCAGTCCTTTTTCAACGACTGGTTCACCGGGCACCTGAATTTTCAAATCGAACACCAGTGAGTATGGGCACAGAATCATTTGGCCATTACCGGGGTGTCACAACACTGGACTTGAAGCCAGGGAAAGTCTGCTGAATGCACGTATGTGAGATGGGGCAGGATCTTTGGAGCACCACCCTATGCCAAGGAAAAAGAGTCCCAGACTACTGGGGATCATAGTCTGCTGCTGCTACAGGCATGGCATCTTTCTCTCGTGCTACCAGATACTTCAGTTTTCACTCTCACAGTTTTAATTCGGGGTTTAGTTAGGAGTCAGCGGTACAAATCTACCAGTTACAATGCCTATGTACTCATATCCTAAGCTACCTACCTGAACTTGAGTATCCGTTTCAGAAATTTCCTCTCCCTGACCAAAAGCACTTCAGTGTTTTATAGCATGGGACAGCTGTGTGGGACTGTATATGCTGCTGGGTGCCAGATTCCAGGGAAGATATTAAAACCAGGGCCATATGGACAGTCTGTTGCCAGTGACAACATAAAATGTAAAAGAGATGGCATTTAGGGTAAGGCTGAATCGTTTGGAAGTCAGCTTAGGAAGTCTCCATTGAACAGCACAGGGCAAGGTGTTCCCAAGTTGTTCTTCACCCGCTTCTCTGTTCCATGAGCTTCCAGAGGTGGCAAATCAATGCGTTCATTTCGCACAAGCCTCCCTGAAATAGAGGACTGCAAAGCATGGAGACGTCTCTGTGCCTCTCTCTTTTGTCTGCTTGTACAGCTTGAGGAGAAGGCATTAATAATTAGCCCCAATGAGGAGGCAGACAGAGACGCCCATCCCTTGGGGTTAGTCTCTAGAGTTTTCTCAGGTTTGTTTTCTCTTTCTCTATTCAAGCCTGTTTCCAACAATGCCACGGCACAATTTCTGGAAGGTGAAACCTTTGGTGAAGTCATTATGTGCCAAGTATGGAGTCCAATATGAAGAGAAGCCTCTTGGGAAAGCATTCGTAGACATTGTTGGGTAAGGTCCTTCTCGTATCATCTGCAGCTTGCAATTCATTGTTACATGAGCGTCCTGTGTGTTCTAGTACAGAGAATTCGGGGCACTATAGACCTTCCCGAAATACCACGTCGGTATGTTGTAATCTGGTGTCAGTAGGTTAATAATCTTCATATCGTGGTCCAAGGAACACCTGCAGCCATGTTGACCCACAGCAGAAATGACACAGCTCCGCTGAATTAGTGGACTAATGCCAGGTGACAACAGATGAGAAGCTGCTTCACTACATCATGGGGGAAGAAGCAACTGACCCCCAGAGCAGCTTCTGCAACCAGAGCACTGCTATCAAAGTACTGAATACTTAGCATTTAGATGAGTACTAACCTGAACTAATAGGGACCTTTCTTGTAATACCTTTTAAAATATTATTCTGGCAGCTGATGATTCTTGCTTTTGGGAGCTGGCAGCATATCTTCAGGCTGCAAACTGAGATGAATCAAAGGGGAATGAGTCAGGTTACAGCCCGTGCTGTTTCCCATTTGAGCCTTGCCAGCAGCAAGTGGCTATCCCCTACAGGCATAGTCGCAGACTAGTCCAATAGTCCTTACCAGGCAGACTGTTAATGTTTCTGTCTCAGTTACTCCAAGGGGAATAATTCATGACAGGGAACATGAGAAAGTAGTCTGCAGTCCAGGGATCTCCACTCTCAAAGCATTCTAAGCAAATGCAAAGTAAAACAGATTGGCCCCAACATGCAGAAGGGCTGAAAATTGGTTCAAAACCCCTTTCGGTCCTCTCATCCAGTTAGCCCAGGAAAATGCATTCAGCACTGAGACCCGGCGGGATTATGCCCAGCATTCCACCACACAGTGCCCGTGTCTCTAGACAGGTTCTCAGAAACCAGCTCAGCAATTACTCGCCCTCTCGGTAGAAGGATCATCTCCCGTACAGCCTATAAAGCCACATTTCCAGCCTCCAGACTGCATTCTGTTTGTCGGAGGACTTTTGGGTCCAAACCAGCTCAGATCTGTCACATAATATTTGCAGAGCTGATGCAGACAGGAAATTCCATGTGAGAATTCCTGGGGGGGAAGGGGGAAAACCCAGGCAATTCTTCTCTGCTGTTTATTCAGGGCCAGAGGGACTACAGATAACACAGTGGGCATAAGGTGAAATTCTCGCTCACTGAGTCTCCAACTGGTCACTTTGGCGGTCTAAAGAGCAAAATACGTAGCTCTTCTTGCTGTGTTTGTTCTACTGGGGAAAGACATTCAGTGTCCTGAGGATTCTTATTCAAATTTGGTAACGTGCATTTTTGTAGGAACAAAACGACAGAGGGAAGATTCACATGACAAACTTCTCTTCATTTTCTTTCCACAGGTCCCTAAAGAAATCTGGAGATCTATGGCTGGATGCTTACCTCCATAAATGAACATGAATCTTAATGGGGAAGTGTGAGCAACAGGGAGGGATGGGGGGGTTGTACGGGGCGGGGGGGAATCGCACGTGTGTCTTTTACGCTCAGATTTCAGTCTATATCTTCATGCACAGTTGGAGGCGAGTTTCCTGTCTTGTGAACTGCTACTGGTGTGAGCTCAGGCAACCTGTTTAATCCAGATAGATTTCAAGTGTGGTTCAGAGGTTGAAAAGCAATACCAGTATTGCACAAAACAGAAGGTTGGGAGAGGATGGAGAGAAGCAGCGTTTAAAAACAGGGTGTTAATATCTGACCTTGACCTTCTCTTCACAAGATTAATTCTGGTTCTACCTAAACCACGCAAGCCCCTGATTCACAGATACGTAGGACTTGTTAGGCTTCAGTGAGTATTTACAGTCCAAGGACACCCCAGTCTGCTTATGCCTCTTTCCCATGTTTGTGTAAAAGAGGAGCTCAGCACAGAGTTTCATTTTTGTTATCAAGCAAAAAAATAACGCAGTCTGCGATGCCCATCGCAACAGGGAGCTCAGGTGGGCTGCGATGCCCGTCAGCTCTGCCTGCACGAATCGCACCCCACGGGGACCGGCAGCTGCCGTACCACGACGGAGCTTTCAAGCCCTGCCCAGAGCCCGGCTGCCTTGGACTCCCTCCTGTCTTTCTCTAATCATAGCATCACGTTAATAAAAGCTGTGCTACTGACCCTGCACAACTAATGTCTAACCACCTCTCAGCAGGGTTACTATAGCTTTTTTTTTATGACCAGCCCCTATTTGTCTCCTTTAGAAGAGGGTCTGTTTTCTCTTTAACGAGCAACAGGTCTGGCATAGCATTATGGTTGTCAGTAAATTACACAAAAGACCAAAATAAGTCACATAAGCAAAACTTACTAATTGCTCATGAGTGCTCCAGCGTAACCACAAATGCCCTTTTCAGCAGAGCAGTTAGGCAGCGTGCAGCAAAACCACGCGGTTCTGCCTGTCTGCCCATGCCTGGCAGAAACCAAGCCTCTTTCTGCTTGTCGGAGGCAGGAGCAAGAGCACTGTTTACCCTTCTCTTGGGAACAATCAGCGAAGAGAACGAGTTCTTCCTGCAAAAAGAGGAGCTGCCCAACCATTTGACCTGGCTCCCAGGTCCTTCAGGGAGGCAGCTGAAAACAGAATTACCAGGCTGTGCTGCTGATAAGAAACCTTCTCTAGAACCCTCTTACAAACTGGCTAAAACTCTTGTTTCCTGTCCAACACCTAATTCCCAAAATCCATGAATGCCTTATCAGGAGGTGTGGCTGAACAGCTTCCACGTGCTTCTCTAACAGGCGACCTGATCCCAAACAAATCAAGGGCTTTAGAGTCAGTTGTAATACAACAGAAGAGACATACTCTATATGCTAAAGGGCCATGGTTTCAAAAGCAGCCTCCAGTTCCAACAGCTGTCTGGTTGCGCACTCAAAACACCCGATAGGGATACTCTAGTTATTAGGCAATGACTTTGTATGCTTCATTACTTTGCTCAGCTCAGAAACTGGACTTTCTCTATCAAATCCCTGAATGCTAACAGAGTCCCACAAAATCAGCAAGCTTTTTTGTGAGCAAAGACAACTCCAGGACTGTGGCCAGCCACTTTAAAAAAAAAATTATTTCCACCCCCCTTCTTTGGAGAATAAAATGAACTTATTTTCTTGCTTACAGACAGGAAAGTCATAGGCAGGACTACAACTTAACCTAGCTAGTAATACTTAATGTTTGTAAAGGGTTTATTTTGGTGTTCTTGCCCACCCCCAAGCTAGCAATACCTGAATAGCACTATGAATAGTTAGGATGAAAAGCTACTGGCTCCGGGGTATCTGACGCTCGAACAGACTTTGAGCAATTTTTATAGTTGATTTCTAATTACATAAACAATCACAACCTTCTGGATGCTGTAATCTCCCAGACAGGTAGTAACAGGCCAGCCTCGGAAGTGGCCGACATTGTAGATTGCCTCAATATGTGCATCTTTCTGACTCCTTGAATGCATCTTACCGGCTCTGCTCCAGCAGGATGACCACAAGCACACAGTAGCATCACCAATGCAACCTTTTAAATATTCAGCATATTATTCTGACAGTTCATATTTTTTCACCCCCTCCAGCTCTTATTTCCAGAGCAAATGTTTTCTCAATACAGATGCCTCTTCCTTCTTAGCACTGTCCCCTCTTCTCTCTCTTACCTTTCTTTGGAAACTGTTTGCTTTTTAACACCTAGAGAAACTGCAGGGAACTGGTAGCTCAGCCTAGGTAAATAGTCCTGCTTTAGCAACTTGGTTTCCTTCTTGCCACTGACCAGTCTACTGGAAGGACTGTCTTTCTGCTAAAAACCCAAAGTACTGCCAACACAACAGCCTGGCCTAACAGCACCTAGGAGACAGCAGCTACTACTGATGATGGCTGAAAGAATTCGAAACGTTCAAGGAGAACAACGATCTGCGGAAGGAAAGACCAGCTCTTAGGCAACGGGGCACTTTTTTTTCCCCAAGACCTTAGCACAACATAGTAAAGGGAAGAAAGGAGGGGACAGGAGGGGTCTTGATATTAACTCTTCCCCAGCTACTTGCTTCTTTCAGCCTCTCAAAAAAAATCCCTTTTCATTAAAAATATTCAGTTGCTCAAATCCAGAAATAAAAAACTGTGCAATGTTACAGTCAGAACTGATTTCCAAGTGTCACGCATCGTCCCTGGTATTGCAAGAGAAAAAGGTCTGTTATGCAAGGAACAGGTCACCAACCCTTTGTAACCAGCTGTGTATTTTTCTTATTCATTGAACTTAGATGTGCAAAAAGTTTGTCTGGTGAAAATGTAAAATGCTGGTTACTTTTCCAGGCAAAGCCTCTCTGGCTTATATAGTTTCTTCTCCTTCCTCCAAAAAATCCCAGCCCTCTATCTCGGAATACAAGCTGTTTCATATGTGCCTTGATGTATAAGCTCTCCATCCTTTAACCGGAGCAGGTCAAACAGATCCCTGAGAAGGAGCCCTGGAAGTCTGGAGCAATCTGCTTCGTTATAATTTTAAGCAGCACCAAAGTGTAATCAGGTTTACAGGAGATGTTCCAGAAGTTTCAGTAAAACCGCAGACTTAGGTGGATATAGAGTTCACATGACCTTGCTCGGCTTTGCCTCCAACCTGGGCAAAATGCAGCCGTCGCAAACGAGCGTCCTTTTGCAGGTTACAATTAGCCATCAAAATGGTTCAAACACAGAAATCTAAGTACAGTTTTGCCCAGCTTTGTGAGGACTGTAACTAGTTTCTCTGAAAATAACGAGGTGAAATCTTGTACACTTTCTCTTTTGATAAAGGTCATTCAGTTGCACTGTAATGAGACACAAACACACACACAAAATAAATCTGTAAAACATGCTGGGAGCCTGCCAGGGTTTAGTTAATCCAGCTAAACCCCATCATTGGCTACATGAGCACTTGGCAATGGACAGAGGCCATGAGATGGAAACAGAGTTTGTTCCGGGGCAGATAATAAAACAATAGGCAGGAAAGGACTGGCTTTGCTTCTCTTCAGTCACTTGTTAGCAGGGACTGGAGGACCAGGATGGTCAGACAGTTGGCAGAGAAAGGCATTAACTGAAGCAAGTGCAGCAAAGGGGAGAGAAGCCTCTGGGCAGGAGAGAGATGAGCATGTGTTTTGGGAGAAGTACAGAGCTCAGAGAAATGTGGGATGGGAACCGGCTGGGGAGGGATATATGACAGAGTGGGAGAAAAAATACCAAGGGGGTGGAGAAAGAAGAAAAAGCAATTTGAAATCAGGTGTCCCATATTCTCCCATTCATCGCTAGTATCTGCCTGCACAACAGCTTATGCTGGAGACGGGAGGCAAGAAAGGGCAGTACAGGGGTAACACACACAGTGCCCTTCAACAGTGTATTTCAGTCCCCCACAAAGCACGTGCTTCTCCTGCACTTTGGCTAAAAGAGGTTAAAACTGTAGCTTAGACCTTCAGCAACAAAACTTAACTTCACTGAAGGCCATGGGTCTGTGCCAGCCACGTGAATTCACATGAAATCTAGCCCCATGTTTCCAGGCAGAGGCACAATGGGAATTAGGGGATATGCATTGAGATTTTTCCTTTAAGCATGGATTTAAGGAGTCCAAGATCCCACGTGCTTACCGAAACAGGGCTTGGGAGGCTCAGAGCGCGAGCAGAGCCTCGTCAGGACGTATCTCCAGTCACCATCACTCCTTGTGACAGGGGCTGATCACACTGGCTGGATTTTAGTGTTCATTAGGGCAGAGAGATCCTTTTCTTTCTCTAACAAGCTGCCGTGTCCTAGCCGTGGCCTCTTCTAAGTAGATGCTTTCCTAAGATAGCCTTTCTAACAGAGCCCTAACATTTCAAGTGTTTTCTAGGAGTTGTTAAAGCATCAAAACCACATTCCTTACAAGACAGCTCCTGATTATTTCATTCTTAAAAAAAAAATATTTCAGTAACTCAGAAAGAACAATTTTTTTCTGGTGTATTCTACCGCTCAATAAAATCATAACTATTTGTTGACCATAAAATGCTTTACGTATTTTTTTCTTCAGTCACATCCAGAGCCACTGCAGTGCTCAAAGGATCTGCTTCCTCTTGGAGCACCTTCTGTAATACAAACCCACTAGCAGGTAGCATGGAAAAGCCAACTAAGCTAGCTAGGCCATTTCTAGGGCGTGAATGTCACCATCCAGGTCTGGCACTGCGACCAAGAACATTTGTTCCAATTCAGAATTCTTAAAGGGTCAGGGTAGGATTTGGCATAAAGGGTGATTCAAGTCTGAATTTCAGCTTTAGTCTTGCAATTGTTGTTCTTACCAGTTCAAAATCAGATCCCAGACCAAGAACTATAAGAACGCTGTGGAATCAAACTCTAGAAAAGGATATGGGATCAGATTTGCTGATTATGGCTTCCCTTGTTTTTGCTAACTATGTTTTTTTATAGAGGAGCTGTTAACTAGTGATTATGGAAAATCCTTTTTCCACTCCACAGGGTGAAATTAGTAAAATTACTTTTATAGCATTGATTTTTTTTTTTTATAGTATAGATAAGATTTCTTTATCAGCCTTCACAAAGCCCAGGAACAATGGCACTGCTTACCCTCATCTTGGGATCAAACACCAAAGAAAAGGAGATCCTCCTGCGAAAAGATTTGCTTGGCCATTCGGGGAGGTATCTGACAACAACACTGATGCGAAAACTTCCATAAAAGCTTCTTACAATTTGTCTAGACCTCAATTTTTTGCCCATTCATGGCTTTTCCAAAGGTGTGACAAGCAGCTTGCAGCAAGTTTTCTAACCGAAAACTTGATCCAATGCATCAGCGGGCTCTGGGTCAACACCATCAGCGGGCTTTAGGTCAGCCCAAGGCCTTAACAGAACTGTGAGACTGTTAGTTCTTCCAAATACTATTCTTGCAAAATACATTTGAACCGTATCACCAGAGAGAGGAGCACACAACAACGGACAGAGGCTGTGAGTAGGAAGTGCATAGGCTGTCCTAGGTGAGGCGACAAAATGACAGTCGGGGAAGACCAGTCTACGCTTATCTGTTACCTTAAACCAACACTACAGCTTTCCAGAGTACACATGAATCGTTTCACAGGTAAACTCATTCTGCACAAAGTACTCTATGAGAAGTCATAGAATTCAAACAGAAAATGAACCTACCTTGCCCCATTATTAGAACATTTATTTGATCCTAGAATAAACACATTCCCCTAATACAAACACAGGGAGCTCTTACACAAAAATAAACCATTACAAATTGATATATCACCTGGCTTTCTTCCCTGGGAGTACAACTCTTCCCAGAAGCTCTGAGCATCTCAACGCAACGTGGCTCGACCTCTGAGCATCCCAACACGACATGGCTTGAAGGGGAACAAGGACCTGATAGTTCTGAGTTCATGTTCTGGATTAAGACGCCTGCGCTCCAGCCACATCTCACAGCCTTACCTAAACACCCTCTGCTTTTACACAGGGCTCGTACCTCTCCTGGGAATCCAGGAGGCATTAGTTGAAGTGTGGAAAGCTAGCCGGTTTTTCAAGTCTTATCTTCCACAAGCTTAGGCTCAGTTTATCTAAAAAGTTCAGCTCAACCCTCAGCTGGGAACTTGGGAAACATACTGGCCCTGTGCACTCAGTTGTACAAGTGGCTGGGTTGTCTTTTTTTTTTTTTTTAAAATTTATCTGACTTTAGGTGCCAGTAAATTGTGACAGGCTAAACTTTCCATGGGCTAGTCAAAATTAAGCCTTTTCAATTCCCTCCCTCCCTCAAAATTAGCACATGGATGGTAAGGAATACAGGGCATGAAATCAACATAAAATACGCCTAATATTCTTATGTTAAATACTCATACGCCAGGCATCAAGCTCACCAGTTCCAACTCTATTTTAAGCTACTTCATATCCTAAAAAATAGAGATCTATTATTGGCAAGATCTGTAAAGAAGCCTTAATCCATGAGCAATATTGCTTTAAAAAAATTTTAAAAAAATCTGTTCTACTTACTCTGCAATGGCCCAATTCCAGACATCTCAGGAAACTGTATGTTTCACAACATACCACATGTGGCATCAACGTGATAAGCAAGGTGTTCGTGGTGCTCATACATACAGTTTTTACCCAGATAGTGCAAGAAGGTACGTTGTCACACAGCTCCCTCCTTGCAACAGGCTTTTAAAATTCTGTTCAGAAAAGTCAATTACAAGTTCAGCCTCTGAAGAAACTCAATGTTTAGTTCAGCATTTCTGAAGGGTTTATATCATGTTATCATGTATTTTATTGGGCAGCTTGAAAAATGTGTCTGAATTCTTCAAATATAATATAGAAACATTTCCATAGTGTGTCCTGCTTACACTGTCCCTCTCTCCTGGCTGTTTTGCAGTTCCTACACAACAGGGTATAGGTGAAGTTGCTTGTCTCCTGTAAGGCAAATATTCCATTCACATTTCCAGACAGAGAACTGTCATTTGTTTGAAAACCATGTTACAAATAGTATTAAGGGAATAATACAGGATTCCAGAATTCAAAAGCAAGGTGAATCACTCCCCCGTGACAACCCTAACACTGTCCTGGGACGGATCTGTTTAACACAATGTGATTTTGCCTTGCATAGCACGGTGCACACCACCTCCAGCATCCCAGAAATGTCACCACTCAAGCATACTAAGGTCTGAATGAAGATGTCAGGATGATTTCTTCAGAAGGAGGTAAAGATCCTCCGTGATCCCCAGACACGTCAGTTGTTTAAGAATCTGAAGTCGCTTTCTACCGTGTGTGTTTTTAGAAGCACCAGGATCCCCAGCCACCGCAGGAGTCCAGTGATTCAGCTGGAGGCAGTCACCATCCGAGCCAGGAGCTTAGCCAGGAGGGTCAAGCAAGACACACAAGGAACATTTTGCAGAATTCTGACTGGACAGAGAAGACAAGGGATTACGGTGTCCTTTCAGAAAGGTGGTAAGAAGCCTTTCAAAGAGGATGAAGTTTATGATGCTGCTCAGCCTCTTGCTGACGAATGAGACAGGGAGGAAGAGCTAATTATGAAAAGGTCTTATTTGTTTACAGAAGTTATTATTTTCACATTTTGTCTGCTGACAGAATTAGGATAGGTGTGGACTTTGTTTCCTAAACGTTGACCAGAAACAACACAAAAACCAATTACTCCAGTAAGAGCTACAGGATAAGCTCATTTGTTTCCCACTTCAGAGTCAGACATCTACCATCTGAACACTGCTGCTGAGGTTGCAGTGTAGGTGATTTACTTTTTCTACATGGATCATGGACTGGTCCGTGAATTGTCTAAATTCACCTTGTTCTGTTGAGTAACAGAATTCTCAGAATACAGAATACTCAGCAGCATAGTCAGGCTGAGAACCTGAATCATATAAAAGGCTTAAAGACAGTCTTCCATAATCCTAAATAAAGATATGTAGCAGACAACCATTTTGATGTGGGTTTATAGGAAAATAGAGTAATAGTAGTCCAAAAGTCCACAGATCCAGAACAGCTTTGATGTATTTACCATATACTTCTCTTCTCCCTATAAATATAATGCAAAACGACCAAAGTGTCAGTCCAATTATTTCTACAGCATCAGTTACATCAACAAACACAAATTTATCTGTGAGCAGTGCATTAACAAACAGTGCGTTTTTTTGAAATAAGTTTTTTTTGGTAAAGTCACTCCAGTTCCTCAGAAAAGAACATTCAGTCCTGTGCTAAGAACCAGTGTTAGAAATATTGGGGCTGAACAGTAAAATTAACTACTGGAAATAGGAACAGAGGTGGAAATCCTGTTGGCAAGGGAAAAAAACCTACTAAAATGCGTTCCAGCAAAAACAAACCACAAATACCCACCTGTAAGCAGCAAGAAGAAATGCAGAAAAATCCTCCTATCTGGGATCCTGTTCTGTGATATGTAGGCCAACCCATGATGTACATGGAAAGTTAAGGTTGTTTCCTGAAATATCGTGGTGCAGGTTTGATGACTATGGGTTGTTGATTATGGATTACTGATGATAAATTGACTTTCATGGTAATGAGCACTGTGTGTTGATAGATATCTAAAACTGAACCATAAAAATCAGATGTTCCAACTTGTTACCTTCAGTCAATGTTTTTTCTAGACTCAGTGAGAGAATGGACTCTCTGTCAATCAGGCATTAGATTCAAAGCTGCCTCTAGTTGCTGAACAAGTCCTGGATTACAGCTTTACTCTGTATCGAAATGCCTTTCCTAGCACCCCAGGGAGACAAACTGTCGATCAGCCTGCTGCAGAATTAGACAGCACATGGATCCAGTGCCAGATACCTGGTGAGAAGCCCAGTTTTGTTGGAGAAATACTTGCAGGAGCTCACAAGAACTTCTGTTGCATTTCTTAATCAGAATTAGCCACTCAGTTTGGAGGACAGGATTTGTTGGGTTTTTTTTAGCCTGGGGTTAATTGCAAGCTACCAAAAGATAAGGGTATCTCACAGCTCAAGGTGCTAACACAAATGACAACATCCTGCTACAACTACATTGTGCTGATCCTGAGTCAAAAACATTATTCTTAGGCTATACCTATACTTGGGGACCTCACCCAAGCCAGCCAGCTGTTACAAATAAAGGTGCTATCTAGCCCCTGGGGAGGGTGCTTGGTTGCAAATATGAGGAGCTCCACAGGTGTGAATGATGACTATTTTCTTCAATACCCCAGATTTTTGTAACAGAGCTCCACCACCCACCCCAAACAACCGTTTGAATCTCAAGCACAGGCTACTCAGGTCAAGCCAAAGAAAACTCAGGAGAAATCCAAGACTCTCAGGAAACAAGGGGGAAAGAGGTCGATGAGAAGGATCCTCACCTAGAAGCACCACCCTTGCCTGAAGCATCGTTCTTAGCACAATTAGACAACTATGCAACTTATTGGCCAGGTGCTGAATTTGTATATGACAATGAGAAGATTAATCACAGTAATTGCTTGTAATTGCACACATCCTAGTTGAAATGGGTGTGGCTGGTTCACTTGTCTGATTCGATTAATTGACTTCAATTATCCTGCACTCAGATCTGCACCCTGTTTCATTGAGCAGTGACTGGTTTTATATAAAACATAGGAACCATATTGCACTTTCTCTTCTGTGATTTTTTCCCTTATTTTTGTACTGACCAGCACAAAGCCAGAGCCCACATGCATGGGTCTAACTACAAAGAATGCCTGACAGTCTTTGGGTCCAGCCCAAATCAACCTACTTCACTAGGAGTTTTCATGGGTTTCGTATCAGCCCTTGTCTGTGCCGTTTCACTGCCCTTCTACCAGAAGTCTGTATAGCAGCTTCTGAAATTGGTTCAGGTCCCTTCTGTGCCAAACAACATCCCAGATCAAGAAAGCACCTCTGGTGAAGAGATCTCTGAGTGATTTTGGGAGTCACTGCTCATGGGGATGTGAAAGTGTCAGCTGAAACCAGACTAACGTGCTTAGCAGAGTAATTAGACTGATGATATTACCATTAGAATTAGTCCAGAAAAACTATATTTAAAGAAATAAATCCTTGCTTACAGGTGCCTGATAAAGCCTGAAAATTTGGCCTCTGAATCTGCGGAAGATGCGGTTGGTTTCTCAGCTGGAGCCAGTTCCTTCTTCTGCCTGGTCCTATAAGCATCTCCAGAGAAATCACTCCAAGTTGAAATTATCTCCCTTTGCAAGTCAACAGACCTTTAGGCCATATTCATGACCCCAAGTGGACCAAAGAACCAAAGGCTATTCTTCACCATCACCTGGGGTGGAAATGAAGTGTGAACATAAATGAAAGTGCTGCTGCCAATACCAATTCCAGTCCCTTGCTCGTTCTTGTCTCCTGATCATGCTGAAGCTCACAAAATGCGAAAATTAAACATCTGATCTGATGAAGGTATGTAACTGAAATGCAATCCAACATCACTACAGGGCAAGGCATCATCAAGATGACTTTAAAACTACAGTGTTCATCACAGCATTCCAGCATCATGACTCTTTTCACATTCCTGCAAAAAATCAACAATTTGCCTCATAACAAAATGTCTGGGCTTGAACGTTGCAGCATGAGATTCTGCCTCTCACCTTGGGCAAATCAGGAACTAGATGATCTTTAAAGGTCCCTTCCAACCCAAACCAGACTGGCTCTATGAACCCTTCTGTCTGCATAACTGAAAAATCCATAAATAAAAAGCAAAAAGATGTTGCATCAGTCTGCTCTGTGATGCCCAAATGAATCACACACAAAACGGAGGACAGAGATTAAGAAGCAATTTCCTTTACGCAACGTCTCTGCAACCACCTCTAAACAGAAGGGGACAATTTGCAAGGTCTCTACTGAAATATTTTGTAAATGTACCTAAGTTTCAGAAAGGCTCTCACGGATGTGTTGTTGTTAAGGCAATGACAAGTCAGTGTGGTAGCACACATGCTGCGGTAAGAGGGTTTCAGATATTTGTGCATTTTGAATGTGTAAAGCCAGGCTTTTAAAATCAGGGTAATGAAGAGAAGCTAGTGACACTACTGCTGACAACAGCAAAATTACTTCTGGGTTTTCATCACTCAGTTGGACAAGGCACTGACCGGCCTGACCTAACTCAAATGTAGCCCAGCTACGAGCAGGGAGTAGGACTAAACTACCTCCAGAGTTTTCCTCCCTCTGTGCAAATATCCTGTGATATTTGCACTGCATGTGAAATGAAAGAACCATCTGCTGCAAAGGAGGTACATTTTATCCCATCACTCAGTCATGGACCCAGTGAGCACCAGCTCAGGCCAAAACAACTGGAGGACTATGAGCCACAGGGAAAGTCAGGTCTTCACAGAGTCACTGAGGACTTTAAAGAGCTTCTTGTAGTGTCCAGAAGCCCCTTTGCAAACCAGGAGTTTATATCACTAAACCCATGGATATGCAATGGTCTGGTCAGAAGAATGGGGGGCTGCAAAGCCAACCTAAACGGGTGGTTGAACATGAGGTCTTCTCTCAGGCACATGCATATCATTTCAGTGCTAGATGAAGAATATTTGGTCCCCATGTCTCCGCTGTTAGTGTTCCTAGTGTAGAAGAGTCTTTAGCCTTAATGCAAGCCAGAGCTGTCAGGCTTTTTGGGTGGTCCCAACACCTCACCTGCCCAAAATCACTCTTGTCATCCACTCATGGGACCATTAGACACTGCTGCAGTTCCCACTGAAACATTATTTGTCAAGCCCACTGCACTGCAGTCAGTTGGATTAATGCTTCATTCCTCATCGTTTTTGCCAGCTGGCATTCAGCAGGTGGCCTGACAAAGGGGAAGGTCATCAAAGGCCATGGACAAGACACCTCTTCCAGCCCCAGCTGCAATTCTGATGCAGCAAGAGCAAAGGTGTCTTTCAGCCATGACTGACATATGTGTCCATTGGCAAGAGGCGTCTTAAATTGACTCTAAGTTGATTAAGAGAGCAGAATTAGCACAATGAGCCAGGGGAACTAAGGGCAAAGAGCTGTACTCGAGCCAATACCATGTCTACATCTGCCAGAGGAAAACCTGCGGTCTCAGAACTCAGTTGGGAGCATAAATAGGAAACATTTTCAAAGTCTCTGGTATTGTACATTGAGTTAAAAAGCTCATGAGGTTCTGCATGCCCACGTGAGTGTCACTGAAAGCTCTCTAAGCAGCACATGAATGAGTGCTAGTTTTCACTGCAAAGTTTTCTAGGGACCACCCCTACCTTCTTTCAGCTTCCTTTTCGCAGCTTCCCTCTCTGAGGCAGTCCCATGGGGAGCTGTTTTGGGGCTTACTACTACTGCTGCACAAATTGCCGTGAACTGCTTTTCCATCACTGAAGTTACTTGTAAGTAACCAGATATGTACCAATGACTCAACTTCTGTTCAGCTAACCCAGTCTGATATCTTCTCCTTCAAGGGGAATCATTTCAAGTTCAACCTGGCGAAAAGAAAGCTAAGAATTACCTTTTCCTTTGCAAACTTTCCCTGCTGTCTCTGCTCCATCATACTAGCTAGTACTATCATATGTCCTGAGCCAAGGCATCACTGTCAATCCAGATTTGCCCTTCTTCCTCTCACACCCAGCCCACAACTAGACCTAGTCCCATTTCTCTACATCCTCTTTCCCTTCTAATCTACCTCCACTCAGTCTTGCTTCTTCTCTCCAATTTTGCCTCCTTTCACATTCCCTCTCTTGCTTCCTGACATTGCCCACTAAACACCCTATTTAAAGCTTTTCCTGTTCTTTACCTCAATGCTTTCTGCCACACTGTGTGTCCAGATCCCCTGTGATGGAGGGACCCACAGAGTATACTATTACTTGATGAGTAGGGAGGGGTTGGTCTCTTTGAACACCTGCTATGAAGAGGATGCTGAAGATCCTTTGTTGCTTAGCCAAGCTCCATGGTGCACACGCTTTGCAGCTGCTTCACCACAGTTCCCTGTGGCATGCATCAGCCCTTATCAAGAAAACTCACTGTCCACGGAGCCCTGTCCACTTGACCTCAGCACAAAGTACATAACGGCTCACTTCAGCCTTCTGCTTGACCTAGCCACCAGCAACAGGCGTGCAACTATAGCATTTCACTGGTGACCAAAACTTGAAGGGTATCATTAGAGCCACAGAGTAAGCAGGGCTAGAAGGCACCTTGCCATCTACCCAACTCATCTCTTGCAAACAGGAATTACCCCACCGGGGGCCTGTTCTGGCTTCTGACAATTCTGCGAGCGTTATGTAAACCAGCACGAAGTCCATCTGCCTTAACAGGCTGGCTAAAGTCAACCTTTCAGCTCAGCCCAATAACCCTCGTGCAAGCATGGAAATATTGACATGATAAATAGCAAAACCAACCTCTCGGCTTCCAGTAGCAGTGGCACCACAGGGACTGCTCCTATAAGGAACGTGTTGCCTTGGCAGGACTGACCAGCCCCAGCCCTCAGTGCCACGTGCACATTTAGAGCTGTGCCAGGACATCGACTTCTTCCTGGCAGGGCCACACTCCCCGAATTTCTGAAGTGACGGGAATTTTCCCACGGCTGATATAGCGTTGTCTCTTCTGCAGTAATCCTCACTAGTTTGATACATTTGTCTTAAAAGAGGGTTACTAGTCATCATGAAAACTTTGAAATAGCTGACTTTGAGGCCATCTGCTTACATCCTCCTTTCTCCTTGTCTGCACCTGAAGCAAACAAAAAAAAAAAATCTTTCGTTTGTTGGTTCCTGGAAACATACATCTCTCTGTGCATGTCAGGACAGCCTGATCAACTGTACAAAGACAGCCTGATCTACAGCCCTGTGCAAACACTGAGTAACTTTGAAGGCAGGGTAAAGGACAGGACCAGCAGACCCAGGGAATTGCCAGGAGCAACCAATCTCTAGGTCCCTTTCTTGGTTCCTCTCTTCTTGCCATTCAAAGTCTGCTAGATTCTACACTTAAACACATATTAACATCTAAGTACCTAAAAGCACCTCACTGTGCACAACAAACATCCATCAGAGATGGAAAATATCCCTGTTCTGTTCCAAACCCAAGCCCCTTTGCAGTCCAGGTTAAGATGCCTCATTCTGGACCTGCGGACCCTTATCCCTCCCAGCCATGAATACATGGACAAATGCTCAGAGCCCCACATACAAGTACCCCAAATATATCATACTTACACACCTTATCACTCTTACTGGAGCTCTAAATAGAAGCTGTCCTAAACAGTGTGCCTCAAATATCCACCTCATGGTGGAAACTAATCATGTCCCACTTTGACAGATGGGGAAAGTGAAGCTCCAAGGCAGGGGGCTGAACTGATACCGCCCAGGATAATCTACGCTAGAACTGGTGTAGGAAGATCTTTGATCCCTTTTGCTGTAACTGCCAGACTATTTGTGTTTTGGTGCCACACCAAAAGGCCTCACATTCTGGCATCTCCAGGGCAAACAGGCAATCCACTCCCAGTTGCCCTTTCCCTCATCAGCTCCAAGAAGAGATCGAGGTCACACACACGTTTTTCTCCTTATAGAGCATGAGAATGCAAGGGGGATTGCACAAAGGCTGACTTATGGACACGGAACTCCAGACGTGCTATAAAACCACCTTTACGCTTTATGCGCAGGGAAACAGGATTTAGGAGGGAGAGAGGAAGGAAAATAAAATCCTCTCTGACTGTTTTGCTCATTGTCCTTCAAGCAAATCAAACACATGTACAGAGGCAGATGTTTGAACTGCCATCCCTTTGAAGCTCTTTTTTGGCCCAGGACAGGCTAGCAGGCCCAAGTTGAGGGGTAAATGGTGCTAGGAGAAATGCTATTCATACAGCAGCATGTACAAGAGGACCCAGAGACCCTGTTCAAAGGACATGGAGAGGGTCTCGCAACTGGACCATGGTTTATTTCTGAGAGGGAAAACAGCAGGAAAGCTCTGGTGGAAGAGGTAGGCAGATGGGGAAGAGGGACAGGGCTGACGTCTTCTCAGACCACAGAAGCTTAGGAGCCAACCTCATGGTTCAGCTCCCAGCCACAGGAGTTTCTGAACAGCAATGCCTACTGACTCTAGTGAGGACATTACATCTAAAGACCCAGACATAGCAAAACATTCACAGTGTCTCACCCGGCCATCCTCATTGCTTTGCAACATTCCTCAGGCTTAACCAAGAATACCTGAAAAAAAAATCCCAATCCTTTCCTTCCTTTCCAAATTACAGACTTAGTCTCCAGTTGCCCAAGGAGAACGGCGCCCATCTAACGCCAGTTCCCATTGCCAGCAGCGGAGGAAGGCTGCAGAAAACAGGACAGCCAGGTGTGATGCCTTCACAGAGGCAGGAGCAGAAGCGAGGTAGGACCCTGGAGATGTTCCATTCTCGCAGGGTGGACAGCAAAGGAGGACAGTCCTTGCCTGGTCTGCCTGTGCCCTCTTGTGGCTGCCTGACTATGCTGCACAGGGTAGGACCAAACCTCCGGAGAAAAAGAGAGGCTACTCTCCCCTGCAAAGAAGGAAGGTTCTTGTATTACTTTTTCATACAGACTCTGTAGGACCCTAGAAGAAAAAAACTGATATCCCACTCTGCAGACAGCTCTTAATTCAAAATTTAGCTGCTTAACGCAGGACAGCTGAGGAGCTGAAAAGCACAAAGCAACTTTACAGTCATCTAAGCACAGACAATATCCAACACCGGACCCACCAGGGAAGGCATACACGGACACAGCTTTGAGTTTGGCAGGAGGACAGCCCTTCTCATTACACCATCATATCTGCTGTTGGCCCTAGTGACTGCCTGCCATCTCCTCCTTGAAGTCCCCATCCATCCAGGGGAATTTGCTCTGGTTCTCCTGGCAGCTCCCGTCCGCTCGCACCCCTGCTCTACGCCTGCACCCGCACTGAAGGCACAAGCAGGACGGAAAGACACGGCCAGCCCTCCTCCTGCTTTGCGATAGCCTCTTGGTTTCCTTCTCCAAGCCCAGATGACTTGTCCTATAAAGTAGTAACACCATTTGGAAAATGGTAACATCATTTTAGAAAAAGGCATAGGACGTTTGGGTACGCATCGCTGCTACCTGTTAGGGCTCTCCACATCCCCGAGGTGGCAGCCCCTTCCTCTGGGCACTTGTTAAAACTGAGCTGTCTTCAGTGCCCTTCCCTCCCTCCCTCCCACGATGTCAGATGCCAACAAGCGCAAATCCAGACGGGGAAAGTCTTGTGCACCCTCACTGATCTGAACAGGCCAGGGAAATCTCAACAGCAATGAGGGACCACTCATCCCATCAGAGGGAAGCAATGCCCACATTTACACAGGAATGGAAAGGAAAAAGGATGACAAGGAGATTGATTTAGGGTCCTGGCTAAGAGTGTCACTGGGCACTCTGGGTAGGGAGGACATGGGACCACAGATCCCGGCTTTCAACACAGCATGGAGGTGGTCATAGTGATGTTTCTGTCACACTGTCATAGCAAGCACCAGTGACTGGGTCTCAGGGTTGCACACAAACAGGAAAAATGGCAAAGGGCTGACCATCCTTGCATCGAGCACAAATCCAGAGGAAGCCCATGGAGGTTCAAGTGGTTCGTTGCCCTGTGCTGGGGAGAACCTCAGCACTGCACACACACCCTGTTTCACTCAGAGACGCAAGGTTCCCTGGGGCCAGTCTCTCTCTTATTCATTCTCATGCAAGTTTACCTTTACTGTAAGGGCAGCCCCAGGACACAGAACCACTCCTACCATGAGGTCTAAAGCTGTTTTCTGCTCTGGCTGTACCTCTGTTTCATTTCCCAAAGGCCTTTGATGTTTTGCTTTTTCCTTCCACTGCTGTCACCAAGAGAGGATGACAAGACATCTTCCTTGTTAATGTCCACAGCTAAATGCAGGAGGAGAGCAGATGATTTTAGTGAAGCCAAACCAACCCAACTTCCCAACCTGGAGTCCGAGAGCTGCTGCTGCTGCTGCTGCAGGGCAGGCACACACTGCACCCACAACCACTTGGCATCTCTTGCTTGTGCTTGCCTCTGCTGTGGCATGGAGCGCTGCACGTGGGCTGGGGCCAGGGGAACCCAGGCACAGTCCCCCTTCTCCTTCTATAAAGGAGGAGAAAGGGCCTGCAGGAGCTGGATCTACCTTTTGATCAGAAAAGGCAACCTTTTTCAAATCAAGTTGCAGCTAAAAGCAGAGTGAATTAACCAAACAGCAGGAGCAAATTCAGTCCCCAGTGCTGCTACAACTCATGCTTGCCAGCTCCTGCCTTTGCGTCCAAAGCCCCAGGCCCCCGTGCAGCCAAGGGAAGACCTGCCAAAGAAGAGTCTGTGATCCAAAAGTCTCCAGAGACAAGAATCGTTCACTCTATAGCACTAAGGGACCATCAGTCATGGCAGCTTCTGAGAGGTTCCCACCACAGTTCTGCCTCCGCCTGCCAAGAGGAAAAGCAGGAGACTGCTCAGCCCTGCAAGGAAAGAATGAGGAAGAAGCTCCTTGCATTAACCAGCCTTTGGGAGAGCGAGCATATCCCATGCAATGCTTCAAGCCAGTAAACTGAACCAGACCTCAGCCTTGCTCAGCAAGAACCACACAGGCCTGCCTTGTCACAATACCTGTGATAAAACTCATTTGCTACCAAAACGGTGTCACTTGGTGAAGGCAGGAAGCAGCCAGCTACAGGAGGGCAGGGTGAAGAAGAAAAGCATTAAAAGCCCAGTCCCTTAGGACACACAGTGGCAAGAGAAGCACAGAGCACAATGCCAGCCAAACTTGGTTGTTCTCTTGGCTACCGAGCACACATGCCCCAACCAACCCAACCCTAGAACTGCAACCAGACCTTTAGAGAGGTTAATAACAAATGTTTATTTTCCTTTAATAAAGAGCAGGGTGCAACCATCCCGCTGTTAACGGAGTGACTTCATATTAATTTACAGATTGTTCTCTCTGCTTTGTTTTAAATGTAAGACAACCTTCTACAATGCATTTCTCTAATTCCCTTCATCTCAAAGTGCTTTACAAAGTGACACTGGGGGAAAAAAAATCCCAAAACCCAAAATGTCTCCTACAGAGAGAGATCATCTCATTCCCAGTGCTGCAATGCAGCCACAACTGTTGTGCAATGTAGCAGCTAATGGCACAGGATGACAGACAGGTAGAGATCAAATGGTCA
This sequence comes from Sula dactylatra, assembly GCA_013389905.1. Taxonomy (NCBI): domain Eukaryota; kingdom Metazoa; phylum Chordata; class Aves; order Suliformes; family Sulidae; genus Sula; species Sula dactylatra. The sequence goes on along the minus strand of WEKW01001179.1, from coordinate 163,507 downwards.
GGGGGAACAGATACAAGGAGAAACTGCCAGGGATAGAATTTATCTGAGCTGAAATCTGCAGCTGGGAGAAGACATTTCTATTTTCTCCTCTAGAAAAGCCGACGTCAAATTGCCACAGGTCTGCAGACACCACTAAAAGAGATGCAGGTTTATCACTAGCTCAAGACCCAGCCAGACTCTTACCCAAAGATGTATTTTCCAGGCTTTTACTCCACATTTGAAACACATTCCTTTGGTGAAGAGCAGAAGATGTATGCGCTTAGCTAGCTAGGGTGAGCAGCATGAGTTGGGGCACTCAGCTGTGGGAAGCAAAAGCAGAACTGGGGTGTTAACAACTCATCTGAGCTGAAGGAGGTGGATTCAAGGCTAGTACTTATTGTCAGGAACGCGTCCTCCCAGCTCTGGGGATGATGACTCAAGTTTCGCATAGCTACTAAACCTTGGCAAACAATACCATATGCCAGTATAGCTATATGGGAAGGAGTCCCCTGAGGAGCAACTCAGCAGCATACTGAGTGTGCTCAGTGACAGGAAAGCTTGTGCTCATAGGGGTCTTCTACAGGAAGGTTTTCTCAGATGTGCTGTGAATCTGTTCTTGTATTAGGTTCCAAACCAAAACTTTTGCCTTCCCTGTCTATTCCTCCCTCACCTGGACAAAGACACAGCAGCTCAGGATTTTTTCTGCTGAAGATACAGAGTTCCTACTGTAGCATCTCTCAGGAGTGGATGAAACTTAATGGAGCTGAGGATGGTGATCCAGTTCTGGGCACCAACTTGCTAAGATGGGAGTCATGATGATGGCAGAGGGACAGGGTGATGTGTCAGTTGAGTGCAGAAATGCCACATGAGATGAAACCCCCAGGGTGGGTCGTGGCTGAGCTGATTCCACAGTCACTGAAAAAAGCTACAAGCTTTTTTAAAAGGTAAATTGGCTACAAAACACTGTCATGGCTTTAACACAGTTCTGTACAGACAAACCTGGGCCTGAGCTCAAGCTCCAGAGCGCCTCCCCTTTATGACAGCTTAGGCGATATCCTTCCCAGCACTTTTGAGGCATACAGGAACCACAGCCACATCCTTCATATGCCCACAAAGATGTCTCAAATCTCCTCACGGGGGATGACAGCCCAGAAGCAGCCAGGTTTCCCAATGGACATCCATCTCTAGGTCTGATGCAATACTGGGAAGGAAATGTCAGGGCCCCAAGCCTGTACCCAGCCTAGGCATGCTCCTTCTGGAGACAAAGAACCCAGCCTGGGACCATGGTTTCTATTTAAACAGCGGGGCCAGTACTGCCCAAAGATACCCTGAGAGCAGGAATAGCTCAAAGGCATCTGTCTGGGGGTGAGGTTTGTATCTAAGAGCACCATAGCAGACTTCTGCACCAAGGATTGTCACAACGCACCACCCGTCAAGGTCTGCATCTGCCTGTGACAACTGCAGCAGATTCTCTAGACCAGAAGAAAACATCCCGTAGATTGCAACCAAGCTGCAGCCAGCTGTGAATTATGCAGTTTCCCTGCTTGCTTTCTTCTGCCGAAGGCCCCAGGTGCACAGCTCTGGCCTCTGCTCCGGCAGTTCCCCCAGCCTGGATTACCTAGTGCCAAATCGCAAGCACAAATACAAATCCCTCTTTGTGACTCAGTTGGCAGAAAGCTTCTCTTGCAGGCTCCTTTAAAAGAAGCAAGGAAGTACTTGGAAACAGGCTGTTCATGGCTCTCCATAAGATTATTGTATGCTGCTGGCATTTATAGGGCCATCAGAGGAGTAAGTGGGTCAGCAGGATCTAGGTGTATGGCTGGACACAGCACCCTCCACCCCAAAGAATGAGTGGAACAGATGGACAGACAGCCAGCATCTGTCCTGAAAGACTTGCTTACAAAGAAGGTCCAAGACTCCTGCCTTGCATGGGGCTGGCCTCAGATTATGCCAAAGCAGACTGCATATAAAAACAGAAGTTTAAAAAAAAAAAATGGATATACACTGCATATAGGAGACTCCAAAGAGGACAGTCTGTAGACGGCCACCCCAGAGCAGCCAGGGCCAGCCCAGCTCCAAGAGGGTAGCTTGGCAGCTGCATTTCAGTCACAGTTGGAGAAGTGGGATAGCTGAAGGTGGAACTTGTGCTTCTTGCTCCTTAATCAGCTTCAGGCGGAGGGAGGGCGGGGAGGGAGTAAGGCCCGCTGCAGGAGAGGCACTGCATTCATCTGTTTGGCAGACTACATTTGACAAGCTGTTCATACATGAGCAGTTTCCTTCCATGCTCAGGCTTCTGCTTACATCTCGCTGGGATAAAACCCAAGTTTGGCCAGAGACATCTCCCTCCGGAGCCGCATGACCTCCCAGTACATCAGCTCCACTGCAAAGCAAAATGGGTGTGGGGAAGAGAAGAAAAAAAAAAAACCACCAAAAATCAGTAAGCCAGGCACAGCTGGACACCACCATGCTGTGCTCTCAGTGCAGCCTAGCCAGGCTCACCCCAAAGTGAGGGAAGGAGACGTGCTGGAGAGTCCAGCAGGACAGGCCCCTCAGGTCACCCCTTACCAGCTCCACCCCAGGGCAAAGCTCCCAACGAGCTGATGAGCAAGGAATAGGTGCATCTATTCCTCCTGCTCACACCTTTCTTTTGTCATTTAGCTGTTTCTCAAAGACACAGGGAGGGAGTTCAGGATACCCCAAGCCAGCCCCATTCCTGTCACGCTGAATAAGACCTCTTAATTCCTCCCAACGGCCCACAGAAGGCATCCCCACCACAGCCAGCTATTATCCCCTCTTACCATCCTGTCTCACCAAGCCCTGCTGGATATAGCGAATGTATGTGAAAAAGTTGCACACCGCTGTGATCTGAAGGAGAGAGGGAGGGAAAAAAAAAGTCAGCTACAGAACTGCTTTGCCTGTCAAGAGGCTTGCACAGCACCCAGGAGAGCTCTTAGCCTTCAGCACCCGAGAAATAGCACCACATACCACCGGATGGAGAGAGAAAGGAAGAAAGGTAGCTTAAAAAAAAAATAAAAATTCGAAGTTCTGGGCATCTGCAATCCCATCCCAAGATACTACACTATCCATGAGACACACTGTGGAAAAACTTCAGTCTACTGCAGATTTGAGACATCAGTAATCGCTACTTAATATGGCAGCAAAGTCTGTGATCTTCCTTCAAAGAGCACTGTTCTCCGACTGAACGAAAATCATTGGAGTTAAAGGTTTGTGCAGGGAGGTAAGGGTGTTCATGGCACATTAGAGTACTTTGGTGCAAGTGACAAAAATTAGTCAACTGAAGTCCATGCACAAAACCAACTTTTTGCCTCAGAAATAGTCACATGTTGCAGGATCAGCTCTTCTGACATGCAACTCAGGAAAAATAAACTTCTAAAATGCTCCATTGAATCATAGCCCCAAAAGCAACATTAATAAATCATTCACCTTCTCCCTTCCCTCCAAAGAAAGGACAGATTGTTCTCATAACCATTTGAGTCACTGATCTGTACTGGAACGGTAACAAGAGCCAGCATTTAAAGAGCAGAAAATTACAGTGTTTTACAAAGGAGGATTAAAAATAATACTAAAGAAAAACAACCAAAGCCCTGTACTAAATCAAACCATGGAAAGCAAACACACTGTAGACAGGTTGCCTGAAGGAATATAAGGGACAGCACCAGAGCATGAGGCAGGGCTGGAGACCTGCACCCTAGTCATCGACCAAGAGCCACCAGGAACAAACTCAAGTCCCACAGGTCTCTGGAGGGTCGAGGCACCCCGGGAAGGTGCAATACTCACCCTGGCCCTGCAGGATGGTGAAATGTAGTAGTAATTCCCAGAATCCCCCAGCATGATGCGGTGCTTGCAGGTCCTGGGGAGGCCGCTCAGAGCACACTTCCTGCAGACAAAGAAAAAACCACTTCAGTCTTCAGCAATCTAGTGGCACGGCAGAGCACAGCAATTCAACAACCTCGCGACTATCCCCAGGAAATAGAAGTGGGAGCTCAGAAGCCAGACACTGTGTCAGTTCAGCATGAAGAAGAAAAAGAAAAACCTTGGCTGATATGAGACACTTGCTCCTTGAAAGATTCCATAAACGGCAAGTTTAGGAGACCTTAGACTAAATATCTGGAACCATGAATTATTCCACGCTCAAGCAAACCAACGCTGTACCCTTTCCCTGGCAGACAGCCCAAGACAAAACCACAGAAAATATTAAAGAAGTGCAGCTGGAGCACAGTATAACAAATGTCATCTGGTCTCTGCACACCTCCTCTTCTGCTCAGGTGTATCAGCTTTCCCAACGGGATGCAAACATGCTGGCTGGGGACCAAACCCAGTCTCAAAAGAGGCAAATCCAGCATTTGAGCAGAATTTGCTCATGATGAGAACTCAAAACAAGCCACGCTGCAGCCTTTACGCTAGGCTCCTATTAATTAATTTGGGCCTGATTCGAAGCTACTCTAGTTGAAGCCACATGGCTTGTACTGACTTCAGGGGGCTTTGGATAAGCTTGCAGTTCCTGAGAACAAGCCAACCCCTTCTTGTGCAGGCAGGGAAGAAGCTTGGCTTCACAATTGTAAGGAGATTTCAGACCAAGTAAAGAAAATAGTCTTTTCAAGACAGCTCAGCTCCCAGGGAGACCACCAAAAGACGTCATCAGCTCAGGTGCAGCACGCCTCTTTTCTTGCCATTTCCTTCCTTTATTTGCAAGACAAATGGTTCCTGGCACCAGCCAGTTGCCCTTCCTTCATCACCACTTAAAGCAGTAAAGCAGAATTTTCTGCTGCATAGTCATCACCATATTTCCTGGAAACTTAGTGCCTGCATGGTGGGAAGGGGGACATCACTCCCCAGCTGCAAAAATTTGCTCTGTGGGCCATGGAAGATGACAACACCTGGGAGCAGATGTTTCAGAGAGCTTCTGAGCCTGTCTCTCTGCTTGCCTTCCACCATTATCAAGGCAAATATTAGCTAAGAGTGGAAGCATGGGCTGTAAGCGCCCAGATGCAATGAGAAGTAATCATTGTCCAAATATTAACACAGCTTAGGGGCACCAAATCCTCAGAAGGTGCAGGATGACCAATACCTTTGTAAATGAGATACCTTTAAGAGGTCTTAAATTTGAGCGTTGCAGTGCACTGGAAAAAAAACAGACTCCTACTGGTCCCTCTTGGCTTGGTTGACACCACGTGGTGTAACCCCAGCTATCACAACTGTAGCTAGAAGTAACCTAAACCACAGCATTTGGACACCTGGCCTTCAGCACTCTACACACCCCAGGGCACTTTGCTGGGCATGCCACCATGAAAGCCAGTAGTCCTAAGCACCTCCTGGCCAGCATTTTGCTCTGATGCTATACAGGCAATGTCACATAGTGGCCAACTCAGTCCCTGCCTGTTCACACTCCTCAAACTGTTACACTAAGGTCTGTAGAGTAGGGTACAGACAAGTAGGTCTGGTAGGTCCCAGCTTGGGCTTTCTCCTTTCCGGTCCACAGCATATCCGAAGTTGCCATAGAAATCAGTGGCTTGCATCTGGGAAACAAAGGGGAACAAATTCCTTTTGGGTCTTTTATTGCCAATAGCAAGATTCCTTACCATCCTGTCTGGGTGGAAACTAAACAGGGTTAAAAAGTTAGCTTCAGCTCTAGCCTCAAAGCTGCTAAATTGCACTAAGTTAGTAACTTGTTAATGGATTAGAGATCTTTGATCACTGACTAAAAAAATAAACACTTCACTTACATTACAATTTGTGACCGGAACCCACTGTGAAGACACACACACAAAAAAAAAGAGGGGAAAAAAAAAAAAAGAAAGAGGAAACCGATAAGCATAAACACAGGATGGGTTGTTCTTGGAACAGGCCTGACATACGCATGGAACAATTTGTCTAGCGATGACAGAAAACGCAAAAGAGAGCAGTAGGAAACCTGCATGCAAGCAGCGTTTCCTGTTATAGGAACACCTTCGCTTAGAAGGTGCTCTGCTTGAAGGTAAAGGAGGGAAGAACAAAGGGAGAGAGCCCTGACTGACCCTAAGTTCAATAGCTGAATAAAATCCCCTATCTTTGTCTGGAACATCACTCCTGCTAGCGCTCCTCTTCTCTGAGGCAATCTCAAGTTGCCTGTCACATCAGATACAGTCACGCAAGCTCTGGAGCAGCCATACCCCCAATTCTGATGGCAAGGTGACTGCATCAGGTGGGGAAGATGATATGCAGCAAGAGGAGATCTCTTCTGACCTAGGTTCAAACCTACCTGGAGCACCAGCAAGGTCAGGAGCACAAGGCGAGCTCAAACCTCACAAGACGCAAGAACACGAGATAATGCAGCTCTGACTTAATCCTTTCACGCTAGGTTATGCACAAACACAGCTTCAGAGAACATTAAACAAGTTGCTACCTTAAGGAGGGGGACAGGGAAACCCTCTCCCAAGCCAAGGGCACTAACACGTCACAAGGTTATTCCCCAAAACAGTCAACTACAGTACATGAGCTGAGCTGAAATAATTCCCCTTCTCATGTGAAGAGTTGAGCTGAACTACCACTGGTCATAGGCTGGGAGAACACTCAGCTAAGCCCTTTGAACTGTTCAACTCAAGTGACTGAGCAAGGCCTGGCCAGACTCCACCAGATGGTACAAAAAGACCAGTAGCAAGGAGAGGACAAGAGAGCATAAGCACGGTTCCTTACTTTGGCCCACCACACTCTTCCGATGACACCTTCACCACAGGCAGTGTTTGAGAAGCAACCGGCTCAATGGTGAGTGTATTCTGCTCCACAGCCACTCGCACCAGCTCCGACAGCTGCGGCAAAGAGAAAGGAGTTCAGATATGAACGTGCAAAGGTCACCTCCATAAAGGAGCTGCCAGACTGCACAGCTTTTGTCCTCCTTTTCCAGCACTCACCTCCTGCTTAGTGAAGTCCAGACAAGGTCCTACATCTTCTCGGTAAATTCTGTCCAGAAAGGAGCAGGATTTATCCAAAGATGGAGATTCCTTCCAGGCCTGGAACTCAGCAAATAAAATGGAGTCGACCTGCAGCACGTGTCCAAGAGAAGCAGGAAGAGGGAGGGTGGGTGGAGGGAGAGATACCATATCAGAAGGTATCTGTTACTATGCAGGTAACGTAACTACAAAACATCTGCTTTGGCATCTGGAAAGACTCAGACACCACAGAAGTGTCTGAGGGAAGCTGGCTTGCTCCAAGGATCTTTCATCTCCCACTCATCAGCACTTCTGTGCTAGACTGACACAGCCATACTGGGCTTATTCTGCCAGAAATCTGCAGGCACCTCTATCCTATCTTCCTCCAGGACAGGGCAGCACCTCTGCTGCAGGAAAGCCACCACACAACCACCAAACAGACCAAGTGCCCACTCAGCCCATGGCAGGAATGACGAGAGCAGCTGAATGGCAAAGCACGGTGGCAATGGCACTCAGGACACAGGAGGAAGAGCCCTTCTGTAAGGAAAGGATTGCTATGGAAAAGGATGAATTGGAAAAAAGCTATTAATAACAGCCATCAGCAGGACTACATTGAGTGAGTCCAATGATGAGCTCACAGGGTAATGCCAGCCCTTTAAAGACCACTCCAAGCCCAAAACTCTGGTGTTTGGGGAGTTGCAGAAGTAATGGGAACGCTGAGCAGCCACACAGGCTTGCAGAGACAAGCTGATTGTAGGAAAGGAGGTCTCAAAAGGGACTCAAAGGGTAGGAACAGCTTTCCCCATTCTAACGTCTGCTCATTGCCTTTTACAGGTGGGCCCACAAGCCTTATCACTGCTCAGCAGAACAGGACCCAGGACAGAGCTTGCTCCCATCCCTGAGCCAGCAGGAAGGCTGCTCCCTCTATCCCTGTCTGGCTGAAAATATTTCAGTCCTGGAGACTCTCTGGGAACTGACATTTAAACATTATCATTAGCGGAACCACCAACCTGACTGACAGGGCATGTCCTTAAAAGGCCAGCAAATCCTGTTAAAGCTGCTGAAAGGGAAAACAAAACTAAAGAAAGCCTGCTGAGCAGCACAAAGAACATAAGTGAACAAAGCTGAAAAAGGTCTGGCTTCTAGCACACTCGCTCTATGCTATGGAGGCTGCTCACCTGGTACCAGGAGACAGCTTCAGAGCCACAAGATGGAAAAACAAATTGAGAAAAAAACATACACAAAAAAACCCCATACCCCAAACCAAAAAATGGAGGTCAGCATAAAAGGAAGCTAGAACTGAAAGGCTGGGAGTGTGAGAGGCAGACAGGTCCCACCCCTCCCCAATGGTGTCCAGAAAGGTTACCTGCCGCAAAGATGAGGAAGCATCTGCCCCCAAGGCCTGCCAGCCTGGTTCATAGGTGATGTGGATAGCCTTCCCAGGGATGATACAAAGGAGCAGAGAGAGGAGAGCGGGTAACCCAGACTTTGAGGGCAGAGGGAGAGACAGACAGTGAAGGAAAAGGTTTAGAGAGACAAGCAAGAAAGGGAGGTAAAAAAAACATGACACAAAACAGAAGATACAAAGAAAGGCTCAAGTCCTCCCTTCCAGGGAACTAAGCATGCTGCTCAAGACTGCAGGGCCACAAGCCACACCTTTTGACTTCAGCTTGAGGTACAAAAAGGGAACAGGAATTCTGGTCTTTTTAGGCTCAGTTTAAGATAGGGCATGTTTTTTCCATAGAGCACCAAGCACCAACTCTCTCTGAATGCCACGTTCCTTTTTATCACCCCTCACATAGGCCACTAAGGAATTTGAGAGACAGAAATTAACAAGTTAACAAAAAAACACCCTACCCTTGATATATAAAATTACTAGTCACTTTGGAAGCTGTAGCCCTGGGAGATTTTAAGCCCCAGGATATCTGCACCATGTGGAAGTTACCTACAGAGAGAAATGACAGGTCCAAATCTTTAACAAGCAGGTCACTTACAAGAGCTAGCATTTCTCTAAAGATCATCAACATGAGCTTTGCTGAGACTGGGCCAAGAACAGCAAAATGAACTATCCAGTAGGCAAAAGTTATCTCTGCTTACTGTAGGCAGAGGACAACTACAGGGTAGTCAGTGGTTCATCAAACTGGGCTCTCAGTTTGGAGCTCCTCCGTTCTGACTGGAGGAGTGGTTAGTATTGGGAGAGGTCACAGGACATTAAAAAGATTAAAACCTTTTTCTTTCTGGCCCTCAAAACAGCTTCTAGCTGACTGCACTTGACTCCGACTTCCAGCATATCTGGACTGTTCCCTGCTCAACCAAGAGAAACCAGTGCATCAGGCCTTCACAGCTACTGAACTGATTTTTAACTTTGGCTTTCCTTCTCACATAGCCTTTGTTCCTCTCTGCCTGTGAGCAGAGTTAGAGATCATCATCTCTCGTTGTACTGCTGTCTCAGGACAATGGCTATAGCCAACTCTAGCAACAAGAGCACCGCACAGAAGCTGACAAGACACATTCATTGAAACCACTGCCAAAAGCAGACGTTACCAGTGTTGCCAGCACAGTCTTGTTTGGCAAGAGTATTAATCTCACAAGCGGTCCTTCTGCATACGTTCTCACACAAGCCAAGTGACCAGGTGCCTTCGTGTTCCCTCAACAATTCTTCGTGACAGAGGCCGCAGCTCCCAAAAAATCACTAGGGCGACATATTCCCCCACCACATTCTCACTCATTTTCATTCTAGCTGACCAAGTGCCATAAGCTGCCTCCTTTTTGCTACCCAGGACAGCTGTGTGCACATCTGGCTAGTGGAAAGGTTCCCAGACAGAAAGGTCCTGCTAGCAGGAAGAAGCATTACTTACACCCATGGTCACAGCAGGTGGGGGACTATCAAAGGATCACCAAAATGAATTAAACAGGGTTTGTTTGAAAGATACTCACAAATGCTTTGTATGCTTCTCTGCCCAGTTCCTCCCAGTGAGGAAGGAATTAAATATAATTAAATAAATGCTCTGCAAAGAAGAGGAAGAACAGTGCCAGGCCCAAGAATACAGAACAAGTGACAGAGACAAGTTGATGGATGTGTCCTGGTGTCCAAGCCAAACTAGGTAGGGAGAAGAAACAACTGCAAATCATGCCAGAACAGGTAGTAGACTCAACTGCCAAGATGCAGCAAACAACTGGCTTCTGCTCAGCAACTCCTGACACATCCACTCTCAGCACTGGTAACTCCTGGATCCCTCCATGCCCTCCAGGGATCCCTCGACTGCTTCCTCTAGCAGTTGTCCTGACGCAGCCTTCAACATGCTTCCCAGAAGAGGAAATCTCCACAAATGGAAACCCTCCAGAGCCTGCCTCAGCATAAATTTAGGAAACAAGCCACGTTACTACACAAACAGCTTCTCCCAACACCGAAACCACAGAGCTCTCCACGAAGCCCAAGTCAGAAGCCACACAGCTCCCCGAGCACAGCGACAGCAGTGGCTCCGAGGCCAATGCGATGAATGGCCCTCACCCACCTCTTTGCACTCACGACTGACTGGCTCTGGAGTCACATTCTGGCTGGCAGCTGAGACCATTGCACTGCTGGTGCTTTTGTTTCGCCCATGGCCCTTCCTGAAGACAGCTTTAGAGGGGCTCTGGAGCTGAGGGTGCAGCTCCCGGTTTGGAGAGGAAGGTGTGGATGTGATCACCAGGGTCTTCAGAGCTGTTACTTCTGCCTGCAGCATGTCAATCTGAGGAGACAAGGCAAAAGTCAACAGCACCTTCAGCACCTTCTGAGCTCGAGCTTGCTGCACCCCACCAAACACTAAAGCCACAGGGAACCAGCTACAAGCCCAGTCATGAAGCCTCCTCCCCATTCTCCCAAATGCCCACCGTCACCCAGAATTTTAAACAGGGCTAAACAGCAGCTATTTGGGAACCCACCCCTCTGCTCCTCAGCCTGAGCATATTTTGCCCCAGGCTCTTTCTAAACCCAATAACCCAGAAGAAACCTCTCTCTCCTCAAGAAGGAACCAGTTGAGCAGGCCTGTGATGCAGCCTTGTCAGGAAATTCCAACTCCCCAGCTCCCTGTTCTATCCATCCCCACAGCTGTGCAAATTAAACAGCATATCACTTCTCTGTGGTTCCCCTGGCATCCATTTCTCAAAGGGGAGCTGGATCAGCAGCAGACTACAAGGATGCCTCTTCCCCCTCACTCAGTGTCTGGTGGAGAAGGAACAGAGCAAATGCAGCATCTCAGAGAGACCGAGCTGCAGGCACTTTACTCCAGCCGACAAACAGCACCATAGCCCGGCTGGGCAGGGATGGCACCAACCTAGCACAGAGACCAAGTCACAGACAGTGCAGTTCTCACCTTGCCCCGTGCCTCCCTCAGCTGCTTCTCTGATGCCGCCTGTTTAGTGTTTGCTTCTCTCACCATCTTGTGCGCTTCCTGGACCAGAGAGAATTTTAGTCTGCGTGTTGCAGCCCCTACTCTTAAAGCCACCAGGGCAGGCCATATCGCATGCTATGGGCAAGTGAGCAGGGGGACAGACATCACTGCCACATCCAAGGGTTTTACTTTGTCAGCTGTGAAGAGCCTTCCCACAGAATTTCCCAGAGAAGGCCCTCAGTGCCAGAGCCTGGAGTGCATCCCACTTCTGGGAGTGTAGTTGGCTAAATTAGAGAGTTTAGCTGGCTGAGTGCAAGGTCATCTCTTTCACGGATATGGGCTGCTGAGAAGAAAGCTAGAAGCAAGGGCCTGCCCCTCCTTGCCCTTGGAAATTGCTTTAAAGCTGAGGCTTTAACATTAGCACCCACCTGTGCTACACCACAGCTGTGCAGCAGCTGTGTCTGTGCCCAGTCCTATACCTCTGTGACTGACCTTGACTCAGACTCATTAGCTTGGCTTCCTGACTTGATCTCAGGACTGCATTGTCACTGCAGACTTGCTGGTTGATCACCAGACTGTTTTCTGACCCTGATTGCTGTCTGTGGCACAGATCCTGACCCAGACTTGCTACTCCACGGGTTGGCTCCTCACCAGTGAGGTCCCTGCTCTTGCCTGACTTGTTATTGCACTTTACTCCCACTTCCCTTGCGGAATGGCCAGCCCTTACTGCTCTGGGCATGGCTGCCACAGAGCACGAGCTATAGCTCAGGTGGGGGCCAAATGGTAGAAGTTCACTTAAAAGCATCTCCCACAGGAAGAGGGGAGCAGTGTGAATCCCAGCTGGAGCCTCCTCGCAGCACTGCCTGGAAGCAGTCTGTCCAGGGCCACCAAAAGAAGGAGCCAGCTCTCAGTCACACTATCTTTAAGTTCACCCTGAGCCCAGGCAGCCAAATCTCCAGGAAGGGGATGCTCTCTTGGCCCTCACACTCAGCACCAGCCTGTGTTTCAAAGGTATCGATGAGCTCTGGCTTTCCTCACTGCCCAGTCATATCCAGACATTAGAGCTGGTGGTAAATGGGATTTTGGCAGGATAGAGCTTGGCAAGAATCATGTTACAAAAAAAACCCAAAAACCAAAAAAACAACCAACAGGCCTTCTGAACGCTCACTGAGGACATCCAGCTTGTTCCCACCCCAAGCCAGGGCTGACACAGGCCAGGGAATCATCTCTAATACACAGCAGCTGCTGTCCAGACTACAGAGCTGGCATGGGAGAGGGACTGGGAGCTATGCTTAGCTCCAGCTACAGGCATCCCCACATCTGTTTTTGCTACCAGATGTGCAGACCCATAACTACTGTGCTCTTTATACCACCCCATAGCAGCTAGAAGGGGAAAGAAATGCATGCAAATGCTCCCTGGGAGCAGGTACAAGCCCCTGCTCTGAGGCTCTGCCTGCAGCACTGCCCAGCTCTGCTTCTCCAAGTGGGAAAGAACAACAGGGGGAAGGAGGAAACTGTGGGAGGAGATGGCTGGAAGTTCAGGGAAAGCCTGTCTTAAAGGAGTTGGATGTAAGCTTAATTTAAGAAATGATGGAAAAGGAAGAGGGTGGTACCTCAAATAGGCTAGCTGTTAACTCCTCTAGTTCCTGCTCCAGTTGTTCTCTGACTTTTGACAATCTCTCACATTCTTTGTCCTTCAGCTTCAGCTCCTGTTACAGAAATGGAGAGGGACGTGGGAGCTCGTAGCAGGCCCCAGTAGTGCTGATGCCTGCCTGCCCCCACCTGTCAATCACAATCTTTCCTCCCCACCACGCCATGGATCCCCATCCCAGGACTCCTGTCACTAAACTCTGTACCACGCTCCATGTCACCAAAGGCGTCCCTCCACAAGTTGTAGCAGACTTTTCAGGCTGCAATTGTTTATTTGCCATTAGTAAGGAGGCTCCAGAGTAAGCACTGCCTGCCTCAAGCCACTTTCTGCAGCAGGTTTCCAGGACTAATTTGGATGTTGGCATGGAGGCTTTGGGTCAACCTAGCAACTGACGTCCTGCTCCAAAGCACTTTATGGCCACCTCAGCTCAATCTCTCTCCTCTTCTGCCTGCTCCAGACTGCAGCAGAGCCACATTCAGACCCTGCTCCCCTCAGTACCACCTCTAGGAAACCCCTCACTGCTCAAATCTGAGAACACTTGAGGTTGGAGACACAAAAACTCTGGGCCTTACCTTTTGTGCTTTGTGCAACTCTTCCTTCAGGAATTCAGACCCCTTTTCACGGATCTCCACTGAAGAGCTGCGTAGACGTGACACATTGAGCTGCTCTGTGGACTGGGTCTCATCCACACCTCTAGCACCCTGGCATCCAGTCTCTGGCTCCTCCTTGCTGCCTTTGGATGGCATTAGTGGCTTCCAGTGTCCCACAGCTGGTTGCTTCTGGCTGTCTTCCTCAAAACTGGCCTGGCTGTGGGGTACCAGCACAGTGAAACTTTATATGGGGGTGATTCACAGCCTTCTTCTAACACTCTCAACACACCCACCTCCAGCCCCTCACAGGCACCGAAGTGAGGCTGGGAGGGTGATGGTTTATGAAGAGGGCAGGATTGGCTTAGAGAACCTGCTTTGTGCCCAGCAGCACCCCAGTTCCTTTACCCTGCAGGCATGCAGGCACTGCCTCCCTATTGAAGAGCTTCACCCTTTTGGCACTGATTGCTTCCAGACCAGCAAAAGAAGAGGAGATGACAGTCTAAAACGAAAAGACTTGGGGGAAATCTCCACTCCTATCCTGGGATCTTTAAGAATCACACCAAGCCTCGTTTGAGATGCCCAGCTTGCATTCCTTTTAAGAAGGGCTGGTTACTCAACAGTGAGTACTCCCTCAGTTAGCTAATTCTGGACACACAAAACTTAGTAGGCAAAGCAAAGCTATTAGTAACTCCTGGTTCTGCTCTTCTCAACCAGCATGTCCCAGATACTGTTAACTCAGGATAAAGCAGGAGAACTAAAGACAGCTGCTTCAGGAATCCCATTCTCGCCTGCTTTCAGAGAGAAACAGACTGCAGCTGGCTTGTTCAGGACTCCAGTAAACCTAAGTGCAGAGACACTGCGTCCCCAACTGAAGGGAAATAGCGAATAGCAAGAAAAAGGCAGTACAGCGCTCTCATTCCCTAGCAGTATACAGGTCCTAATCCCCTCCACTGCCAACCCAGCTTTCCTCTCCCCCCAACCCCTGCTGCGGAGGGGAAAACTCCATTTCTAGCCTACTGGTTTCCCACCAAAGCCCAGAGACAGAGCGGTCTAAAACACTGTATTCCCATGGAGCTGAGATGAAGCCCTATTTCTTAGTTTCGATGGCTGTCAAGTAAAGATTAATAGAGGAAACCAGAGGAGTCACCCAGGACACTGTTCCCCAGTGCTTGGTAGGACTTTGTCAACTGTGAACAGACTAACACAGACCCTGGAAGAGACTGGTGAATTTAGTAGGCTTTGCAGCCGCTGGCATCTTGCAAGAGGAAAACGTAGGCTTGAGTGCCTGCGCGAGAGGGCACTGCAATCATAGTGTTGCCTAGAGCACGTGTATCACCCCTTCTTCATGCATTGAGCTGTCCCCACATGGTCGCTTGCCTTTTGAAGTCAGCAAGAGCACGATCAAGCCTTGCACACGTGGAAGCTTTCTATCATGTCCAGCCACTCAACAGGGCACGCATACTTCAGGCTAACGTGCTGCCAGTTATCTCTGGGTCACAAGCCTTTAGCTGAGCTGTGGTGCTATCCTCTTCCGTGCACAGCACCAATACCTCCTCCTGCACGCTCCTTTTGGCTACTTCTTCTTGCCCTCTACCTTCTCCTGCAGAGAAGCTGTCACCTTCTTTTGGTTAGGTTCACTTTCTCTTCTTCCCTTTCCTTGTATTCTCCTCTCCTGAATTTGCCCCACCATCCTGTATTCCAGCCAGGTCACACTCTGCTCCAGCCCCATACTGCACAACAGAGCACAGACTGGGCTTATCTCTATGTGCAGCTCAAACGAGCCTTGTTCTCCCTCATCACACCCAAACACAAAAGGGAGTCAAACCATGAGGCCCAACTACTGACAGGTCTTTTTCTCCTAGGCTATGCCAAATGGCAACAGCATGGTGCTACCACCTTTTCTACTCGAATTGCTCCCCTTCTGCCCCCACCAAAGCCCTCCATGAGCAACAGATGTCCACAGTCATCTTCCAAAGAGGGAAAATAGCAGCAGCTACCAGGTAATTCAGCTCAGATACCACAGTAAGGCATGTGGAAAAGCACATGTGGAAAACTCTCTGAACCCTTGGAAGGCGAAGAGCACAGGATCATCCCTGCTGCCGTGCCACACCAACTAGACAATATTTTGCCTACAGAACTGGGGGAGGGGGACACGCAGGCGGTATCACAGATTTTGCTGACCACTCTGTTGAGGAAGAACAAGTGAAAGCACCAGAAGGATGGTCAAACAGCAGTGCTAAGAAGGTAGGAAAGGACAGAAATCAGTGTCCCATTGACTTCACCTGGTTTTACTGAACATTCACTGGGAAGATCTAGAAAAGGAGGCTCATTCTGGTGATACTACTAAATTCAGAAGTGTGGAAAACAACATAACAGGGTGCCTTGGGAAAAGGGCAAGAAAACAAAACTAGTTTCAGCCAGAGGAAAAAGGGCAGACAGTGCCTCCAAGCAAAGATAATTCATCTAGAGCTATTCGGCATGCTGGGACTGCTTGATAAAAAGCGATATGCACAAACACGGAGGGATACGCCTGACTGAGCAAGCCACGACCTAGGGGAACTCCCAGACTGGGCAGGCATCTACAGTTTGAGGTGCAAGGGAGCACACAAGCGTGAACTACATGGTGTCCAGAGTGTGCAGTGCCTGCTCCATCCAGTTAGGCTGCTCTCTTGGCACATTTGGTTAATCAGAGAAAGGCAGCACTGCACAGAAGAAATAAAATGGTTTAGAAAGGTCAAGATTAGCTAACACAGGTCACTTAGCTAAACAGTGACATCGCTAACAGGATGAGGTCTCCAAACACTAAGGAAGGGGAAGGATTGAGCAAGAGAATGACCGAGAGGAAGGAATTAAATCCATTACAGGAAGGTGGGGATGCAATGAGACCAATTCATCCAAAAGATCAGATTCTCTGCAATGGATTTGCCAAGGAGCAGGGGACGCATGCCAAACAGAGGTCTGTTCAACAGTGAAACCATTTCTTAGGTGTCTTAGCGGAAGCCCTTTCTGCTGTGGACTTTTGAGACTAGACAGGGTAAGTTGCAGAGAACACATCTCTCCAGGTTTTCCTGCATTAGAGAGAAAACACAGCAGAAGGACCCCAGCCAGTCTGAGCACCTCCAGCTTCTGTGATCAGAAGGAGAAAAAAATCCCAAAAAACCCCAAACAAAAAACCAATCACCAGAGCACAGAGGAAAAGCTAGATTCAAAACCAATTAGCCAGCAAAAAAAATAAAGAAGCAGCAAGGAAAAGGGACATTTCAACAGTCCGTTAAACTACTAAGACAGCCAATCTAACCCATACATAACAGGAAGAAAAAAAAAAGTTCTTTCTTTATGACTCTCCAGTTCTCAGATCAAAGTTGTTTGTCTTGGGAGACAGGTATTCCAGTATATTTCCACACGCTATGGAAGAAAACTGGAAGACAGGGAGGAATGGAACAGTCCCACCCACACTCTGTAAGGAGCCAAGGAACCTAAAAACCTATCCTGAAAAATCACCCCATCTTCTGTGACAGAACAGCGCATTCTCCACCGTGCACACCGAATCCTCACAAAAGCCTTGGCTGTGCTGGCTTCTGCCCAGCCGAGCCCCGACCTCCGGTGTCCAGCTGGGGCTTTGAAATACAGCCCTCCAGAGACCAAAGGACCACCACGTACGCCCGCACTCTCGTGCTACTGCTGGTCTGGCTGGTGGCTCTCTTTCCTGGAAGAATGTATCATATCCTGAAGGAACCGCACTGACACAAGAAATGCAAACTTAGGAAAAGAAAAAAAAAAAAAGCCAAACACCCCACAACCTTCTAAAGTTGGATTCTGTAGAAAAAGCAAAAAAATGTGCAGGATCCGCACTTTTTCCAGCGGGCCCCACATGTTTCCTGCAATGCTGATCTGATGGGGTTATTTCCCGTACGCGCAGCCTTTGGGTCTCTCCAGGTTAACCTCTTGCCCTCAGGCTTGCGAAGAGGACCGGACTTTTCCATCCAGATCCGGACAAAAGCCCATCCGCTGCCATTCTGCGCCGCCGTGAAGCGGCATCGTCGGTGGCCGCAGCCCGCTCGCCGCCCCAGCGGGCGCTCGCTAACGCGCCCCTCAAACAGCTGTTGGCGAAGCGTATGGGAGTGTTTTATTATAGCGTAACAGGCAATTTATATTTCTTGTATTTGCCTCAGCGGACAGCAATGGCCCACGGTGTCCTTACGTCGGCGGGCCGCTGGTGGACACGGGATCTCCTTACTCTGCCTCCTTCCTCGACTCGCACGCCCAGACACACGCCTGCAGAGCTGTGAGACCAGCCCGAGCCGTGAGGCGTTCGGCTGCAAGGACAAAACCAGCAAACCCAATGGAAGTCCAAGGGGAAACTCAGCCCGGCTTCTCCCGGCGAGGCTCCCCTATCCCAGCC
>WEKW01001179.1:118467-144526 GCA_013389905.1 Sula dactylatra | reverse complement strand
CCTTTCCTCATAAGGCAGATGCTCCAGTCCCCTGAGCATCTTGGTAGCTCTCCTCTGGACTTGCTCAAGCAGTTCCCTGTCCTTGACCTGGGGAGCCCAGAACTGGATGCAGCACTCCAGATGTGCCCTCACCAGGGTGGAGTAGAGGGGCAGGATAACCTCCCTCACCCTCCTGGCCACACTCCTTTTCATGCACCCCAGGGTATCGTTGGCTGCCTTGCCCACAAGGGCACAGTGCTGGCTCATGATTAGCAGCTCCTGACTCACGATGCCTGAGATGTGCACTGCTGGGATGAGTAAAAAGCCTTCCTACGAAGCTGAGGTTGCAGAGAGACAACCCCTGCCGCGATGCTGGTACAGGGGAAGCAGTTCTACGCAAGGAGACGTCACTACGATTTACAGCCTGTGCAGCTGGGGGGGCCCTGGGAGAAGGTGTGTGCTCAGCGAGGGCTTCAGACTGGTACCAGCAACTGAAAACACCCTTACGCTCCCCATAAACACATCATCCCTCCCTGGCATGGAGCATGCCCTCAGACTCCTGCTGAAACAGCTCTGTGGGAAGCCTGGGATGTAAAGAAGTGTTATTATAAAGGAAAGTGAAAGGATAAGGGAAATCTGGCCAGTGGGAGAAATAACTGTGCTTGTTAGTGCTGGGCAACAGTGGGACTGGAGCAGGATTTTTAAACTCAGCCTTCTGAGGGCTTTCTGTACCCTTACATGAATGGGACAAATCAGTCTCGTTGTTACTGAGCTTTGGACTTTGGATCCGTGACTCCAATTTTTAGCTAGCTCATCCATGCCCTCGCTGTCTCCAGGAGGCCGAGGGAGCAGGGCGGCTCTCCCAGTAGATGAGGGCAGTCATGTGGCCGCACTGATTTACATCCTCTTTGCAAAGCAGCAGGAACACACCATCCTTCGTCCACCCGCTCTCCTCCCCCCTGCATCACCACCTGTGCATGGAAGAGCCCCTTTGCCCAGGGCATACTCATCCTGAAAGCTTTTTCCTCTCTTGATCTGCTCTGCTAGGACAGAGGGGCAAAAGAGATCAGCCCCAGGTGATTCCTAGGGCATCTGGAAAATATTTCAGTGGTGGGCTGTGGAGTGAATCAGTCAAGAGGAGCTACAGTTCTAGGGAGTTCATACTCTCACTGGGGTATTTCCTACAGGCAGAGAGACAACTGTCACTCACAGCACTGTGGGGTTCCCACCTCCCCAGAAAGTGCTCCAGGGAATGCACAGCCCCTTGTCCCTGCCCCTGGGGCATGTCTACCCGTTGGGACAAAAAGAGTAAAACACTCCTGCTGTTACGCCAGTCCCACAGCGGATCTCATAACCAACTCTGGATTGACAGCACTGCAGTTTTGGCGACAGTACCTCCATTGGACCAAAAACTGCCCCTGCCCTCACAGGCCACCCTCAGAGTACATTTTCCAGATGGGTCCTTCCCCCACGTTTCCCATTACACCTTACCTAGCCATTGCCCCGGGCTTTCCTCCAGGCGGTGGTATCCCCTCCGAGCCTTCGCACACAGGGGCAGCTCCCCCCCTGGTGTCAGCTGCCCCATCCTCTGCCTCGCTGCCAGACACAACGCCAAAGGCAGGCAAGTTAGACGTGGCGATCCTTGTATCCATCGCAGAGCACCGCTGTAGGTACGACATAGGGAGCAATTCCCGTCCCAGCTTCTCCTGGGTGTCCATGTCATCTACAGCCATGCCGTGCCTCATGGCCGGGATCCATGGTGACACCAGAGGCCAACCCCATGCTCTGAAGGCTCAGGGAGAAGCGTCCGAGAGGTTTGTGTCGATGGCTGTAACCTTTGTTATCTTCAGGGAACTTTTGGGAGGAGGGGAAAGATCTTAGCTTTGCCAGGCAGCACCAGAAGTAATTAGTCTTTGTAATTATTAACTCCCAAGGCCTGGCTGGTAGGGACGGAGGGTCCTCAGATTAGAAATGTAGAACTGCTTCCAGCATCTGACAAAGGCAGGAAGAATGAGAACTGATAGTGCAGACAGGAAGCATTAAGAGGGGATGTGCTGGAGATGCTGAATCCCAGCCACTTGCAAAAATAACTTGTCACAAGGTGAAAGTGGCATGTGCTCCCCCTCACTCCCAGCCCCAAAGGACAGGCAGAACTCTTGAGGAAGCCTGGACGGACCCTGAGATTTCTCCATAATCAGATGAATGGGCTGGCCCAGCAGAGCAAAACTCAGCACGTATCACTCCCAAGCTAAGGGTTATCATGCAAGCTGCCTTGAGGCAGGAAAAGCTGCTGCCTTCTCCATGCCCTCTGCACAAGACTAGCTGTATCCCTCAGGCCGTGCTGTGAAGTGTCCAAAAGTGTCCAGCCCAGCAGCTGGTGAGATGCAGACTCAGCTCCCACCTCTGGTTTAAAGAGGAGCCAACAAACCACCAGACAGCCTTAAAGTCTCATTGCAGTTGGAAGCTCTAACCCAGCACCCTTGTCTCACACCATGGAAGTACCTTGCTCTCTCCCACATTATTTCCCATTTATGTTTCACAGAAATAACTGACTGCTGGGATTGAAGTGTCATAAAATCCACTTTGCCTTCTCCACGTCTCCCAGCAAGGCACATACGTGTTGTGAAGGCCCTGACATGATACCTCCGCACCCTTTTTTTCCCTCGTACCTTTCCCACTTCCGCTGCCTTTGCTCCCTCACTTGTATCCACTTGCCCCGATTCCTCTCACATTCCTCCTGCAGATCCACCTTGCCAAGCTACTGACCTCCCTGACTCTTCTTCTTAGGTCTCTCATCATCCCACCTCCTCCAGGCAAAGAAGCATCTTGCTAATGCTTTCTATGTCTTCTTGAGAGTCAGGTCCAGTCAAGTCCCTTGCTCCCCACAGCTCTTTCACAAAGAGAAGGACCCTCTCAATCCTTCCCCTGGATTTCTTGGATGCAGGGGTACCCTTGTGGCACCCCATTGGGCCCCCACAGAGGCAATCCTCTGGCCCAGCTCTGCATCTCCAGCCTGATCACCTCCTCCAGCACCCCAAGCAGACCCCTGTCACTTCTAAAACCCCTCCACACCATTCCCCAGTGATGTCCTCTCAGCCCAGGCAATGCAGCTACCTTCATATTCCCTCCCAGAGTGCCCGCATCTTCCTCTGAATGGGTCATAAATGAAGAGCGGGACTCAAAATCCTGAGTTTGGTTCAAACAAGGTGCAAGATCAACCTGCAAAGCAAAAGCAGCTCCCAGCTAGAACATCCTGCCCAGCACAAATGCTTCCCAGTCATGGGAGAGGGCTCAAGGCTCCTCTGGGTTGCCTTGTCCACTCATGGATTCAGATCCTACGACAATTTAAAAAAATGAAAAAAAACCCAAAACAAACAAAAAAACCCAGACACAGGCCGGAAAGGGAAGGAGAAACGGGGATTATCTTAGAGCTTGGAAAGCAGGACTACCTCCCTGACCCAGCAAACCCAGACCAGATGTTAGTGCCATAAAAATGAGAATGAAAACAAATGGCCTAAAACTCCAGGCTTCATCCACCCACTCGCTCCCCTCCCTCTCGCCTCTCTCGGGCAGCTGTGCAGCTTGTTTGCACAACTGGCTGGAAGGGCTTCAGCAAGGATCCTCTGGGATCTCTGGGTCTAAGATCTCCAGTTTCAGGGAGGGGATCTGCCTTGATCACCCAACAAAGTGCAGCCCCTGTTCCAGGGCAACAGGGTGAAAAGACTGAAAAAGCAAAAAGCATAATGCTCGGCTGCTGACTGAGAGCCAGAAGAGCTGGGCAGGGGGGCCTAGCCTGGGGCAGCAGTGCTGTATTGCTCAGACGGATGCTACTAAGAGCAGTCACACCGCGGCACTGAGCATAGACCCACCAGAGACACTGCTGTTCCTGCTGGTTCACAGCTGCAGGCAGCTGAGAGCGAGCAACCTCACGCTCAGCAGCATCCTTTGAAGGAAGGGGAAGAGGCACCAGATGGAAAAGGAAGAAAAGCAGCTGGGAAACTCAGAGAGAAAGGAGGACTGTCCCTCAGCTTTTTAGGAAGGTCTTCCTTTCTGCTGGCTGCTTTGGTCACTGTTTATCCAACCTGAAACTCCTCAGTCCTGCATCCTTCCCACATCATCTGCAAGGAGGTAGCAGGCAGTCCCTAGAAGTGACATCCAGGACCAACACTTTTGGTCCTCCCTTTGGAAGCTAATCCCCACCATGGTGGCTAAGGCAAGAAAAGGGGGACCTCGGTAAGGACTCGTGCCTCCTTTTCATGTCTGTACAAGCTGAACTGTGCAACATCAGAGGAAGAGAGAGAGATTTGTCACCCTCCAGGCCCCTGGAAAATAAAATGCAGAGGGTCAGACAGAGATTGGCACTCAGATTTGCAGGGAGATACAGAGCTTGGCACTGAAACCTCAAAGCAATAGAGAGATGTTGTGCTCATAAACTGCTGATCTCTTCCGGGCAAAGACATATCTAGATGTGTCAGGGAGTGACAGCAAAAAAAAAAGGCTATGAGGTACAGTCAGTCTGTCTGTGTACTGAGCTGTTTGTCCAGGATTCCCAGGCATCCTGCAGCTTGGTCCGTGCCATCCCAAATGGCTGCTTATACACACACATGCCAACTCCGCCTCACAGGAGTAGGGAGCCTAGTGCTACCAGATGGCTCTTGATTTGCCACAGAGCTGGAAAAAAATACAGACACTTGTAAAAAGCAGTAGAGCCGGCAGGGATGTGGCTTCTTCCACTAGAACAACAAGTTACCCCTCCATGTCAGAACAGCACATAGTCCACGAGAAAGAAATTACCACTCTGAGTCAAGTGCTATGCGGGGGGCACATAGCACGCTTAGCGTGCCCCCCCAACTCTAAGCCCCCCCCCCCCAGCATGGCGCAGAATTAGCGATGAATTCTGCAACATAAGGGGAAGAAGGCTGGGGGTCCTCAGAAAAGCACTGAGGGTCACTGCATCCTCCTCAAACATTCATGGCCAGCTCAAACCTCAGAGTAAATCCTGACTGTGCAAAACAGCACCTCCTCCAACACTTTCCTCTCTTTTTTAATTTATTTTTTTTAATTACGTCAGATTCCAGGGAAGAATGCCAGTTTGAGAGACACCCCTGATGCCAGCTGCCTCTGTGTCTATCTCAGCACTGAAACTGGAGAAGGAAAAGGGATTTCACCAAGCTTTAGGACCCACGGTATCCTTCTGAGAAAAGCGCTTTTTATTCTCTGGGAGACGGCAAGGAGGGCACCGTGCCTTTCCCAGACAGCTGCAGCTAACTCAGCACAGAGAGTGACCCTTTGGGGTTCTCAAAGTGGGGATTCATTTCCTGTCAGAATAACTCAATCTCTGCATCTGTAAAATGGAGAAAATGAGAATGATTCCAGGGCTGTGAGACTGAGGATGGATGTCAGCACCTCATTCCTTCCTCCTCTGCTCCTGTGCAGAGGCATCTTCCTCAAGGCCTGCAAGGACTGAGGCCACAGGGGATGTGAAAACAGATCCAAGCAGCGCTGCCACGCTGGTAGCCCCTGAGTTATTTACTTTCATATTAAATTCCACAAATATTTCGTGCTCTTCTAACAGCAGCTCTGAACCACGCGAGCTGCCAGCTGAGCTACTCCCAGAGGAGGGCAGCAGAGTTCCCCAGATGCCAGCACATACCTCCACAAAGAGCAGGACACTTTGAGGTTTTGCTGTTTCGTGTTAGTCCGCAGGGGCACCTGAACAGCTCCAGCAAATGTCTCACCCGAACCATTTTTGTCCCCCTGCCACGTATGAGGATGAGGGCTCAGGCACTGAGACCCTCAAGAACTGTCTCGGCCTGCCTGTCCACTAATTCCTTCTCTCTGGATACCTCCCCAAAGGGGAGGACCAAACCATGGAGCAGGGCCCTTGTGTGGACCACCTTGCCTTCAGAGAGGGTCTATCCCGGTGCTCTCCCAGCTCTTAGCCCCGTTCACAGACATTGTCATGATCCTGAGTCACTCGGAGACCCTGTCCCAACCCTGTGATCCTGGCATAAAAGGGCCCTTTGGGAGCAACTGCAACCTAGGAGCAAAGTTTCCGGGACTTCATAGCAAGCTCAGTCGCATAACAGAGCAGATCACACAGCAAGTCCACCTCTGAGGGAGAAGACTGTCCCGGAGCCTCAGCAAAACCAGGGCACCCCAGCTCCTGTCCCAGGCAGATGCCACTCACACAGTGGTAGCCACATCAGGGTCTGAAACAGCACCCCTGCCTCGCTGCTCGCCCAGGGCAAGGCTTCAGAAAGGGGGGACAGCTGGGGTGTTTTGGTCCTGATGGATGCTTCTCTTCCCCTCTGAGCTGGCAGGTGCTGCTCATGACACCAGGCACAAAACTACATGCTCCTTCAGTCAGTATGATGAGTTTGCTGTGGTTGAGCCAGTGAGGCAACCCTGTATTCACTAGCCTCTGGCCACTGATAAAAGCCCTTATCTAGTTCCACACCTTGATTGTGAGGCTCTCCCAGTGGCCCTCCATGTGCCCCTGCTTCTCCTGCAAGGTCTGTATCTCACACTGCAGAAGCATCATGCTGCCTTTTCTCTTCTGCACTGCCCTACGCAGAACAAGTCATCCCCAGCAGGGGTGGGCTCCAGGGTCAGGGAGCTGCAGCACATCCAGGGATGCAGAGTGTTCATGCAGGAAGGACCCCGGTAAGGCCACCTGCTCCACGTCCATCCCTTCCCCCTGCAATTATACACCTTCTCCTAACGCATAATGTGGCAGCCTCCCAGTCACATGGCCAGATGTGGTAACTTACTCCCACCAGATGTGTGCCCATGTCTGTCATCATGCGATCCAGTACAGAGCAGCTCCCACCCAGTGACTAGCAGAAGTCAGGAGTCTCCATGGTTTTGATGCCAGGCAGAAGAAGCAAGGATTGTTGCCTCCATTGTTGTTGAAAAGGAATCAGGACCAGAGGTAATCCAACACAGTACAGCCCACTCCCATGCTTTAAACTGTCATCTCCCCACCACTGGCAGCAATTCTCAGGACTGCACCAGAAACCCCACATTAGACAGATGCCAGAGAGCACCTGCTTCAGAGAAGCAGTGACACAACACCCTCCTGTTGTCTAGGCTCAACCACACAGGAAGGAGAAACCTACAGTTTGGACAAATTAATCCCCGCTGCTGATGCTAAATAAGTGTCAAAGACACAGACACATAGACCAGCACAAGACAAAGTTGGTTATTACTGGAACTAGCTCTTAATTTAATATCGCTGGAGACTTTGCTGCCTCCTCACTTGGAAAGAGCAGCAAAAAACCACATGTGGCAATCCTACAGAGCCTCAGCAAGGAGCCTGGGTCTCCAGCTGCTCTTACCTGCAGGGATCAGATCTATGCTTCCCCTCCACAGTGGCCTAGAGTTGGCTAAATGATGGAGGCCAGGAGGGTCAGAGCAAAGTTGGGCCCAGGTGAGACAGGGCCATGGCTTGGCTTAAGACTCAGAGCAGTTCCTTGTCTCCAGGACACTGAATGTAGTATCAGCTGAGTGAAAGCTGACTGAAGGAAATATTGGTGTCCAGGGGACAGACGCTATTACCTTGGACAACAGAAACAACTTTCTGAAGGAGTGAGCAGAAAGGGGATAGAAAGACATGGAGGTCGCCTGAAAAGCTGTGGGCTATCTAAAGTCCTGTGCCTACGGGCACAGGGTTGCTGCCCAGGAGCCTGCTGACAGTGAAGGGTGTGTGCCACAGCAAGACTGATTTGGTAAGAAAGGATCTTGATTCAGAGGCTCTTGGAAGGGTAATGTCTTAAAGACTTGACAGGAGAGATTGCAGGAGATGGTGAAACAGAAGGATGGTCACAATTGTGAGGGACAGCTTGGGAGCAGAAAAGGGACTGAAGACCCTGGAGAGACAGAGGCAAGGCATTCTCCAGCTTGGTGGAGGCTTGAGGATAAAGGCAAGGAGTTGTGTTTTTCCCAGGGTGGCATGCAAGAAAGAGCAGTGACAGCCCCCAAGTGCTGCTGGACGAGCAAGTGGAAAAGAAAGTGAACACACACAAAGAGTCTTGGGGAGCCAGTAGCAGAGTGGAAGTCCCCAGCATCCAAACCACAGCTGGAGGAGATGGCAAACTCATCCACGGACAGCAGAGACAGTGAAGAGTTAGAGAGAAACATCCTCCAAGAGCCAGGCAGAGCATGGGCCAGGTGTTTCACTGACCTAAGGAGCTAGGAGCTTCCCCAGGGAAGAGGGGGCTGCACAGCCCCAGGGGTGACAGGTTTTATAGCCTTTGTGGAAAATTCCAGCCCTATTTAATCTCCTGGGGCTCCTGTAAGATTGTGACACAGAGAAAGGGACCAAACAGGAAAGAATTAGAGGAAAAATGCTTCTCTTCTGGCAGCCACCATGGCTGTGCCAGGAGTTAGCAGCAGCAGCTGCGGAGCAGCCAGCCCTGCCTCCCCCTCCTCCGGCCGCCTCTATAAACACGCAGGGCTTACTCAGAAGATTAGAAGGGAACAGGGCAAAAGACAACAGAGTCTCTTTTGTAATGAGGAAGGATTACAGCATCAAGTGACCGGCTGCAGCTCCCAAGTGGGTTTCAGGCTCCTTAGCACACCGTGTCTGTCAGGTTCAATCCCCCCCATGAGCCAAGAGGCACAAGGAGGCGGGCCGTGGCGTGGGCCACAAAGGACCCAGCAAGGACACGTGCGGGACCAAACGTCCACAGCCTCCAGCGCAGCTCAGGAGCCCATGACTGTAAGTATCTCGTCCTCCCAAGAGCAGATAGATTCCTTCAAAGATCTCTCTTCCTTCCTGCCTATCTGTGACCTCTTCTCACTCCATCTGTCCACTCTGTCTGCTCGTCCTCCGTCTTTGCAATAGCTGCTCGTGTTTGCCGTCTCACGCAGTGGGTAACGCACCTGATGCAGGCTTGCTGTCGTGGGGTCTTGGTTGCTGTGGACTCCCACAGTCAGATTAGTGTCAGTCGACCTCCAGGTGCAATGCTTCGTCCGGACAGATCAGGCAGGTGGATGCAGGCAGCGGCAGGCAGCGGCTCCCTGGGGAGCGGGCTGTGCGGGCACCGCACAGGGGGTGGCTCTTCCTCCCCATACGGACCCCGGTGTGCCAGTGCCGGTGGTGTGGTGAGTCACCTTCCACCAGGTACCTCAACTCCAGATGGTACTCTGAGTGTGCCAGCTGCCGAGTGACACCCCAGGGCAGTCCCGCACAGGCTGGCAGGCAGGCAGGGAAGTGCCTTAACCATTCAGGGCTGGAGAAAAAAGCACTGGGAAAAGCCCCATAACCCGTGCTGGAGCAGAACTGCATAGAGGTGGGTGACATCCATTATTTACATAGACAAGAGCTGAAGTTTTCCATGTTTGGTAAAAAGTGAATCTGTATTTGAATTACGCAACAAAGAGTCTCCCTGAGCACTTTCAAGACCCAAAGCATAGAGAAAACAGCCAGCTTTCTGTAAGCAGCCCCCAACAAATTTGTGGGTGTTTGCATACATTTCTCATCATATAGCCCATGCGTGTGCAGTCTTTAGGGCAGTTAAAAACCACTCTTCTAATCCTGTGCACTGGCCAGAAATATGTACGGAAACGGCATGAATGTACATGAGGCTCTAGCGAAAGGTGCATTTGTGCCGCTGGGAGCCCTTGGCAGGGCAGATGCCAGCTCTGTTCTTCCAATATAACCTGTGAGACAGGACTCAGGGAGAGTTATGACAGGGAAACCCAAAGGAGGAGCAGCACCGAAAAGCCAAAGCCAGGACCAAGATGCTGTTTGGTTGAAGTAGCCAACAAAACAGACTTCGCTGTTTTTCTTCTCAGCACCAGCTCACTGGGACCTGAGTTGTCCCCACCTAACTGTAGATCTTTCACTGAAATGCTTAAATGAGGAGCATGGACACAAACTTACCTGCCTTTCAGCTGCTGCTCCAGAGCAGTAAGGTCTGAATTGTTCCCTGAAGTGCTTCTTTGTCTCCATCATTCAGGGAAGAGCCCAAGGCCCCATAACTATTAACATTATTGCCTCTGTTAGATAGCAATGTCTGTGTAACATCCTGGTAACACGTTAAGATTAGAAATACCAATAATTATTTATAAACCAAAAGACCACTCACCTATCTGCCTGGCATGGATTCCACTGGTCTGTTTTTTTGCTGGGAGTTGTTTTTTTTTTTCTTTATTTTAACAAATTCAGGTTTATATGAATGTGAGCCTGATTATTAATTGATGGTAAAGAACTATTTAACTAGGATTAGGCTAGAAGAAGTGCAATAGGTAGGCTGCATGATTGGGAAGCATTTCATGAGCCTGAATGCCTTTTTTCATCCAGGATGATTTATTGTGCAACGTATGGTTGAAGGAGAGGGGAGGTGGAGTTGCTGGAATTTGTGCTCTGTGAGCCCGGCCAGACTCCATCCCTCAGTTGTCTAACAGGGAGGGCTGTTCTGCCTGCGAGACTAGGATTAGCATAGTCCACATATGGCCCTCAGCCCAAATTTAAAGACAGCTATACTTGTTGGGCAAGTGCTACCAAAACTGTCAAATCTCCAGGGGTACCTTCATCTGGATCAGTACCAAGAAATCTCTCCTTTCTGGTGTTTTTGCTCTCCTTTGTGGGGTTTGGTTTTTTTTTTCCATCAGTATTCCAGGAAGACACTTCCCGACAAGCAGATTTACAGAAACAACATATTTGAAGCAAACACTACCAAAAAAAGGGGGGTGGGGGTGGGGGGCAGCAAGCAACTGTGGAGTTTGTGACCCTGAAAATTAATCTTAAACAACTGTTTTGTGGGAGGGAGTGCCACGTGGGCTCTGTCCACTCCGACCAACCAGCCCCACTTGAATGCTGACAATCAGCCACTAGAAACCAGGCGCTCCACCAGAAAGTATATTCTCCATCATTAAAACCAGCTCACATGCAGCTCCACGTCAGGAAAAAGATGGCAAGCTCATCGAATTAATTGCCTACCATAAACTTCCTCCTGGTTCTCTATGTCACTGACTTCATCTTATCTGTCTCTTGATCTCAATTCATTGTTTCTTTCTCTCTTTCTCTCTTCCTTCCTTCCATCTTGCTTGCTTGCTGGGACACTTGCGATGTCCTTGTCTCCTCCCTCTGCACAAGTTTACTGGCAGCTTCAACATCTGCTCATTTTGTGTCTCCACTAGGATCTGTGATGACAGTGACATACACCAACCGTGTGGCTGATGCCCGCCTAGGCACCTTCTCACAGCTCCTGCTCCAATGGAAAGGAAGTATCTACAAACTTCTCTACTCCGAGTTCCTTATTTTCATCTCTCTTTACTTCACCATCAGTCTTGTCTACAGGTAAGCAACCTTACACCCCGACACTAACACAGCCCCTCACTCTCAGCCTGTCGTGGAGCAGGACAACTGAGCAACACAGGATTGGGACAGTAATGCGGGTGAAGAGGAGCTGGCCAGCCACTCACCAGCCTCTCTTCACAGGAGGAAAGGAACGGTCCTTCCTCACTGCTCCAATATGACTTATCAGCTGACAAATCTCCTTTTTCTGTCCTGGGAAGTAACACAGTTTCTCCTCCCTGGGATGAAGAATTGCATTGATCATTACCTACAAAAGAATAGTGTGGAGATCAGTGGAGATCAAGGCTGAACTAGCACTGGAGACATCCCACAGTGGGGAGCTTTAGGAGAGAGTTTCCCTTGTTACACAACAGGCGATACCCTGGGTACGTTTCTGAGAGCAGACATCATCAGCTCTGGGACCACAGATCTTTGATAAGGCAACAGTACTCTGTGGCTGGTCTGGTTTTGGTGAGGAAAGAGAGGGACCTCCCCTAGCTGTTTCAATCACAGATGCAGCGCGGAGGTAGGAAAGCAGCTCTAAGAAAAGCAGGAACTCAGATAAAAGCAGAGCTTGGACTGACATTCTGCAGGATATTAAGTGAACTGTGGTGCACATCCAAGCTCTGTGGCAAACCCTTGATACCACACAGCACTCTCCCGAGTGAGAAAAATAGGGGTGGTTGCTGACATCAGACTGCATCACTTACCACACGCTCTCTGTCAGTGACCACTTCTGACACCTTTGGACTGGTCAGCAGGGTATTTTGGAGAGGTGGGCTGATGTCCCCGGCTCATGGCTGTTCACTCACATCATCCCCAGAACCACAGCGTGGCACTGTCGTGACCCATCCTTGGCTTCCCTTGCCAGACTCCTATCCCAGCAGGCCCAACAAGGCACAGACTCTTCTTTGAGTCTGATGCCTCTGTTTCTCCCTTTTAGGCTGATCCTGAGTGAGAGCCAAAGGCTGATGTTTGAGAAGCTGGCGCTCTACTGCAACAGCTATGCTGAGCTAATCCCCGTGTCCTTTGTGCTGGGTAAGGAGGTCTGTCTGACAACACACAGGGAGGGGAAAGGGAGAGCATTTCTTCTCCCTGGTTTGATATAGCTCTGCAGGCAGGCAAGATTCGCTGAGCAGATCCCTCCCTCTGCCTTTGTATCACTCCTCAAGCAGAATATATCATTCCACGTTGCAGCTGTGAGGTAAGCCCCCAGCACACAGCTTGCACTGGCCAGATGTACTAGCATGTTCTGGGTTCTGCCAGGAGGGCAGGCACCAAATAAACCGTGAAACCCAGACTCTTTAGCATGGAGATCTGTACTGCTCTCCAGGCACACCTGCACCCATCTCTGTATGAGGAGTACCAGCCTTCTTACGCATGAGCATTTACATTTCCGACTCCTTTAGGATGGCTAATTTGCTCAGCTCACCTCTAGGTTTCTACGTGGCTCTGGTGGTGTCCCGCTGGTGGGCTCAGTATGAGAGCATCCCATGGCCTGACCGGATCATGAACTTGGTCTCCTGCAACGTGGATGGGGAGGACGAGTATGGGCGGCTCCTGCGTCGCACCCTCATGCGCTACAGCAACCTGTGCAGCGTGCTGATCTTGCGCTCAGTCAGCACTGCTGTCTACAAGCGCTTCCCCAGCATGGAGCATGTCGTGAAGGCAGGTCAGTACTGGTACTGCCTTCCGCACAGCTCTGGCACCAAGGAGGCAGCAGCACCTTGCTGCTGGTTTTGGGGCAAAGAGCCCCAGAAATGGCCACATGACCTCCAGAATAGAGATGAGAGAGTGCTGCCATGTGCTTAGCTGATGTCTGCAGTGGGTGCTAAGCATCTGCTCATGCCCTAGCCCTGCTCTTCTGACATAATCAACTGTTTATGTTTTCCTATCGCACAGTATGCTTGTTCCTGCTAGTGGCTGGAAGGCTTGTTTGAAAGATGAAGGGTCTCTGCCCAAATTTTTTACGTAAGGAGAGTGTTGACATCCGGTTTGTGAATGCAGATATGCTACAGGGCAGCCCTGGCTGATCAGATCAGTGTAACTGTGGTGCAGCGACTTTGCTGGGAGCTGCTCGCCCTGCACTGAAAGTGTGCATGGGAAGAGAAGAGCTCTCTGTAGTAAATGACCCTGTGCACGGACCTATGGCAGAGCACAAGCAGACCCCTGCCAAGTGGTATGTTTGTCCTCCCTCAGGGCACCAGTTTTCCACTGGGCAGGTGGGAATTGGAGCCTCAGACCTCCGACCTTAACCGCTGGGCTCCCTGAATCCTCTCTGAAGATGCTCCTCAAGGTACAACATTTCCCAGTCTGCCCAAAGGAGATGTCTGCACCTGCCCTAGTCAACTGGGTTCCCTTTGCAATCCAGAGAAAGAAACAGGCACTTCTAGGACACAAGTTATTCCATTCTCAACAAATGTTTAAGTACACCAGGCAAATGCACCCTCAGCAGTACTTTATTTCCCTGCTGGCTGTGATCTGCTCAGATATGCTGCAGACGTCCAAAGTGAAATGAGATAAAGCCTGCCTCTCACACTTCTATAACTCAATGTTTTAACAGGAAGACTTGCCTTCCTTCTATGTGTCTTTCAAAGGCTGAGTGCCTGAGTCTTTCCTGTGATTTTTAAGGAGAGCTAAGGTGACCACCTGAGATTTAGATGTTTTCATTTCAGACCACATCAATTTCTTTCTGCCCTTTGTGGCCATTCCTCTCCCATCGATTCTTTTCCACCTAGGCCTCATGACACCAGAAGAGCACAAGAAGTTTGAAAGCTTGAATTCCCCCCACAACAAGTTTTGGATCCCATGTGTGTGGTTCTCCAATCTGGCTGTGAAGGCAAGGAATGAGGGGAGGATCCGGGACAGTGTGCTCCTCCAAGGCATCCTGAATGTGAGTGACAGAGGCAATAGGACAGATCCTCATCCAGTCCTCTGCGTGGAACAACAGGGGTTTCCAGAGGTCAGGCACGAAATAGGAATGGTGAGGTAGGACAATGAGCCAAGCCTGTCCCTGGGGATATTACATTCACTTTGATGGGAAATGCCCCTACTGCCACTCTCCAGCTTGTGACAGGACAGAGCTTTTCATGTCCTGCTGACGTGGTAGCAATGTCACATGTATTAGAGGTGAGGGGAATGTGACATCTTTCTCAAAAGTGGGACTGGGAGGAACCATGGAACTCACATCTAGGTGTGGTAATGGGAGACACCTGTGTAGCAGGTCCTTGATCAGCCTTCCTTCAGCCTTCACACGCTCCAGAGCAGTCAACAACAGTGGCCAGCGGAGGTCCCTAGGATACAGATGAAGAGCCACAAGGAAGCACAAGGAAGCATGTATCTGGAAGAGACCAGGAGAGGCCAAAAGCAACCCCACAAACCAAGGTCCCTGTAGAAAACTTCACTGTTCAAAACTCTTAGGTAGTCCAGGGAAGCTCCACAGGCAAGAGCTGGCAACGATGCCTTCACAACTGCAGAGAAAAAAGGTCCAGAGGAGCTCATCCTTCCTGGTATTCATGTGCAAAGTCACGTTGTTTCTGTTGCCTGGAGTGAGATTCATCTGCCCAGAGAGAATTCTCCCGTCTGGGCTATTTATCTAGACTCACTATATAGTCAGGAGAGAGAAATGGATGCTCCTGAGACATTCCTTGCCTAACCTGTTGGCTGCTCATTTTGTGAGGAGAAAAACTCTGTGATGAAGTGAGCTAGGAGGGGATCTTGGGCTCAGATGGAGACACCCAGGCAGCAAGGAGTTCCTCCAGGGCAAGCGTGAGACCCTGCTGGTGGTCTGCTGGGGTGAGGCTGGGCACCAAGGGAGCAGGAGTCCTGGCTGAGCCCCCCTTCCAGAGGAGGTGTGAGCAGGAATGGGCCGGAGCAACGAAGGGCAACAGGGCCAGAGAGGCTCAGTGTCCCCAGCAAGAAGATACAAAGTTAGGCCGACAAGCCATTCATTTTCCCCACTGCAGGAGCTCAACACCTTGCGCAGCCAGTGCGGGCGACTCTATGGGTACGACTGGATCAGCATCCCCCTGGTCTACACTCAGGTGAGAAGGGATCCCCCACACCTACTGCTCCGCTGCCTGCCTGTGCAAACTGCCCCACGCTACAAGGGGCACCCCTATTTACACCCACACATGGACCTCGGACCCCTCATCCCCACCTATACATGTCAGCGCTCTCACATACATAGCTCAGCAGTGCAGACCCAGCCCAGACTTATTTCCGTAACTCAGACACAGCCACCCCTACGGAAGCACACGCTGTCCAGGGATAACTAACAACAACGTGTGCCACACAGGTACACGCAAAACACGGATACACGCAGATCCACTCCCTGCACTGCCTTGCAGGGAGCACGTCCCTGAAGCAGTTTCTTCCTACTCAGCAGAGCTGAGATCTGTCTGCCAGCAAAGCTGCTCCAGCAGGCAGGGCAGCTCTGATGGAGTTGTGCCATGTGTGTGAAAAAGCACTGTGTGCGTGTACTCAGCTATTCTCTCGCTTCAAACCCAGGCAGATGCTTTGGCACCAACATGCTCCTTTGTCTCATACAGTCCAGCTGCTCAGATAACACTAACGCACTCCGCCATGAAACGGGAACTGCCTCCGTTCATGCAGCTCTGAAGGAGAACACGTTGGGAAACTATATTCCCACACAGACCAGCATCCTTCACACTAGGAGCAAAAGCAATATCATAGTATGTCTTTGCCCACTCTGCAGTACACGACCCATTTTTTTATAGCTGTCCATCCACAATGCAAAGTCTGTCATTCCAGGCACTCTGTAAACCTGCTGATCATGAAACAGCCCTGCACTGCTCCCTGGAAGGAACTGCATGGCTAGCTCAAAAGTCTTGTGATGTTGGGTGTTTGTTTTGAACCCCTTTGTTGCGTCAAAAGACCATGCAAGAGTCTGAGCTGCTTTTAATTTGAAAAGGGGAAGTTACTGATCCCATGATTACAGAGAAAAGCACAAAGCTCATTGTAGCCAGAAATCTGGGCAAGGAAGCAGGCAAATATAAAAAATGCCCAGTGTGAGGACCAGGAAGGAAGGAGCTAGCAGCGCTGCCAGGGTTCCCCTCTCTGAGTTGGAAGTGACCTGCCAGCATGGACTGAGCCACGAGGGGCTCAAGACAGCTTTCAGGAGAGGCAAGGGCAAGAACAAAAAGGGCCCACAGCACCCCTTACTTCAGCAGCAGAACAACCATGCAGCCACATATCAGTCGTTTAAGCTCTTTCCATCCAAAATGTCACGTGCGTTCTTCCACCCCTTTCTGTGACACCTACACACATGTCATTCCAGGGACAGCATGGAATGAAATACAGGGTATGTAACAGCTAATGGGCAAAAGGCATATTCAAAGCTTTCTGCGGTGGAAATGCATCTTCCTGCAAAAAGCAGAGAAGAAGCCTGTCATAACTGAATCCAAGGCTTGCAAAAGGCTACAGAGCCAGCAGCTCTGCAGCAGCTTGCCACTCTTTGGAGTTGTGTGGGGTGGAACTGAAGAGAGATGCTGGGAAACCAAACTGGAACTCAAGCTCCTCTGGTGTGTTCCCTGGCATCTTTCCCAGGTGGTGACCGTGGCTGTTTACAGCTTCTTCCTGGCCTGTCTGATTGGGCGGCAGTTCCTGGATCCAGAAAAAGCATATCCTGGCCATGAACTAGATCTCTTCGTACCTGTCTTTACATTTTTGCAGTTCTTCTTCTATGCTGGCTGGTTAAAGGTAAGTCCAAGAAAATATGTCTGGAGCTGGAATCTGACCTAGCCATGGGTTTTTCCTAGTCTGTGCTCACCAGGGACCTACCCACCTTTTTTGGTCTATGGGCAACGTGCCAGGTGCTGGCAGACAAATGGGAAGCCAACAGGGGCTGAGGGTATTGCCAAAACCACCTTAGTTTCCAGAGATCAGCTCCACCTTTTCTAAGCTTTGGTCCTGACTCATTTGGGGAAAAAGAGAGGCAGTAGGCTACACTTTACCTGAAGTGGTGGTCTGCAGTTGCAGGAGGGCTACATGAGTGAGGGGCTCACAGTTATCTGTGTGTACCAATGTCTCCCAGCTGCTGGCAAGCCTCCATTTTTAACCCACTCCTTTTTGAGAGGAACAGCATTGCTCCGAATTCAAGGGACATCATGCTTGACTCTGCCCCACAGGCCTTCTCCCTACAGGGCAAGGGGCAGGTATGACCATGATGACCTTTGCTATGCACTGTCCAAATGCAGGTGGCCGAGCAACTCATCAATCCTTTTGGGGAGGACGATGACGACTTTGAAACCAACTGGCTCATCGACAGGAACCTGCAGGTAAAGTGAAGGCAGGATCCTCCAGATGAGCCTGACCTGCAGAGGAACACTGAGGCAGGATTGCACCTGAGGGTTTAGCAAGCCCCATCAGCACAGTCATGGAATTCTCCTGCAACACCTCTGCCGCCCACCGCCCATGCCTGCAATGGGGCAGAGAAGCAGTCCCTGTTACCCTTGCGCTTTCCTGCGGTGTCAGTGGCAACATGTTAAGAGGCGGCCCAGGATCTCCAGAGGGAGACGGCTAGGAGAGTGGGAGGAGAGCACAAGGCTTCCCAACAAATATGAGGGTGAAGGTGGCCAGCTCAGTGTTCCCCCACAGCAGCCAAGGGGATATCCCAGGCTCCAGGAAGATTGTGGGGCAAGACCTGTGCCAGGAATACCCCCACGCACCAGGAAAGATGTATCTTTTTGGCGTATCTTTGTACACAGAGACTGACTGCAGCTTTAGCCCGTGCTCTGGCACACGTGATGGATCCAGACTGTTCGTTTCACACCCTCGCTAACTTTGAATGACAGATCATTCCGGCCTCTCCCTAGCTTTTCCACCCTGTGTATCTAAAACTGCCTCCTCTGCTTTCTTCCATGCAATAACTCTCCACTTTCAGCCCTTCCCAACACTGAGTCCTTCTGTCCTAGCAAGCATATTGCCTTCCTGTCTCCTTCAGCACCACTTTCCTTCCAATTAACCAAATCTCTCCGTGTGAGAAACAACCTAAGTGACAGGAAACTATATAGCAAACCCAGCCACTTGCCTCTCTTCCATGCTACATTGCTTCCTCCTGCCCTGCATTCCTTTGTCCACCAATAACAGGCACACGTAATGCTGCTCAGCCCATATGGCATTTCTGCTGTCCCCTGCAGGTCTCCCTTATGGCAGTGGATGAGATGCATCAGGATTTACCCATTCTGGAGAAGGACCTATACTGGAACGAGCCTGATCCCCAGCCACCCTACACTGCAGCCACTGCTGAGTACAAGCGCCCATCGTTCCTTGGCTCAACTTTTGATATCAGGTGAGTGCAACCACAGGGTGTCAGAACAGTCCACATTTCCACCTTGGATTGGGTGTCATGCAGGGTATTATACTTGAGGAGGGAGTAGTATCTTTCTCCATAGTCTGTGAAATCTTGCTCTAAGATACTTTTAGGCTCATCCAAAGATGATAAACAACATCCCCCACAGAAGAGGATGCCTCTGACTCCATCCCCCCCTCCCCTCTACTGTGAACATCCCTATAGTGGAGGGCATGACACATACCTAATGGCAATACAAAGAGAGGCTTGCCACTGGCAGCAGCACACCCTGTGCTGCCAGCCTCTCCCCCAGAAACCACCTTCTTTTGTGACTCTGTAACAGCCTGTTTTGCCTTTCCCCAGCATGCAGAAAGAAGAGATGGAGTTCCAGCCCCTGGAACAAATTAAAGAGAATGAGGAGGCAAACCACTCCACACCATTACTGGGACACCTGGGCCGCCTCCTCAGCGTCCAGTCACCAAGCTTCTCCAGGTCCTCTTCCCGAATGAACCTGCTCCGCAGGCGAGGAGACTCCACATACCCCTTCCCCCATTATACGTACCAAGACACGGGCAAGTGCGGAAGCCCTTGCAGCATCAATCAGTCAAGGGGAGACTCCAGCTCACAGGAGCAGTGGGACAGCGAAGATGGAAAACTAAGGGAGTTTGATGCCTTCACGTCAACCCCATTTTATGAGAGACCTGGTTTCTACAGTGCTCCACAGACACCGATCAGTTCTATCCCCATGATTTTCCCTTCTAGACGCCAAGGTCGCAAGAAGCCTCCTGCACTCTCCAGTATCGCTGCGTGCTCGACTTCTCTTAGGGACGTCATTGTCAACTCCTCACCTTCCAGAGTCAGCGATATGTATAAGAGCCAGAGCTCCCTTGGCTCGGGTGCAAAGGAAACATTTATTTGGCCAACAGATCGGAGCAAAGGTCCTGACTCACTGGTTCTAACAGCAGAAGAGAAGAGCAACTCTAACAGTAAAAGCAGAGGAGATGCCATGACAGGAAGTCCAGGAGCTCAGTCCACAGCATCAGACAGCCCTAAACTCCCCTTCTTAGCAGAGTCCCCAGACCACGAGAAGCATGGTAGCTTCAAGAGTCTGAAGAGCGTGAAAGGTTCCCACCCACCCTGGCTAACCCTGGAGAACACAGCATCAGCCACCCCCAATTCTGAGCATTCAGGTGCCTTTCACACCCCCAGTAACAAAACCCCTGGAGGCAGTGCCTCCCTCTGCTTCTCCTTCACTCCTGTAACATCTCCAGTGTTGGAGAGATCCCCCCTGGGGAACATGGGCCCTGATGCTTGCAGCCTAAGTTTAGAAGATACAGCCAGCACTCCAGACCAGCACTCAGCAGAGGTTTCCAGGGCCACGAGAGATACTGGAAATGGAAGCACTAATACTCCCCCTACAAAAGAGCCAAGACGAGCAGAGAGTCCATCCCCCAATGACTCTGGCATCTCTCTAGCTGAAGGTGACTACGTGGGGCTTATGGAGGTGATCATGGAGACCAGTGAAAGTACATGTGAAGAGCAGATAGATCAATACAGCTAGGGGAGACCAAGAGACACACAGTTCTGTTGAGATACCTGCCATATTAGTGATATTGCAGTATCTTTACACCTGACCACACTGGCACTCACCC
Source organism: Sula dactylatra (assembly GCA_013389905.1). Taxonomy (NCBI): domain Eukaryota; kingdom Metazoa; phylum Chordata; class Aves; order Suliformes; family Sulidae; genus Sula; species Sula dactylatra. The sequence continues at coordinate 124,278 of WEKW01001179.1, read as the reverse complement.
AAATGGAAGGGCAGCACAGCCAAACCACCTGCTGCTGGAAGATGCAGTTAGAGCCCAGCCTAGGCTAGAGCCAGCCCTAATGACACACTGGTACTGGCCTCAGGTAGAGTAGCAGGCACAACTTCAGTGTCACAACAGTAACAAAACAAAAAAGCCCCCTACAGATGTAGCAAAATTGGAGTGTTGGGTATTGCAGGTACCAGCCTGAAGAACCTGGAGTGCAGGTGTACAGCCCAAACCAGAAGAAGAATGTAGTTAATAAGGATACCTCCCCCCTCTTCATCCCAGCAAGAATTGGAACTTGAGCTTTATGTTAACATTTGTCACAAGACCCATTATAAGACTCAGGCAGGACTTGCGCTACTGACAAGGTACCCCAGGGAAACGAAGGGACTGAAGCAAGTCACATCATTTGTGATGCAGACCCATAGTGCTTCACAAAGTCATGCCCAGCCAGTGTTTTCCAGTACTGGACAAGTAACAGAATAAGGCAGGGCAAGTCTCTACTAGACCAGGTGGCTGCAGTCAATGCTATTTGCCCAGCACATTGCTTCCTTTTTAAGTTCCACATCACACATGCCACTGATTCGACAGTGCTCAGAAGTCATCTGGATTGTAGCAGACACCATACAGCAATGAGTTTTTACTGTCTTCCCTAAGAAAATAAAAGCAAGGCTGAAGTCCAGGACCATCCGTTTTGTTTCCTCATTTTAGTTTCCACGCCACAATAGGAATTTAGGGAAACCACTGTAGTTCTCCTATTCTAAGGAAACAGCTGCAAATCCCTCACATCACAGGGGGCACATGACAAGTTTACTCTACTCCCACATCCTTTCCGATGCCTTCACAACAGCTGACTACCCTCCCTGCCTTCCAAGTACAGCTGCCAGACCTAGGCAGGTGCCACCACAACCCACTACAACTCCCAAAACAGTGTCATTGAGGCCCTTCCTGCAACATTGCTGTTTCAGTCTAGCCTGATCACAGCACACAGCTCTGAAGTCTCAATTCACAGTACATTTTCTCCCTGCAAGTGTAGTGCAATTTATTAAAACAGTGATGCCTAGTGAGGGACTAACACCCACCCGCCTTCAGTTGCCTCATCTAAATTCACAGGGACCAGTTCAGGAAGCCCAGATACTCAAGCCCTCCTTTCCTTGCACATTCATTACAGCAACAGCTTTGGTGGCAAAGGCATTTAAACCACAACTTTAGTCCCTGAGCAATTCCTGCAGTGAATCCCACTGGATTGGAAAGATTTTTTTTATAAAAAAGCACCAAGTAAAATCTGATCCCTCTAATATATTCCTTCATCCATGCCCAACTTAAGATGACTGTCACAACAGAGACTCTGGAGCACAATCCTGCAAGTACAGGCTTCTCACTCCTGAGAGAAACAGAAAAAGCCAACTTGAACCAAGTTACTTTATTAGATGGAGGGCAATACGCAAAACACAAGAGAAAAAGAGGGGTGATATTTGGTACAGAGTATGAGAACTGTTTATCTAGTTAGCCAAAGATGCATGCATGGCTGGACAGTAAAGTAGGAGTCCCACTGAAACCCACAGGGTGGCTCTTGGAAAGACTTCAGCTGTCATTGTCACTGTCCCCTAGAGTGTGCTTGTCAAAGAGGTACTCTGCCATGCCATATTTTGGTGCCCCCATCTTCCGCAGGTTGGTCACATGGTCACCCAGCTCTTTGATGGATTTCACCTGTTCATCCAGGTAGTGAGTCTCAATGAAGTCACACAACTGAAAGGGAGACAAAAGAGTTTAAATGCAGGCCTGAACACAGCTTATCCTGCTGAAGCAGCATCTGAAATTCTACCAGTTCTCTCTAGGGAAACGAGAAGATGCAGAATGACAATTTTGCAGCTGCAGAAGATACCCCAGATGAAGCCTTCAGTTTTGCCTCAGCAATGCTAGAATAAGACCAGAGTGAGGCAGACTTACCTAGGCACCCTTGCTCCAGAACTACAATACAATGTCAGCTCACAACATCTCCCCCTTCTTCCACACTACAAGTAGCAACAGGCAAGTTTCTGAACATATTTAGAAGCCCTCACTGCACAACACTGGAATTCCATGAGGATTTACACCTGTAGAATGGTCCAGCTATATCATTTATTTTTTAAAAGTCCCTAACTTAGGCAAGACACTCCCAAGAGTACTTTGATTCAAACACATGCTAATCTCTTCCTGATGCTAAGAAGCCTCAATCCAGCCTTGCCAATAACTTCCATCTGTGAGGAAACCTGTGTTTTCAGACACCATGTTCTGAAGTGTCAGGGCTTTTGGATTTCAGAAAAAGCAGCTCCAAAATTTTATAACAAAGCGCCTTACAGGCACCCATTGGTTTAAAGAACTCATCCCCAACAGAAACAAGCCTTCTCCATAGAGCTCAATAAAATTCCTTCTCTTCAAAATGCTGTTCACAAGTACTCTCTGTTCCCAAGTGCGACAGAAGGGTTTGAACAAAGCAACACACCTGCTGTTCTGGAGGGCAGTCCTCAGCCACCCTAACACACTGCACAATAACCCTACCAAACAGCTAAGGTACAGGCTGAGACCTGGGCCCTCCCCTTTGGAAAGGCTGCACCTCAGGGACACACAACTCACCCCCAAGGCCACACAGACACATACAAGTCCCCTCATTGCACAGCCACATTCTCAGCTTCGGCATCTACTTACGTGTGGGTCATTCTTTTCAGTTGCCAGCTTGTGCAGTTCTAACAGTGACTGGTTCACATTCTTCTCCAGGTGCAGGGCACATTCCATTGCAGTCAGTCCATTCTCCCAGTCATCACGATCTGGCTTCTAGAAGGGAAAAGCACAGGACCATATTTTCTTTAAGTACCCACAGAACATTAGGGAGCAAAGTCTTTTTAGATCAGTCGCAAAGCCTGTTTAGACCAAGTTCAGGCATTTCAGCATCTTCAAAAATTTGGCAGACACACAGTGCACTTCCTGAACAGAAGTGACTGCATGCTCCAAGTCCCAGACCTGTCCCCATTCACTATGTTCTCCTCACATTATGTCCTCTGAGCTCCTGTAGGCAAAACAGCTAACAGAGCTACCATCTTCCTCCCCCCATTATAACCTAATGGCTTAAACAGCTGCCTGAGTAAGTAGGTAATGGGCACACTCTCAGAAATGAAGCAGTTAAGACACCAGTACAGGCAAGTCTAGTCTTCAGCTCAGGCCTGCCTAGTATAGTCTGGTGTTTACAACTACTCAGACTTACTAGTAAGCAAGGGAAGTCTTCTCAAATGCCCATCACTTTGTTTGCTGTTTTCCCCATGAAGAGTTGTCTTGCATTAAACTGGCCCTATGACATTGCTTACTTTCTGCTGTTCCAAATAATCTAATTAAAGTGACTTCAAGAAAACAGTGCTATGAAAACTTGCAGTGAGCCATAGCAAGCAATTGAAAACTTCAGATTTCACATTCCCATGGCAAACAAGTCAAGAGTCCTCTACAAAAGAGCGTAGAGAACAGAGAAGGCTTTTGCCGTTAAGTTTAAGGCAGATGTACCGGTTGTGTTCTAGTTACCCTCAACCCACAGCAAAGCACCTAGGGCTAGGCCTCCTCTTCCTACGCAGGAAGTACCTGCTATTAGTCAATCAGCACAAATTATCAAATTACTACATATCTCTAGATTTTGGGCTGAGTGCCACACACAGATTGCAGCAATGCGGTATGCTGATCAGCTGCTGCTCCTTCTGGGAAAGGACCCAGACTTCCACCCTTTTGACTGGAAAATGCCAATGGTCCAGCCCAGGACCATTTCTGGGAAGTTCCTCCCCTTCCAGCCTGGGGACAGACCACAAGTCTAGTTCTGCATTACACAGAACCACCCCTAGCTCCACTCCTCACCTTGATGTCCTGCAAGAAGATGCGTCCACCCCTCTGATTTTGTAGTTTCATCAGTTTCTCAGCGTGCTCACGTTCCTCGTGGGACTGATGCAGAAAGTACTTGGCAAAGTTTTTCAGAGCCACATCATCCCGGTCAAAATAGTAGGACTGAAAAATAAGAATTCGTACACTCAAAACCCCAGGCCTCACTCCAGCAGCCACATAAAGCCAAGTCCGCACTGTGACTTCAGATGTGTCCCCTATCAGCCCTACTTTAAGATGGCTGGAGTCCAAGCTAAGGCTAGCAGTAGCACTGACAACAGCAAGGCAGCGTAGCAAAACTCTTCCCTTAGTAGCAAGTTAGATTTTCCTGACTAGGATTACATTTTAACCTGTATCCCTACCATGAACACAAATAAGTGGTATTTGTGGTTCAGTTCTGAAGATACAAACAACCCACAGATACCTGCTCTCCTGAGTACCATTCAAATGCCTTAAACACAGCACTGAAAAGCCTTTTTCAAGAAGGAGAAATCTTCCCTGTTCCCTTTGTTCACCTGAGTTTGTTTACCAACAATCACAAGTCAAGGTTCTGATTGCGATAACCAGTTAAGGGTGGCCAAGAACTTTAAGTACTTTTGCAATAAAGCTCCCATGCTTCACTAGGCTTATCAGGGATTGAGACTAGGAAGTACACTTTCTCCTTTTGGGGAAAAAAAAAATCACATTTAAAAGACAAAAGATAAATTGAACTAAAATACATATTCAATAGCAAATACAAGATTTTTTTTGAAAGCCCAAAAAACTGTAAGAGCAGTTAGAAGCCATCACACTGTTTGTTCTTTGGTCAAAGCCATTAGACAGGATTCAATGGAAAGCTTTGTATCAAATGCCAGTTATTTACCAGACAAACTACTAGAGAATTCTCTGCTCTTAAACCAGCAGCTTGGAGGTTCAAGGAAAGACACTGGTGTCTGTGTATCACTGTCATCCACTGACATAGTTACATTTAGCCTGCAGCTGAGGTTCAGACCTTCATAAAAACACTGAGGCAGGCTGTGGAGTTCTACACCTACATGCCACAACATACTACAGCGTCGTTAGAAAGTCTCAGGTTACCTGCATGTCTAAAGCACCAAGATTGCTGCACAGAGGTCAGAGTTGCTGTTCGGACCAAAGTTACTCATCTCATCTATGGCTAAAATGGGAGTCTCATGCCAAGCGAGACATGTAAGTACAGCGCCAAGGAAACCACGGAATCCTACCCGTTTGCTTCAAAAACTACCAACGAAAAACATTGCCTCAGAGACAAGAACGCCTGTGGGAAAGGTGCCAATCGCTTCGTTAGTCAACTCCTGCTATCCAGCCCAGCCCCGAGGGCAGAGCTGCTCAGAAGCTGCTGAGCTGTGCTGATAACGGGTCCGCCAAGGGCGACGGACGGAGAGCGGTTAACGTGTAACTTAAGTTCGCCACCGAGATAAAGGTCTCACCTACAGAAAACAAGCGGCCATCCCACCCCTCGGGGAAGGCCGAGAACGCCCCAAAGGAGAAGAAGGAGGAGGAAGCTGCACCCGCAGGCACCGCCCGGCACCCGGGAACACCCCCAAGCCGGTCAGGCAGCCGGGCCCATCCTGCCTGGAGACCCCAGGCTAGTCCCTCGTCCAGAGCTCGTACCGGAGAGCGGGCAGGGCCAGCAAACTCCCCTCGAACTCTGTGGGGAGCGCCCAGGGGGCAGCCAGCCCCCCAGCCCCGCCTACGCCTTCATCCCTTGCAAAGGCCTTCCCTCATACCGCTACAACACACACCCCCAGCCCCCGTACCTTCCTCCCCCTTCCTCAGGCAGGCCTCGCACAGAAGGTGCGACCCTTCCTTTCCCCCCCACCCCGGCAGGGCCCAAGGGCGAGGGCCCGGCTCCCTCCCGGGGAGAGGTAGGCCCGCCTAACCCCCCCCCGCCCC
>WEKW01001179.1:106078-117871 GCA_013389905.1 Sula dactylatra | reverse complement strand
AGCCTCAACCCGCCGAGCCGGGGCTGTCCCTCGGCCGGAGCGCGGGGCTCCCGACCCCGCAGGGAGGGAACAGGCCTCGGGCGAAGGCCCAGCGAGCACCGAGGCAGAAACGCGCTTGTTCGCCGGTGAAAAACAGCGTAGAGCCTTTAAACCTCAACAGAAAACGCTCGGGTTGCTCAATTAATACAGCGTTGGGAAGGAAGAAATGCATGGTGTGGTGGATGGGTTTTTTTCCCCTTTCACATGTTGTGAAAGCACTAACTGGGATGGAAAACCAGTATAGAAGCTCAGCTGGGTGTCAGCGGCAGCTGCCGGCTCTGGCTTGCCATCCCAGCAAAACAGTTGGTGACTCTCTGGTGAGACCTGGTGCGTTTTCAGACTTCCTCCTTTCAGTAACCAGACTCTCCTTTGAATACTGCTCAAAAATGCTCCTAAGAAACGCAAGAAACGACTAAATAAAGGTGAAAATCCTTGGTTAGCCTGATGAGCCAACCAAGCAAGAACGAACACACGCAGCTCAACGGTACCATCGCTCTTCAAGTTATTAACAGGCACCTGCAGCTCTTGCTGTTTGCTGATGACCTGGGGAAGGAAGTATGCCGGAGGTTAGCACCAGCGATGACTAAAGGCATCATACACAAGAAAGCTGGTGAGAAACTAACGTTTCTCGCCCTCAGACGTTCGATGCTTGATGGTGAGATTTAGGATAGGTGCCTACAGTCTGTTCAAATATAATGCTGCACAATAAAGAGGTAATTCAGAAATCAAAGGTCAAACTGAAAAAAACTGAGCCTTCTGATAATAAAAATATTATTTCAGCTGCTTTTAGTACTACTGTAGGCATTCAGTTTGTGTGGTCATTTATTTTCAATAAACATTGGTTTCTTTTACTTTCTGAGATTTTAAGCAGATTACAGTTTCAACGTTGAGGGCTAGAAACATCCTACTTAAACTGAGACCATCCCGCAGCATCAGGCTCCCAAAATTTCAGCTTTTACTAAGACCACGCTAATGCTGAAATGCATCAGAAATATTAGAAGTTACTGAGCCTGCAAACTCAGATTAAATCAATTTTCCTCTAACCAGCTCTTTCTACAAAGTTTTATTCGGTCTTTGCACCTTCCTGGTAATGTGTGATTTCCCATGCGTGACACGTAGATGTCTGTCTGTGTGTAAAGGGCAGCACAAAACTCGTGTCAGCACATTTAGAGGTGTTCTGAATGCCTGAAGGAAACAGGCAGCCAAAGGTTTCCTTTGTTTTACTGTTTTCTGTTGCTTCTGTCAGTTAACCATCAGAAGTAATTAAGATCTGTAAGTTAACATGGGTCATGCCCACTTCAGCAGGCTGTCAGGTACATTTGAAATCTCATGCTCCCCTCCCACATAAATGCTTATGTAAGAAAAAAAGTTGTAACCGCTGGGCGGATTTGCATTACTGTTTTCATACTGCAGTGTTTTCACCAGCATTTGGCTGAAGAGGCTTGCCAAAAGTTAGGAGTTGTCCTCCTCAAGCACAGACTCACGTGTAACTTGACGCTCTATACTGGCAGTCCATTGCCGAGTATGTTTCAGTATTCCACAAAGACTAACCCTGAGCCTACAAAACAGTAAACCACATCTTTTATGTTATATTTGCTATTCATGCTCTCTTTCCACCTAACCTTCTTGCCTGTGACTGACAAAGGCACCCTCAGAACTACGAGAAGAAAGTTGCCCAGTGGCTTTTAGATTGCAAGCTATTGCTGTTTATTTTTTCCAGTCTCATCCTGACCAAACCTGCTGAAATCCTCATTGCATTGTTTCATGCAACAGTGCAGTTTGTAAGCAATTGAGCACACAGTCCATTAATAATAGGAATATTTCCTCTGGAGTTGGACAGTCTGTGCCACCCATGATTAAATGTCAGTAAGACAACGGAAGTCCTACAGTTTGCTTTCTGGATCAATTGCAAGTTGCACAAACATATGCATTATCTTTGATGACAGCAGATTTACGTGGCCAGAATAGGATACACTAGGTTATATAGCCTTGCGTCACGATATCTTGGTGACCAACATGAAGAGTGTTTAGCACTCTGGTCTTAGAGGAGTTTAGGTTCAGCTATACCCAGACCTTTGCTCCTGATTGTGCAACTGACTCTCAAACTACTGTCACGTTATGTTTTAGTTGTGACTTCATACTGTTTTTAATTTCATTACCTTGTGCCTTTCTTCCTGAAGAATGCATTCACAAGCATTCTTGGGAAGAAGCCTGCTAAAGCATGACCATACTCAGGCTGGACTTCCCATCAAATGACATTTACATTCAGTAACTGCAAGCTCATTTTTTGCATCTGACAACACTTCGCACACTACTGTCTATCATATTATTTTCAGTAGCTAATAGTTAATTGCACGCCTGACCATTACTCATTAAACTATTCCAATTAGAGGGGAGACCCCAGCCTTTCTCATTCAAATCCAGTGGATTAAAGATGTCGGTGTATGCAGGAAACGGAGCCTGGTAATCCAAATTACTTCTTTCAGTACACTTTTACACACAAACATCACAGCTGCCCAGGGACTGATCCATCCTGTCAGCAGAGCGCATGTGCAGCGTTACTTTGAATTCATTTTGGTTCTCAGCTGCCTTGTTGGCCTGAAGGAGAGGCAAGCTTCATGCTGCCCACAGGCAAAAGTCCATGTATTGTCTGCCTACACAAGCTTCAAATTGTTGAAGACAATCTCTGTTTTCCCTTGGACAAGATCCCATCAGAAACAATGGAGCAAGCTCTCTTGTTTACAGCTTAGCTATTACACACAGAGCACAGGCCCGAACATCAGCCAATTTAGGGACAGTAATGCTTAGCTTCCTCACCTGACAGCTGGAGAGGACAATTTAAGTGTGCAAAAATAATCTAAGCTTCTTTGATGAACGTTTCCATATATATACAGGAGATGATTCAGTCAGAGAACTGGCGGACCTAGATGCAGAAAAATCCAAGACTCCGTTTGCACGCACCTCAGAGCGCCTCAGCAGAGCGGCGCCCATCGCGCGTGTGCGTGTATGCGCGTGCATGCATCCGTCTGTCTGTCTGTCTGAGGGAGTCCCAGCCTGGGCCAAGGGTAAATAGTTGTTAGTCTGGGAACCTGGAGGAGGGTTTTAAGAGGGTATGACACATGGTTACAGCAAGTTTGCACAGAGAGGGCCACACGTAGCACCATGCAGCAAGAGCATTTGACATTGGCAAAGCCTTTGCATAGGGTAAGGCCCAGGGTACGCTGTTAAAAAAGGGAGTTTCCATGACTTTTACACCCACTTTAATTCATTCATACTGATTCTACCTGTGCCCTTCTTGTGCATGATCTTTCCAAATGATGGCAGTGATCTTACTGTGGGTCAAAAACACGACTTTTAAACAGATACTGGACAATATTTGCACAAAGTAAATTCTGAGGTTGTAAAAACAGAAGCCAAATCTTTGCTGATACAGCCCCTGAGCAAAAAATTAGCATGTGGCTCAGGCATCCAGGTGGACCTTTGACGAGAGGGCTCCCTTAATGTAAGCACAAGGCTCACTGTAGCTGGACAAGCCAGAATGTTCACGGATCCACAATGTTTCATTTATCGTCTGTAGAAATGGCTCCCCTCTAGCTTTAAAATGCTCGCTTTTTGCCGTGCTAGTTTAATGGCTAGAATAAGAACAGATCTGAGTTAAAAAGCAACAACTGTTCCAAATCCAGTAAGCAAGAGAGAGCTGAATATGCCTCAAATATTACATCAACAAAAATACAGTAACCTTTTTTCAAAGCTCAAAGTCCTGTAAATAAGATAAACTGTGCATCCAGTCAAATATTTGTTATGGAGAACTTCCATTCCACCCACAAACTTCAGTGTCATTCAGCTCACAGGCTTTATGTAAACACAAAAGCAACCCTAAACTTGGCTCCAAGGTTGATCATGTGCCTGGAAATCTGACACCGATCTCAACTGTGAGTTTTGAAAGCCATTTACTAAAAACATCTCGGCTCCACTTCTTCTGTAAGATATCCTAAAAATGTAATCGCCATTAACTGCAAACTCCTCCTCTAGCTCCTTGGGCAAAACATTGTGCTTTTTCAGTCATTTCTTTCAGGTGCCTGAATTTCTACATGTGGGAAACCCAGGTTTTAGGCAACGGGTTTTCACTGAGTACTTAAGGCACAGAATGCAAATGACTGGGTTACACAGAACTGCTAGTTCCTGGAAACACAGACCTAAGTCAGAAAGAAAAAGGATATTTGAAGTTACTCTAGGAAGTTTGCTTAGGAGATGACTGAACACTAAGCTGTTCTGCTGTAGGAAAAAAGTCCCAAAGACAAAATAATCTGTAACAGTCTGTACTACTGGATTTTATTGACAAGTAATATAAAACCCGTTTTAGACAGACAAACATTTTAAGTTGTGTTGCAGGGTTTTTTTCTCTCTCTGGAACACAATCAGTCTAAATGAAATGCCCCAGGAGATTACAGTTCTCTAATTTGTTCGCAATACCCTTTTCATTTAATTTTTCTTCTTTGACATGCCTCTAAAAATGTGTTTTGAGGCAAGAGAGTGAGGAAGAACAGTGTTAATAATACAATAATGCTGTCTGCCCAGCATGGCCAGCAGCAGAATTTGGTGAATTTACTAGCATGTATCAGCCCCATTTAACTGAACTTCAAGAGTGACTCCACTACCTGTGACTGAAAAGCTCTAGCTCTCATCCCAATGACAGCCTGTGCACTAGGTGGACATACTGTAGCTTTCACAAGACAGATTTGCCAAGCTGCAAAAGCCACAATTCATTTAATGTTGGCATTCCACCTCAGGCCACAATCCACAGCATTTGCTATACTGTCATCATCCTTTTGTAGTGTGATCCACTTATTTCCCCTCTCAGATTTACAAAGTCTTAAAAACAAGGGGGTGAGGTGTGGGTATCGTTCTTGTTCCCTGTTTCTGTTGTGCGTAACTGTTTCCTCAAACACTGAAAAGCTGGGGAAAAAAATGTGCTTGCAAATAGAACCACCCAGCTAAAGTCAACAACCATGGGGAAATCTCTCAACATACCGAAAATCACCTCCTTCCTGCTGTTAATGCCCCTGCGAAACACTGGTAAGTATTCAAGTCTTCATGAATGATCGGGCAGCTTTCGTTCCGAGTAGGATACACAGGCAAAAACGTCGTGTTTCAAAAGATGAGGTTTCATTTGGGAATCTGTCAGAGACAAACTTTAAACAGATGTCTATCCCCTCCCCTATCCCTCAGGCTGACAGCTGAGGCCATCAGTTAATTTTGTGAGGATGCACAACAGCATCTTAGGCACACACGCTGGTGGTGGCACGCTAACAGCACTGCGCCTGGCCCCACATGCGATGCAGGGAGCTCACATGCTCCCAGCACGGTGCCGTGGCACGCTGTAGGGTTATCAAGCTGAAATAAGTGGTGGCACTGTACTTGGTCAGCGGGAGACAGAGGCCAGTGGGGGAAGAAAGGCAGCAGTACAGCAGACTTTAAAAGCTTCCCTATCCCGTGACTGTGCCCATAAACCAGGCTATCCATCTGTCAGTGCATGTTTGTATTTGTAATTATTGCTCATCCCTAAGACACCATTTTGACAGTCTGTTGTGCAGCATGAAGTTTGAACAGACACTACACAGCATTAAGCCTTCCAGAGTAGGTGGTGGTTGCTTTTATATTTAGCCACCCAAAAAGGGGCAGGCGGACAAATGCTTTCAAGCATGATGAGAAGAAACAAGCTTTTACAGGGAACTGGCGGTTAAACACCAGCTTAAAGAACATGCACCAGCCCGATAAAGCACTGGCTCCACCACAAAAACAAGCAGTGGCCCATGTCATGATCTCTCTCAGGCAGGACGTGCTGATGGGGAGGACACCTTCGAATTGCTGTTGTTGAGCAGGTCTCTCCAGGAACTCATTTCATGACTTATTTAGAGGAAATGAAGAAATTCGATCAATTTAATGGCGTAGAAGAACTGGAGGGATTTTCTCTATTGAGGCAAGGGTTAGGTTGGTGAGAGCAAGTAGAAAGCAGAGGGAGTTTTCTGAGAGTCTGTGGGAAAAGCTGCTTCCTGCTCTGCTGTAAAGGGACACTGAAATCACCCATGTGGTTTATGCAGCTGAGACACAGCCACAACTCTGCACACGCGCACCTTTCCTGCTGGGTGTTCTTTCCTCCTAAGCCACATCCAGCCCCTTGCCGTCAGGGTAAAAATATTTAAAAACAGTTCAAGGGGCTCAAGTTGGATCTGCTCCTACACATGCTACCTGTCGAGCAGCCAGCTAGTGTTAAAGTGCAGAGTATTTGCCCCCGCAAAGTCACTGCTGGATGAGCTGGACACAGCTCCTTCCCCAAGCCAGCAGCAGCTGGTGGGGAAGTGATCCACTGCTGCTTTCCCTGTGCCATAACCGCTTCTCCCCCACATGCTGAACAAACGGGGCAAAAGGAGAGCCGAGAACTTAGAACCTGGTTCACCCTTTTCAAATTTAATCCATTTGCGGAAAAAAAGGCAATGAAACTGGACAGAGAGAGAAATAAAATGGGAAAAATAGTCAGCAGGCTCTACTGGGGCAAGACCTGACCTTCGTATTAATATACAGGATCAGATATGAGGACCACATATAAGTCATCGTCTTCAACTCAGCAGATGTTGGACCATGCCCACAGATAGCAACATTTCAGCAACCACTAAAACAGTTAGAGAACAGGCCACCCGCTCCATGCAGTCAGCTAGATAACACGGAAGGGCAGCTACAGGAGTACGCGCTGCTGTAGAAGGGAGTTTAGAAACTCCTTAGCAATCACATCTTGCTATTTCAGACTGTAACACTAGCTGTGTTGGCAGATGCTCTGTTGAAGACCAGGAAGAATCACTAAACCCAGACAGGCCGCTAGCCTCTTAAACCGTGGCCATCAGCTAACGTTGCCCTGTGGTTTTGGTCAGCATGCTGGAAAGATATTCCCTCTAAAAGCTACTGTTATCAGTCTCATGTGGTAGCAAATGATGGCAGTCTGCAAAGCTCTCAGGCTCTTCTAGGATAGCAGCCAGCTTCATTTCAGGTTTAAGACAGCCAGAAGAATGCTCTGCCTGGTCTAAGGAATCAGTCCCTTCCCTCAGTTGCTCTATGTTATGAGTAGTCCTGCTCAGTCATGCATGGCCACGCTGCCTAAAGAGACAGTGATGACCAAGACTGAAACCAGTCAAATCAGGAACTTTCCAGTCAGATAAGATAAAAAAAAATTCCACTCCACACTTATTTAGCACAGGCTGGACTCCTTGCCTTTCATTTGATGCTCTTGGTTCCTTCTAAAAGCCATTGTGAAAGGTACACCACCCACAGGACAGCAGTAGGCTCGGAGTACGGCTACACCGTGCACCTGAAACACAGCCTGAGGCTGTCGAAAAGGGGAGACTGCATTCCTCACACACACACACACACCTTATTTGCCTCTTTTCCCTGTCTCCAGCCACCCTGCTTAGCCCACGTTAGCTTCAGTGTTCATCAGGGCCTCTACAGGCCAGTTCAGCTCACGCACCTAGCAGAAAACAGAAGAGGAAAAATGAACCATTTTCGGCCAGGTTCCAGGGTTAGCTTGGCCGATGGATGGATCTGACAAGCTCCAGAATCGGGTGCAGGTTGGGAGGACAGCAGGTCGCTAGATCCACTCAAGCATTCAGGTTATGCCTTCGTGCTGAGGGGGATGAGGGGTGCTGGCCAAGCTCCGTAGCAATGGGAAGCAGAAGGGGGGGGAAGACAGAAGTGAATTGTTTCAAATGCCACAGCCAGATCCTTGAGAGCTAATATACACCCTTCCTGAAAGCAGAGGGTGCTTCCTCACACCTGCCGTGGCCAAGACACTTGTTGCCAAAACGGCATGGGCTATAAATCCTGTGCCTAATTTGGTCCATGTAACTTTCTATTTGGCCAAGCCATCTGAATTTCTGCTGGCTGTCACGATCCCTCCAGCACACCTCCACAAATGAAATTAAAGCTTCCAGTGTGTGTGTGTACAAGCCAAGAAAGGAAAAAAGCAACAACAAAACAGGAGGCAACCACAGCCTGGCTCATAGGGGTCAGTCAGTGCAGGCCTGCGATACACTCCGACGGCAGTGAGGCACTGAGCACGCTGCAGTAGCAGAGTGAGGACCTTCAGCATTGCAGAGCAGATGGAGATGAGACACACCGAAGAGAGAGGTCACAGCCAGCCATTCCTCAGACAGAGACTCGTGCTGAAACGGCAAAGGCTGAACACCTAGGATTTGGCCAAGATGCCAGGATGCTAACCAGTGAAGATGTTAAATCAGGCCCAGAAGGGAATCAGCTGTAATGAGGTCTCTTACAAAGCATTTCATCAGTCAGGATGTGCAGATTGAGCAACAGGCTGACATCAGCTAAAATAACAGGATGGTGGAGGGAGTGGCTCAGATGCTAAACCATGCGGATGTTACTTAGGATACCGTGTAAAACGTAATTTCTGACTGGGAAGAAAAATAAACCAGAATTGCAGCATTGTTACTTAATCCAGGAAACTTTGTCAGTAAAGTTCAGCTGTATGAAGTGGTTCAGCATGACCATGCGAAAATGCTACCAGCCTTTTACCAGAATTCATAAGCGACTGCATCCCTAGCCCCAGCGAGGCTTAACTAGCAGCGAAGGCTAGTTAAGACAGCCTAGACATAGGCAATTCCTACTTCTTTCCCTGTTCTTATAGCCTCACTATAGCAGAGCTTCCCTGGAGAAGATGCTGTGTCAAGTCCAGGTCCTTGCCCAGCAAGGAGTACGCATTCCAGCCCTTGCTCACTCATTATCCCGAGTGCCTCATTTTCAGAAGCAAGGGTAAACGGATTTGCCATCAAACCTCGTGTTTATTTAACTCCCACTCTCATCACGTATCTCTTTGATCAGTCAGTTCAGATCTGCAGATAAGGAAAAGGCTGTCTCACTGCCCTGTTAAAGAACAATTTTGGATTTAAGATACCCAATGAACCAGAACTGCCCATATATACTTTGCCAGTAATTATGGCTGGTCTAAACACTAGACAAGTAACATTTGCTGATCCTGCTGTTGAGCCAGAGTAGCATTAGGGCATCACATGAGTCTCTACAAAAGATCTCCGCTATTTCTCTACCTTTGTTGTTTGCCCAGAAGCTGAATTGTTAAGAAAAGCCTGTGATTACTCTCTGCTTTCTTCATCTTTTTATATACTTCGGAGTCACTAGGTTCTACCTCCCTCCCTGTAAATGTGAACATTATAACATGATCAGGGTGAACCGTGACTAGGTTGCCAGCCTAGTAAAGGAAAGAAGAACATCCAGTTCCAGTGCTTTCTACTGAAAACCCTTCTCCTTTGCATCATTAGCTTAGTCCTGCCTGCAAGGCCCTGTGTCGTCACAGACCTCATCAGGTAGGAAGGGTTCAATTCCTCTTGCTCTACTCCAGAGGCCAGAAAAAGAGCTTAATCCAGAACTGGCTCAGTTCAGGAGAAAGGAGTACTGCCTAAACTATTTCAACCTAAACTGGCCCATACTCATATCACCGTAACACAACTGCAGAGGTCTACAGTAACAAAGCCGACAAACTAGGAATAGAGCTGGAAATTGAGGGGGCTGTAAAGGAAGAAGGAAAGGAAGGGGACTGAGAATCTGTCTGTTTTTACAGCCACATCCAGCATAAGAAACACCAGTGCATGGAGAGACTGAGGAACGGGAAGAGCCAAGTGATGCCATCGTTACTTTAGATCAACTGGAAGCCTTCTCTTCTTGTACTAAGTTCTTCAGAAGTGCCTTCTTCCAGAAACAATTGGCAGGAGCCAGTTCTACCCCTTTCCCCATATCACTCCCAACCCTAATCAGACAGTCCTCTCTTTGTTTCAGTCAGTTTCTGCTTTCCTTTTAGGTGGGAGTATCAGGATTGCACAGCAGCACCTACAAAAGCAACCGAACCCTAAGGACTAAGATCTGGGAAGCAGACACAATCTCTCCCTGACCAGCACATGACATTTCTTCATTTTCCTTTTTGAGGACGAGATAGCATTTCATTTTCAGGAAACGTGTTTTTGTCTGACGTTTGCAATAACTTAACTAAGAAAGACACTATTCATTTGCCAAGAGCAAATTGTAAAAAGCATCATTTTTCACCTTTGAAAAATAGCGGATTGCCCCTGCGTTATACCACAAATCAGGGGATATGGGAACAGATGCAGCACTTAGCTTTAATTTCACAGGTCGGTTGTCTTGCGAAGAACGCTGTCCTTTACAACTCCTTCTAGGAAGATTTCAGAAACTTTGTTAATGTTCCCATCTTGCTTACAGCACCAGGATTACAGCCAACAGCTAGCACACCCAGAAGTTGGTCGGGACTCCCAGCACCCCTCCTCCTCCCATTTCAACCCCTTCCCCCAAAACACACAGAATTAATAGAATTTGGGGAGGGAGGAAGGAAAACAGAAAGCTGCCAACTGCCAGCGGTACCTTCCAATATCATTTCCGTTTGCAGAGCTCGCATACCTGCCTAATCCTGTCATCGTAAAGCAAGAAAGTTCATTTTCCTATAAGTGCTTTCCACTTTGTTGGTTTTCATATACATTAGCTCTGCTTCCTCAAGCTGTACAGCTGTGTCATAACTCATCTGAGTTTTCCTTCCCTTAGCAGAACCAATCTGAGTGACACTTCGACCTCATCTGACTGCCTAAGGCTGCCTGTTAACACCAGGACATCTCCCTGCTCTCAAGCTTATGTCAGCCTGGACCCAGAGCTCCTCCAGCCCAGCGCGTCCGCCACTTGCCATTACAGCAAGCAAGCACACCCTGCCAGCCAGCGGGGCCAAAGCAAGTCACTCAGCTGTCAGAACCAGGCAGCCACGTAAGTACTCGTACAAGCTTTAGGCCTCTGGTCTCTGTGTCAGTGCACCTCAGGGGAGGAAGGAAACAATCCTAAGTGCGAGAGGCAGGCTGGGTACAGCACTGAACTGCCCTTCCCCTCCTTCCAGCCCTGCTGCTCACCCCTATGAGCAGCAGGAATGAGTGAACCAGAGACCAGCACCCAGCCTGCAGGCACCTCCTCACCCAACAGTACCGGGAGAGGGACCGGGACAGCCGGGCGAGGCAAGCGGGGACCACATCAGCACCAGGCCTTGTCCCAACCCAGCAGCACCCCATGATTAGCCCAGCCACCAGGCTCGTCCCGGCCTCCCTCCAGGCAACAGTGGGGCAGAATCACAGAATCATAGAATGTCCTGAGCTGGAACGGACTCGCAAGGACCACCAATCCCAGCTCCTGTCCCTGCACAGGACAGCCCCAAATTCACACCATGGCTCTGAGGGCCTTGTCCAAGTGCTTCTGGAATATCGCCAGCCTTGGCGCCGTGATGCCTCCCTGGGGAGCCTGTTCCAGGGCTCCACCACCCTCTGGGGGAAGAACCTTCTCCTGATACCCAACCTAACCCTCCCCTGGCACATCTTCCTGCCATTCCCTCGGGTCCTGTCGTTGGTCACCAGAGAGAAGAGATCAGCCCTGCCCCTCCTCCTCCTCCCCTTGGGAGGAAGCTGCAGACCGCCATGAGCTCTGCCCTCAGCCTCCTCTTCTCCCGGCTGGACAAACCCAGCGACTTCAGCCGCTCCTCGTACGGTTTCCCCTCTAAACCCTTCACCAACCTCGTGGCCCTCCTCTGGACACTCTCCAGTAGCAGCTTTATACCCTTGATGTCCTGTGGTGCCCAAACCTGCCCCCAGCGCTCGAGGTGAGGCCGCCCCAGCGCGGAGCAGAGCGGGA
>WEKW01001179.1:677-105509 GCA_013389905.1 Sula dactylatra | reverse complement strand
GCTGGGGTGCCCCGGTGCTCTGCGGTGAGGGCCGGAGCCCCGGGCTGCCCTGCGCTGAGGAGCCAGCGCGGGGGATGCCGCCAGGGACCGGTATCGGGTACAAACAACGGACAGCCAGGGCTTGACAAGCTCCAGGGCACCCGTGTGAGCGGTCACGCCTCTGGTGGGACACAGAGGAGCCTCCGCCCGGCCTCTGCCTCCTCCCCAGAGCAGAAAGGTGCCATTGCCAAGCTGCCATCGTTCGCCACATCCAACGCGGGGACACTGACGACACCGGCACACGCGTGGCCGGCGGTGACAAGTAACAAGCCATAGGACAAGAGGAAACGGCCTCAGGTTGCGCCAGGGCAGGTTTAGATCGGATTTAGGAAAAATTTCTTCACCGAAAGGGTTGTCAAGCCTTGGCACAGGCTGCCCAGGGAAGTGTTTGAGTCACCATCGCTGGGAGCATCTACAAGACGTGTAGACACGACGCTTAGGGACGTGGTTTAGTGGTGGACTTGGCAGTGCTAACGGTTGGACTTGATCTTAAAGGTCTTTCCCAACCTAAATGAATCTATGGTTCTATGATTATTTTCCTAATTTCAATCTCTTTGCAATTATAATCATTTCTGTGCTGTATTCATCCTTTTGATTCTGGGAGCTACAAACAACTCCAGACTGAACAGCCCAGCTCTGCCTCTGGTTGTACTGTAGCTTCCTACATCCCGTCTCACAGCTCTTTCCAGAACTTGGTTTTCTCAGCAGCCTGAGCCAAGGTTACGCAGTTGAGCCATCTTGGAGTTGGACCTTGGACTCTTGACACAGAGGGAGGTGAAAGATGGAGGGAGAATGAAAGGGGGACGGTTACAGAGAGACATTTACAACCTATAGGAGGAAAGTATAGAGGAGCGCGCTTGGCATACCTTCTTAATGGAAACTGCACCAAATACAACAGTATGTTGCAACTTCACAGAAGAGTTAAACTGCATCTTCAATTTGCTGCTGCTGACATTTGTACCTAGCAGGCACACACACAACATTTTCTTCCACTGACGTTGCTAACCTAAGAAACAACTATTTTCATTGCTTACAAAAAGTCATCATTATGTGTTTTTTGGTGGGGACATGTGAAAGAAGATGAAGAAACCCAGGACCAAGTCAAGTTGGTCATCAGGAGATACAGTTATTAGGAACCACAGAATCACTTGGAGTGGGAGGAGTCTGAGGGAGTCATCTAGTCACGCCTGTCAGCATCCCAATGCTTCTCGGCTGAGCTGCTCCAACCAGTGGGTCCACAGCCCATCTTGATGCTTGGGGGTTATTCTGGCTCAGGGACAGGACAGGGTCTTTGCTGAACTTCAGGAGGTTCCTCTTGGCCCATTCCTCCAGCTCATCAAGGGCGCCTCTGAAGACTAATCCTGCCTTCATGGCTATGAACTACATCCTCCCTCCAGACTTGCTGAGTTGCCTTCTGCCCCTTGTGCTGGTAACTGATGGTGCTGAACTGGATCGGCCCCAGCGTTGTTCCTTGAGTGATGCCACCCGTAATCGGCTGCCACTTGAACTTCAAGCTGTTGACCGCTGCACGTTTACCTCGAAGGTCCTGCCCCTCATCCTTACCTTGCCTGTCTGGCAGGGGGGCAGCTGCCATTCCCCATCTCCTTCCCCACCATTCTGCAGGAACAGGCTCCCAGGGGGGAACACAGGAGTGTTTCTTGGGCTTGCAAAGGATGGGATTCAGAAACGCATAGTTTAGCTGCAAATTAGAATGACAAGGAATGGGCAAGGGCAGCGAGAAGGGCTCCTACAGACACCAGCAAGCGGAAGGCCAACAAAAAAAAGGGTTCAGTGCTGATGTGACAGGAGCCAAAGCAGAAGCCCGCTGTACCCATGCTGTACCAGTATATTAAGCAGGATATAATTAATGTTTGTTCATATTGAATCCAGATACCAGTGTACTACAAAAGTGTACCTCAGTGTACGTGTTTTTTTAACACTGTGACACTGCCAATACCATAACCATCGACAAGCATTTCATAACACAGCTGAGGAGAAATAGAAAAGTGATTATGCCACGAGAAGGGAGACACAAGTTTGTGGTATAGAGGCAGGAACAGGTTATGGAAAAACATATGCAAGTAGTGAAATCTTCGAGGTAAGAACATGGGATGAGAACAAGCATGAAAGATGTCTGGTGGGAACAGAACAGGCAGGAAGGATGCCTGGTGAAACTTGAACTAGTCCCGCCCTAAAAATACAATAAAATACATCACAGCAGATAAGATTCCTCTCCCTTTAAAGGGTATGGCACGGCTGGCTGCCAAATAAGGGAATTCTTTTCCACTGTACAAAAGCCTTTAGTTTTCCAAATTTAATGCATGCAGTCACACCCAGATATAGTAGTTGTCTAAATTGGACTTTTCTTTAAAATGTCTTAGTTGAAAGTTGTCTCAATAATTGTAAACTGTAAAAAATATAACTTCTGCTTTTGGGATAGACTCCTTTTATAGATAGTGAGGAGAAAGAGATCCTTCTGGCCTGGGATCCATCTGGCCTGGGCTTTTATTTTATGATAAGGTGAATCACTTTAGGTCGACTACCTTTTTCCAGTGATTAACAAATGAACCTGGGAAGCTAGTTCAGATGCAGATATTCCTAACAACTTACCTGCACTTAGTCAGGTGGATCCCATCACTTGTAATTTTATTGTGTATCGCACTAAAAGGACGCTATGTATTTTTTACTTCTAAGAAAATCACTGAGAAAACACTCTTTAGTGCTCTCCTTAGGGCATCCTTAACCAGTTTGTTCCTCGGGCTGTAAATCAGGGGGTTCAGCATGCAAAAGACGACAGTATAAAATGCAGAGATCACTTTGTGTCCAGTGAGTAGCTGGAGTTGGGCTGTAAATATGTGAAGAGGAGGGAGCCGTAGAATAATCCGATGGCTGTCAGATAGGAGCTGCAAGCGTAGAAGGCTTTGTGCCTGCTACCTGCCACGTGGATCCAGAGGACGGCGCTGAGGATGCAGGCGCAGGGGGCAACGATGGTCAGGAAGGTGCTGGTTTGTATAAGTCATGCAGAGCAAAGAGGAGGACCTTGTTTATTGGAGCAGGGGAGCTCCAGCAGCGGGGGAATGTCACAGAAGAAATGGTTGATCACGTTGGAGCCGCAATCAACGGTGCACCAGTGAGGTCAGACCCCTGTTGAGATAAACCCCAGCTACCATGGAGGTGCAGACCCTGCAGGGCATGGCAACGGTGTAGAGAAGAGGATGACATATGGCCACATAGCGGTCATAGGCCATCGCAGCCAAAATGAGGCACTCAGCATAAGCGAAGGCAGCAAAGAGAAAAATCTGCGTTCCGCAGCCAGTTAAAGAAATAGTCTCCTGCTGTGCTAATAGATTCACCAGCACCTTGGGAGAAATGGCAGAGGAACAACCAAGGTTGAAGAAAGATAAATTGCTCAGGAAATAGTACATGGGGGTATGAAGGCAGGCATTGAGCTGGATGAGCACCATGAGGCCCGTGTTCCCCACCAAAGTGGTGGTGTGAATGAGTAGGAAGAGCCCAAACCAAGATATCTCACCTCCACACAGCTGGTGAAACCCAAGAGAATGAACTCAGTCAGTGCGATGCAGTTGTCTTCAGGCAATTCATTACCTTGTGTTTGGCTTCATACACATAAGATTTGTCAGGGGATCGGTCAGTCCTAGTGGGTGAGCAACGCACAAAGACATCACATCCTTCACAGGATAGAGGTAGTGGAAATGTAAGCATCTCACCCAATATCAGAGGGAGAAACCAGCGGCTTCGATGATGCCCATTGAAAGGCAAGCTTAGGAGGACATTCAGAGAGAGCTTTACAAACACACTCTGATGTGGAATTCCTTCTTGTGTATTCCTTTCATATATATATATGAAATAGGACCTCAGATGGGATTTTATTTAAGAGCTAGACCATAGTGCAGGTATAGAGGAAACTCTGTATGATGTATCACTTGGGGAAAAACATATTAATTTAGTATAATAGTTGCTACACATTTACCTGTGTGAACAGTAGAGTAAGGAGTTCAGGCACAGTTAAGAACGACCTTTCCGAGTCAGTGGTGAAATTGAACACTGGAAAAAGTAGATTGAAATGCTGGAACATAAGCAGATTTTATTTCTTTTAGACAAAAAAGGAGAGACATAATTAGTTTGGAGGAAACACAAATCATTGAGTTTAAAAGTGAAATGAAATGTTGCATCTCATTCTGGGATTTCTTACAAAATATTTTGTGGGTTTATTTTCCTGAGGCTGATTAAGCAATTGATGAAAAGAAAGCCATGAATATTGTTTTTAAATGTTCAAACCCAAATATTTTTAGATTTCTCCAAGCAATTTTCCCCACTTTTTTTGGCTGAAACTATTAATTGAATTTAAATTAGACTCAGTCCCCTAGAAAATTAATTCTGGATATTAATTTTACCTTTCCAGAAGAAATACATGATTTAACTTTGCAAAAGTTAAGACACATTACTGCTGATGCCGGTAAAATTTCTAGGCAGGGCAGATATATCTTGCTCACGTTTAAGGTTACAGGAAATATGAGGATTACAAAGGGACATTTAATAAAATAACTGCTAATACAGGTCAGTTAAACAATCCTGTAAATATCAATGTGATGTGGACAAAGGCACAGGCAAACCAGAAATGTCTGTGTTCCTGAAAAAAATAATAATAACCTAAGCTGATTCATTCAGGATAGGGTACTGGGTGGTTACAGTAGAGTCTGGGGTTCAGAAAGGAGGGCTTCAGTTCCCAGCTGTGTTTCCAGGCACTCCAGCTGCAATGAATCTCACCTGTATTTGGTTGGCTAAAGGTTGGTCTGAGTGCATCATCTTCAGTTCCGTCTATAACCGATACAGAGGGATAGGTGGGATGCACCATACCCTGGATATGTGCATGACTGTTGATGAGAAAGGAAACCTGGATGACCAGTATAAATTCACTGCCAAAATTTTAGACGGATGCAGTTGAGTGGGATGAATCCCATTTTAGACAGCTTTGTTTGATCTTATCTTTCAAGATCCTTTGTTCTTGGTAAAGGCTTGGTGCATCCTAAAATCAGAATAATTTTCTGGATTCGACTGTTTATTCCAGAAAATATCTGGGGTGACTCAGGTCATGACATCAGTCCCCCAGTTACATTCCTAGAATAAGGTGACAAGTTCCACAAAATTTCAGTTGCATTTTATTTTTAGCCAAGACCAGTTAAACAGCGACCATGTAACATTACAATTTATTTTGACACTATCACAGGCAATTTGAGAGATTTCTGGTGCAAGTAAAAAAGAACCTTTCTTCCCTGAAAAATATTCCATCGTTACGCACCCGTGGCTGTTTCTTCCTATTTTCAGCAGTTGATCATGCTCAGAAATTTAGGTACGGAAATCCTGCCTACTGCTAAAAATTCAGTGGTCTCTGATGAAGACCTGCAAGAGATTTCAGTTCCCAGATCAATATTTTAGGTGCAAAAATTAATAAAATATAAACTGCCCCCTTTTTAAACTTCTGTCTAGTTCATGTGTGCAATGGAGGGCATATATATGTTCACAGGCAAGCTCTTATGGCCTTATGGTTTTATTTCATCTGAACTGAGCCATTCCTCCCAGTGGTCTCCAAGAACATCTAAACGGGATGAGGACAACTTTGAGGCATGCAATTTGTGTTGGGCGATGCACCAGACCTCAAAGGCTCTCGAGGTCAGAGGAACCCCCAAAATGCATGAAAATTCACCTTAACTAGTTATAGGCATCTAAAAGTTATTAATCTAAGTTAACTGGGTTCTTTTAGCTGTCATTGGCAAGAAATAGGCACTTCCAAAGGATGACTCATCCCATTGTAAAATAAGTTTCCAAGGAAAAGGCATGTATTGCTTTCTGCAGGTCTCTCCCTCCCTACACAGACTATAAAATAAGCCCAGGCAGCTAGGTTAGGCTTGCGTAACTCAATTTTATGCTGCTAAATTGTACAAAATGGAACCTACCCTTCCTATCCCCATACCCTGTCCCTCAACATTTACACAGAACACAGCTTGAAGCTCTGGAGTAGGAGTTCACAGGTGACACCCCTGAGGCAAGGCCCTAAATATTTACCAAAGCAATCACATGGGAGGAAAACAAAACACCGCAGCAGAACCGATTTTTTTTCTCCCGTTTCAACAAACTGAAGAGATGGGAAAGCTCCACAGAGGCTTCCAGTAGCCTCCAATGGATGTATTTGGACCTTCTGAAATTCTGGGCAGGGGCTAAACTGTGACACATGACAGGGATGTAATGGATGTTCTGGTTTGGGTGAGGAGTGATGTGGGAAAGCCCCCTCCAGAGGAACATGGGAAAATTGCCATGTTTGGATTGTTATTCATTTCTCTGCTCTTTCATTTGATAGTATGGGGTTCATCACTCAACTTAAACAATTAAAAGTTACTTGTCTAAGCCTAACTTCTAGGCTACTCCTGTAATACATATAGAGAAATAATCACTCAAATCCTAGAAGTATCCAGAGCACAAACATCTATATATAGGCTGAGTTCAGGAGAGGACTGTATCTCTCTTCTGATCCAGTTGTGCTTTCAGGGACCAGTCATGTGTCTAGTATTAATCAACTATCTCAGATGACTGCAGACTGTAAATCAGTAAAAATACATCGTAACGGTCTAATAAGGAAGACTGCAGGCATTGTAAACTATCTTTAGATCGAATAAGGAGAATACAGATTGGAATTCAGCTTGCATGTGTTGGTAGTTTCATGAGTGTGGAGTGATTACTGGGGGTAAGATTATCGAGGTTGAATTTATCGAGGCTAAAGTTATATCCGCACTTCATAAAAGTTAACTTCCAGGGTGGAATATGGTTGACACGCTGAATGATCATTCCCTAAGCAACCCCACCTGCAATCTTAGATGTGGTAACGCTGGGGGAGCTCGGCGTACTAGTTCTAAGAGAGACAATTGGAGGAGGGAGTGGAGCGAAGGTTCCACGGCCCAATTCCTCCATAAATCACTGCAGGTCCGGGAACTAGATGGAACCATGGAACCATGCCCTGACCAGCATCGTATAATTGCAAGATTGTGTCCTGTGGATGAACTTTGCTCATTATAACCTCATTATAACACCAAAACACACCTCAATCCCAAAAGCTACCCGCCTCCAATGTGCGACCACCCCTCACTGAGCTTGCGCGTTGAATTTTTCTAGTATATACCTTTAAAAGCAAAGCGAGAAAGTTTTGCACCAATCATAACAAAGGTATGTATGACTAGAGCCACTCAAGCTCCACCTGAAAGGTAAAACACAATATAAATACAGCTTAAGGGAGAGAGGATGTTAGGGAAGATACCATCCTACCATTCCGACTACTGGGACCAGTTGATGGGCTGAGCCTCTGTTCCCCCCCATTGGGACGCCTTTGGGTAAGATTTGGACACGTGGTTAGAAATCTCTATATAGAGTCACTTTATATTATTTATAATCAGCGCTGCTATTAATATCTGCTATTAATATTTGCTATATTATATATTCATACATATACTTTTGCAGACAATCCCTATCGCCAGCAATCCAAAGAATCTGTGTATCTGCTGCTCAAATAAACTGTGGTGTGTCTTGGTCCAGTCGTGATAGTTCATTTGAGCGCGACCAGTATTCTGGCCGTGGAAGCTCGTTGAACGCGGCTAGACTCACACTCTTAACGCGACAATGAGGGCCAGCAAAAACTTGAAATCATGATTACCTTCCCTTCAGGTCAGCTCCTTCTAGTTCAGATATGAAGGCTGATCATTTCATGAGGCCAGCAATCCTCTGCAGCCTCTTGCTCTGTATGACCCCATGACTTAGAGGATCTGTGGCCAGAGAGAAAATGTCATCTGTGTAAAAAACAACACGAAAAGAAAGATCCAACCTATTGTCAAAATAAATGATAGCATTACCTAGGGAAGAATAGGAATCCTCTGCTTATGTTCAGGAGGATTTTTTCATTGTTGTTGGGGTTTTTTTGCTAATGAGCTTTGTGTTCATGAACCAAAGACCTCAACAGACTGCAACCACTGCATCACTCAGTGGGATCCCTCTGGGACACAGACAGCACTTAAGGGAAGTTGATTGTGAAGACCTTGCCATTCCCCTGCTGGCTCCGCATACCATCTCGTCTGTAGTCAGCGCCAGACCGGGAGGGACAGAATGTGCCAACAGCTTACCTGATCCTGTAGTCAGAGCCTCTCTAAATGCCATTGTGTGCCCAGCTTTCTACCAGCATTTGTTCCTGAGGAAGAGAAAAGAAAACATCATTTTTAACATTAGTTTCCAAGGTAGGAAACATATCCATAGCCTGAAATATTATAAAACCTGACAGAATGTTAATTGTGTCACTGTTTTAATCTCTATCCGTACTCTGTACTTGAAGTCTTGCACACAGGATGCACATAATTACAGTCTATAATCATATACACAACAGTAAAAAAAATAATTAATGAATTTTCATGTAAGGAATGCTGACAGTGAAGTCTACCAACAAGAAAAAAGCAGTCAGAGAGGAAAATTGTTTTGACCTGAGCTGGATTATTTTTCTTATTTTGGAAAATAGGAGAACAAATACTTGTGAATGTCCATATGGCTTCTTTTCCTAACGTGGAGACTTTTGGACTCTTGCTCCTGGCAGTTTCTACTTAGACTGAGAAATGACGTTCAGGTCAGTACTTCACAAGAGGGGTCTCTGCCCTCAGCTGGGGCAGATCTGTGAGAACTGCAATTCAGCCATTCTCTGTGGTTGCAGCAGGTGCAGGGTTGGTTTAAGCCTTAAGCCCGTGTCTAAGCCTTAGTGTCAAACGGCCAAAATCCACTGAAGTTCTAATATTGGCTTGATGAGCACTGAAACGTGGGGTTACAGCACGAGAAGAATCATTTAACAGCATCAACTTGTCATACAGAGTGTGGTGTTGGTCACTACAAATAGTCCAACTGACTTGTCTAGAGTTTCCTGTAGCACAGAAAATTATTAGCAATCAAGCCGTTGGGCTCTGCAAATTGCTGCTAATCAGTGGAACTACTGTAACTGTCTGAAAGTGCACTCTTAATTACTCTCAAAAAAATGCAAATAGTAACAGCTTAAAAGATATTTCAGTCATTCAGTTGTTCCAGTAAGAAGCTCTGCCTTGCAAGCTCAGGCATTCATTTAATACACCTGCAATTAACAGTTCTGATTTGCTGCAGAATTCTAAACAGGAATGACAAAATGAGACCACAATCTGAAAACAAGAGGGATTTTTTTTTTAAGTCAATTTTTTAAGAGAAGTGAAGAGGTAATTATGAGGTTAGAGTGTTCTTTCCTTTGTTTCACCCACAGACATGCTGTTATTTAACAAGCCTATAAAGTCTGACAGTCTGACTAAATATTATCCCCTACAGAGACAGACTTCTACAGTTTATCTAATCATTGTGTACTCTTTACAATCAGCGATGAGAGACCAGCAGCTCTAAGAGGCAACTTATTTCACCCCAAAGTAAGTAGACATTTTAAGTAGCTTACATGAATTTTGCCTTGAAGTGCCTACTTCTTTTCTATGCCCGTAAATGAAGCCCTGAACAGCTACCTCAAATGCAGCTGTCCACCTAGGAAGTAGGTAATGTTAGGCAAGGTGGATTCTGTCTTCAGTGTCAGCTCCTATGCTTCTTTCAGTTGATACGCAACTCCTTTCTTAACATTGGACAAAACAAGTGTGATTTTGTCGGGACAGACTTACAGACTTTCCTCCTGCCATTAGCACGGACAGGTTCAGGGACGCAGGGCAAAGTCCATGACTACACTGACCCCGTCTTCTCCTTTGACTTGTTATGTTTGGAATCAGCAAATAAATTTTAATGAAATTATCATCTGCTTTTTAACATAAACTGCTTTTCTACATTTTTTTTTTTTTTTTAATTTGGGAGTATCTTCCTATAAGGACTTCTCAGAACTGCACTGGCCAACTTAAATGTCATCCTTAGAAGCTGAGAGCGATTTATTACTCCACTATTTAAGAACAACAGAGCAGATAAGCAGAATCATCTTGTTATTCCTCCTACGCACCATGGACACAGATAAGCATTTAAGAAAATACAACAATAGAACTAAGCAAGAAATTTTATAAAAGATCAGAACGAATAACAAGTTGCTCCTCTCCTGGAACACTGTCAGCAATGGAACAAAAGTAATCTTTGAGACTGTAATTACAGAAGAGTTAAATTGATAACAGCAAGCTTGTCAAGAGAACTGAGTTAAGCATCCAGTTCTTGCATCCTAACAGGCAGCTAGGTTTCCATTAAAATAAAGCAGCATCCAATTTTCTTCCACTACATTCCTGCCCGGTGTTCCCAGCATCATTATGACTTATTCTTCTATCCAGAGTTATAACTTACTTGTGTTCTTTGATTTTTCTCCCTCTTAAAGATTCAGGTTCATTAAGAGAATGGTCAGAAGAAACATGACAACTGTTGATGAGTTCATTCTCTTGGGAATTACAGATATTTGGGAGCTACAGGTCATTCTCTTTGTGCTGTTCCTTCTGATCTGTGTCACCTCGTTGGTGGGGAATCTCAGCATGATTGTATTAATCAGGCTTGACTCTCGACTCCACTCCCCCATGTACTTCTTCCTCTGCCACCTCTCCCTGGTGGACCTCGGTAATTCCTCAGCGGTTGCTCCCAAAATGCTAGTGAGCTTCTTTGAAGAACGGAAAGCCATCTCTTTGCCAGGGTGTGCAGCCCAGATGTACTTTTGCGGAGTCTGCTTAATCACCGAGTGTTACCTGCTGGCAGCAATGGCCTATGACCGGTATGTGGCCATCTGTAACCCGCTGCTCTACGTGGCCACCATGTCTCAAAAGGTTTGTGTCCAGCTGGCTGTGGGATCCTACATAGTAGCTACCGTGAATGAAATAGTGCTAGTCAGCTCAGTGTTCAGTTTACATTTCTGTGGCCCTAATGTCCTCAATCACTTCTTCTGTGACATTCCTCCACTCCTCAAACTTTCCTGCTCCAGTACTACTGTCAAGGAACACGTGCTTTTTACCGTTGCTACTTTTATTGCACTCAGCACTTTAGTAGTCATTGTTGTCTCTTATGGTTATATCCTTTCCACTGTTCTGAGGATCCACTCCTCGGAGGGCAGGCACAAAGCTTTCACCACCTGTGCCTCACATCTGACATCAGTCTCTGTTTTTTACGGGACTATGATCTTCATGTACCTCCGCCCCAGTTCTAGCTACTCCCTGGACCAGGACAAAGTGGTGTCCATTGTCTACACCCTGGTGATTCCCATGCTGAACCCCCTGATCTACAGCCTGAGGAACACGGAGGTGAAGGATGCTCTCAGGAGGCTCCTGGAAAAGGTTCTTGTTTCCTTTAGAAATCAAACTGGTCAAAAGGTGTCAAACTAAACAAAATAAACTTGGAATTTCAGTCTCCGTTTGGCTCCTGTCCATTTAAACTGAAGAGCAAAAAGAAGATAGCAATTATGAGGACGCAAGTGCTTGTGCATGTCATTGCTTCAAGATCTAGTGAGCCACTGCTTGCTTTCTCCTCTGCCAGGGTGTAGCTGTACTGTCTGATTTTATCCTTAAACCCACTAATTATACTCACAGCCTCACCTGCACTCCTTTGCCACATGTCACCCCCTACCTTAAAGGCTTAAGTATTTGTGTCACTCCATAAGGAGCTGTATTTTTCAGATTGAGAAGCATCCCTCACATTATTTAGTTCTGGCAGGTCTTCAAGAGGGAATGATGGGGCAAAGATCCAGGTCCTCATGGATGTTTGCTAAGAATTAATCTGTGTGTTTGAAACCAGGAACGTTTCCAATTGGCAGTGTAGTCTGAGTTTGCAGAAACCAGGTTTAACATTACTAATGAGCAGTGCTGTTTTAGGATCAAATAAATGAATGCTCCATATGTGCATTCCCCAGATAAGGTTCAGCAATCAGGCACAGCTTGATGCAATCAATTCTGTGTGACATCTTTATAGGACCCTTTGCTGATACAGAAAACCCATCTACATTTAAAAGATAAACAAAAAAAAGAATTGCAAGTCCCAGCTGTGGATTTAAATAGAAAATGTCATCTAAGATGATGGATCACCACTCACAGATACTTATTCATTAGCAGAACCAATGCCAGACCACACCACATCAACTGAAGCCCTTAGGAGCAGCAGAGAAAAAGGAGAGCTTTTGTCAAAATGCTTGTGGGGGAAGCTCTTCCTATGTGCCAACACTTAGGAAAAATTACCTTAGGAGATACATATTTCACTCTCTTGATAATGAAGTGATCAGAGACATGCAAATACGAATTGCCCATTTCCCTGTTAGATACACAAAATCAGAGACATGAATCTTGGCCATGCAGAAACAGAGTGGTTATAACACACTTGTGACACAATGTTCGTCTTAGAAAAGATGTTTGGGAGGATGACTAGTCCCTAGCCTGACATCAAGCTCACCCAACAGACCATGAAAAACTCCTGGGCATGACATGAGAAACCACTGGACATAACAAGTAACAGTGAGGAACTGTCAAATTAACAGCACCGTGACGGATAGCCAGACTTCACCAGTGGTTAGGTACTAGAGATGAGAGGACTTCACAGATGGTTGAAGGGGAGGCATTGAGCACCCTTTGGGGAGCAGACCTTTGTAAGGCCAGCAGTGCCTAGGAACCACACCAGAAACACCACGGGTCTGGTTGACCTGGGTATCAGGAATAGCAAAATCAGGTGTGAACATAACAAAACTGGAACAAACACGGGGTAGTGATCAGGGTGGGTCATGTATTTGGGAGGAGACAATGGTGGAGAAACTGCGGTATCATGGCTGATCAGGGAAGAGCAAGGAGGGGACAATGAGAGAAGGGAGGTATTAAAAGGGGCTGGTGGCCTCTAAGCAGGCTGCTGATCAGTTTGTTTGTCTGGCCAAGCCCTGTGCTTGGTCACTGAGGCTGGACCCATCCTCTTATTAAATTGTATTTGCAACAATGAGCAACGTACCTATGACTGCTTCTGCCAACAACTATGTTTCAGAGCTTAGAAATTCTTTTAGGGAAAAGGTGCAACTACATACCAGGTATAAGCAATGCAATTATTTCACCATAGTCAGGTGGGACATCAAACTGAACGAAAATCTTCCATTCATGTGGCCATGCAGAGACAGCAGAAAATGCACACACCTAGTAGAACGAGAGCTCCTAGTTACTTCTGCTGTATGCAATAGGTTGGGAACAGAAAGAAAATAACTTTAAGGAGAGATGGAGCAGAACATCAGAGTCTAGCCCTAAAAACAAGAAGTTTTGTGAAGAAGAAAGAAAGGGGATTAATATTGAAGATATTTAGGGATATTTCATACCTGGGCTAGATGGACTGAGTAGTGATTTCTTTCAGAGTCCATGGAATTTTTGAAGTAGAGGCACATTCCTGCCATGAGCCTACATGGCTACTGTCAGGAAGCTGCAAGGGCCAGCTGGTCCCCAAGGCACAGGGAACAAGGAGCTAAGGAGAACCCCAGAGTCCTGGAGGATGGACCTGCAGGGGCTGAACACAGCAGGCAGAGCCAGGGGCTGGCAAAAGGGTCCATCAACTGCCACAGCAAGCAATGAACTAGGTTCAGGGCCCATCCACAGCACGCTGTCAGGAGCAAAGGGCCAGGAAAGGGGTTGGAGACACAGCTGCAGCCAGACATGCCTACTATGCAGCCAAGGAAAGACTGAGGGCCCTGGACTGAGCTTAAATGGGGCTCTTGGGCCATGGGCAGGGGCATGTGTGTGGAGTGGTCCAGGTGAGGCTGGTCAGGACTATTAAGTCCTATTAGTGCCCTCAAGGCCCTGGCAGCTTCTAGGTGGTGTTTGGAAGTAGTAGTAGGAAGGCTGAGTTCTGGCCATGAATTAGCATCATAGTACTAGTGAGAGGGTTAATCTCTGTAAGAGGAGTAATTCCTCTGGAAAAGTTGAGGAACTCCTTAAGACTCCACTGATAAGGGCTGTCCTATGCCATTTAACCCCTCCTTTTGCTTTCCCAGTTGGAAGAACTAAAGACAAACCTTACTTTCTGAATCAGCTGAAATACCCACTTTACATGACAATAACTTTTCAAGGATGCACAAGCTTCCCAAGTAGAGGAAATATAGTTTCTAATATATAAAGACACAAAGTACTTAAAGGGTGGCTACAAAGAGGACAGAGGCTCTCCCTTCACAAGGACGCATATGGAGAAGACAAGGGGCAACAAGTTGCACTGGGAGAAATTTCATCTGAACATAAGAAAGAAATTTTTTACAGTAAGAGCAATCGTTCACTGAAACAACCTCCCCAGGGATGTGGTAGAGTCCCCGTCACTGGAGATTTTCAGGATGCAATTGGACAGGGTGCTCGATAATCTCATCTAGGTTCCCTTTCCCATGGAAAGTTGGACCAGATGATCTTTTGAGGACCCTTCCAACCTGACGATTGTATGAAGTGCCACCAAAGTAACAAGCACTACTCCATGTGTGTGTGCATCTGTATGCATGTGCAGTCCAAGGTGAATGACAGTTATGTGTTAGTCCCTGTGCTCAGCGTTTATGTTGGCTCTGTGGATTGCCTCTAAACAGCTCATCTCACATACTGCGTGTGCCTAAGTCCTTAAGAGAGTAAAAAAGACTTCCAATGGAAAACAGCCTGCTTAGAGGAAACAAGATATCTTACCAAAACATCATTAGATTTTCTCAGCTACTTCCTGCAGTAGGAGTCGTAGGTTTGATGTTTTAAAAGTCCTGGACTCCAAATTTATAATGCTCCGTGGGTGTGAGGAAGGTGGCATGGCAGACGTGCATCTTTGCACATAACTTTGGGCCACCTGATCTAGTGAAAGATGTCCCTGCCCATGGCAGGGTGGGTAGGCTAGATGATCTTTAAAGATCCCTTCCAACCCAAACCAACCTACAATTCTACAACTCTGTCTTTTGTGTACGGCATTTAAAAAAATACAAAGGAAAGGGAGGAGAGAATGGCACTGAAACACTGAATGCTCACTTTTTTTGATCCCCAGAACTATAGACCAACCTGAATTTCACAACTGGCTTGTATTTTTAAAGGAAAAAATTAAATCATTCACAGCTTCTTTCATATTGTACCTTTTCATATCTGCCATACAAAAGACAGACAGGAAAATCTGCCCTGGTTGCATTGAAAACAATAAAAAAAACAGTCATTAATAATATATTTGAATTTTGCTTAAGGAAAACCCCCCTGTTTTTTTCTTAAGAAATGCCTTCTCCACAGCAAATATGGAGAATGAGAAAACATGAATATTCACAACTTAACTGTATTCTTGTGCACTGGTTCCACATTTTGGCTAACATACACTTTGTAAGAATACAAGGAATTCATGTGAGAAATTACTTATGGCAGTGATTGTGGGAGTGGCTCAGGAGGCATATTAAACCATCTACAACTGGTCTATGTGATTATATTAAGCAGTTAAATTCAATGTCTTTGTCACGGTTTCAGTTGAAGTTCAATAGCAATGGGCATACGAAATTTTTCTGAAGGCACATCAAGAATTTCAGGATTCCTTTATCTTTCAGAATAGAGAGATGAAAATGGTTTATTTTCATCCCTCACTGGTTATGTGAGATTAGCCAGATATGCAAATAGGTGAAGTCTGATTTTCAATAGCAAATGTGAGGCGCAAATGCACGGACAATGATTAGTATGGGGATTTCATTGACACAGAGTATTTTTCTTCACTTTATTTGGACTCCCCCATATTTTCTTCATTTGCAGCAACAACTTTATACAATCAGAGGGGAACTCATTCCAGAAATTCAGCTTCCCCTCCCAGCATCCTGGTGCAAAAGAGCATGACAGAGAAGACTGCATTTGTAGAGATAAGAGTGAGCAACTGCAGGGAAAGACTGGAGATTGTCCTGAAGCAGTATAAAAAAAGATCACCAAACAGAGCCTGCCAACATTTTTCTGCGTGTTCCAGCTGGCCGTTCAGTGATGGTGCTGTCTGTACTCCCACTTCGCTGTTCCAACAGGGCAGCCCCACTGGTAAGAATATGAGAATAGCTCCGTGGTGTGGGACAAGTCAGCCCAGGGGTATCAATTTCTGACACCAGCCAAAAATAGACGTTCAGAGAAAGAGTATCAGAAATTGGAGGAATATATTATGGTCCTTCCCTGTTAAAATTTTTCCAGCTCTGGCAAAGAAAAATCACAGCTGTCTGACCCAGCTCCCTCTCTCTAGTGTGGTAGGCTATTGGGCACAAGAGAAAAAAAGAACATGTCTCTTTTTTGAGGAACACTTATGGATGAGCACCTGGCTCCAGGAGGGGGTTACAGCTGCTGACCTCTCCTCGGAGATGAGTGCACCTTGTTATCCTGGCTGAAGATGTTTGTGTTCCTAAGGGAAGCAGGTCCAAAGCGAAGTCTTACTTCCCCTCAGGCCTCCAAAAGTTTGGATGAACCTTTGGCACACCTCATCCAGCACTGGCACCTCATCAAAAATGCGTCGGGAAACAAAACCAGTCACTGAGCCCAAATTTTTGCAGCTCAAACAGTTGAAGTTAAAAAAAAAAACAAACCCAAACATATTTGCTGAAACCTGTGTAGTTCCCTCAGAAGCTCTTCTGACTTTTTGAGGTGTCCATCTTGGGTCCAGGCAGATGGGAGAGAGGGGAAATTATCTAGACTATTCATTCCACCACTGCCTTCCCACTCCACCAGCCCTTGGGAAATCATTTTGCCAAATATAGGTATTTATCCTCCTCTTTCCAAACAGAGAGGTCAGCCACTCCCTAGAAATACTGATTCCTCTGAGCTGAATATGGAGGAAGCGTTGTTTCCCTTGTGCTCTGAAGGTGGCTATTGGCTGCTATTATCTATACAGAAAGTTAGTAGCTTAGACCTAGATAACTTTTGGATATCTGAGGAAGATTTCACCTTATGATGTGTATCAGATTCTGTATCTCCTGATGAATTTAGACCAAAATTGGAGTATTAGTGTGTATCATGCTCACAGAAGTCATTTGGCTCAAAACAAGAATACCCAGATAAAATTCCCTGTTTAGACAATCCTCTAAAAATCCCACAAATCCCTTAAAATATTTGGTCTCTTAAGATTTGAAGTGTAACGTACAGTTCACCAAGTCTTGAACAGGCAATTTAAAAAACTTTTACCCAAACTACAATTGTTTATGACTTAAATACTTAGAACTATACTTGGGCTTGTGCTTACAAGAAGTAATTGCAATGCTACCTGTGGGACCGCTTCCCTTTGGCATTTAAAATTGGTTATGGTGTCTCAAAAGGGAAATTTTGAAATGTGTTTTCAATTCTTCCACTACTTTGCTGTCACTTTGAATGAGTTAAATCTTTGTAAAGGACTAAGCCACTTTGCTTTTATTTCTTACCTACAAACATCTAACATTTCTGGAGATCAGGCAAGGGGTGTCTGCAGTTTTGTGTATTCTGCTATCAGTATTCCTGTAATTGGATGAGTTTCAGCCTTCTTGCAGATTGGACATTTTCAGGTACAGAAAAAAAAATTCTTTAATTTTACAAATCTTGAACAGAGATATGTCAGGATGATTTCAAGGTATTTAATCTGTTTGAGAATTTATATAGGGCCAAGGCATGTTTGTCACTGCTGATAGATATGCCATGATAAGATAATGGTTTGTCTAAGAAACCTCTTTTAACCTTGAGCAAAGCAGTTACCTTATTTTTGTCTACTTTTACTTGTCTCTAAAACATAAATTACTCGCATCCTTCAAATTGCTTTGAAATCAAAAGATGTAAAGTTCGGAGGTTGTGCTATCTACTAATATCAGTAATATAAGGAGATGATTTTCAGAAGTAGGCAACTGATCTAGAAGCACAGATCTCGAGTCCATGGAACTTCTCATGAGTCACTTGGTCTCAGATACTCCAAAGTATTTAGAAAACCAAATTCTATAGAGAATCCCACTGTAGTTACTTACACTAGTGTCATGGTTTAACCCCAGTCAGCAACTAAGCTCCACAGAGTCGCGCACACAAGCAAAGCAAACCAAGGAATCCATTCACCCCTTCCCACGGGCAGGCAGGTGTTCAGCCGTCCCCAGGACAGCAGGGCTCCATCACACGTAACGGTGACTTGGGAAGACAAACGCCATCACTCCCAACATCCCCCCTTCCTCCTTCTCCCCCCAGCTCTATACACTGAGCATGACTCCATACGGTGTGGGACATCCCTGGGGCCAGTGGGGGTCACTGTCCCGGCCGTGTCCCCTCCCAACCCCTTGTGCCCCCCCAGCCCCTCACTGGTGGGGTGGGGTGAGGAGCAGAACAGCCCTTGACTCAGTGTAAGCCCAGCTCAGCGGGATCAAAAACACCCTGTGTTGTCAACACTATTTTCTGCATGAGTCCAAAACAGCCCCATGCCAGCTACTGTGAAGAAAATTAACTCTAGCCCAGCCAAAACCAGTACAACTATAGCTAGATTAAATTTCCCTTCTCGATCCCAGAGATGTACAGTTTTCAGATCCTGAAGGACGTTTTTTAATGTGGTGTGATATTGATCAAAAACATTACCACAATGGGTTTACTGATTGTTCTTTGCCCACGCAGTGTAGTTATGTAAATTATAAATGCCTGAACAGAATCAGAAGTTGAATGTAGCTGTCTATGTTGGCACAGGCTTTAAAATGATTGTGCATATATGTGCTTAAATGAGGGAAAGATGTCTCTCAAGTTCCACATCCACCTTAAGAATGA
Source organism: Sula dactylatra (assembly GCA_013389905.1). NCBI lineage: Eukaryota > Metazoa > Chordata > Aves > Suliformes > Sulidae > Sula > Sula dactylatra. The sequence goes on along the minus strand of WEKW01001179.1, from coordinate 86,727 downwards.
TGCTGAATTTCACATTGTTCAGGTTCTTATAGTAGACATCATAACTGATAGAGTCCACCTAGTCTGGAGAGTTTATGACTTGAATAAGAATGAGATTAATCTCATTAAACATCAGGAATCAGATCCATCTCACTGAAATTTAGGTGTTTACACATGAGCTGATTGCCACATTTGCAGAGGTGCCAGTGAAAAGCTAGTTGGTACAGTCAGTACAAGTCTTCTGCAGCTCTTTTGTCATATGTGCTTATCCCACACAGATGTCTTGGATAGCACAGTGTACTTAAAATGGCAAGAGGCATGGATGCTTCAGCACCTTGATCCTTCCTTTCAGTTCGGGAGGGATGCACCTGTCTTCGCTGACCAGGAGATAGGTGCTGAGCAGTCTGGGCTCCCTGGGCTGCAGTGGAGAAAGAGTCCTCCAGCTGTATTGTCTGGGGTGATGGCTCAGCCATCTCACCTACCTGAGATGGTAACTTTGGGCTGAGGCAAACTGCCTCCCCAAATTGAGCTTTTTAGGATTATTTCTTAACCTCCCTTCCAGGACAGTTTCTGTTTTGGAATGATGCTTCATCTTGCAATACTTTCCCTTGACAGCATAATTGCTAATTCAGGTTGTGAGAGTCTGCTTGGTCTCCAAACACAGGACAGGATTCAGTTTCAGGTTAAGGCACCAGATTTAGGCATCTACATATAAACACTTGCATGTAAGTTATATATCTAAATTTCTGTCATGAGTGAGGAATAAACCAGGTGTCAAGGTTAAGTCCAGAAGGCTACTGAGGTTCTCAGGAACAGCTGAGAAGCTGAGATAGCTAAAGTTATCACCTACTAGCTGATCATCTGAATTGCCCTTTAGAGTTCATCGACAGTATCAATTAGGCATCCAAATAATTTGTTCAGTCGTAGTGGTCTGGTACCACTTGAGACATCCCGGTGTGACCTGTCATTTGTCCAGTTTTCATTCCAGTGGAGCAGAAGCCCTCCAACATCCCTGCATCAAATGTGACGGCCGCCTTCAGATGTCTCAGATACCCTACAGCATATCAAGTGACATTTATTAGTGGCTTCCACAGTATTATTAATATAGGCATTCTGCTACTCTCCTTCTACTGCACAAAGACTCGGGTTCCAGGAACTGTGATGATATACTACTCGGAAACTTTCTCATCATAGCAAGAAAACTTAGAAAGAAAACTTAAAACATCTTAGACAATACTGTGTAAAGACAGAACATGAACAGTATGAGCTCTAGTGATGAGAATGCCATAAGATCCTAGATATATGTTAAGGTGGTTGGACATATTTCATGTTAGATATGGTCTGTGTGCTGAATTTTGGCTTTATTGCAGGAAAAGGATACAGGCCTATGGATATTTGTCCAAAAGAGTAGATGGGTCATAATGAGAGTGTCTGAAGGATTGTTTCACTCCAGAAGTCTGTTTCGTGTTCCTTCACATGATAAGAAAGGATATCAAGAACTGGGATTTTAACACATAATCTTTTGATCTAACATTGAATTTTGATTTTCTAAAGAGGATAGTAACTCTGTTAGGCATTAAAATGTGTCTAAATTAGGCATTCTTCTGGTAAATCTGTGTAATTAGACTACAGCCAACATGGACAGGGGTTCAGCTAAATGTACCATGAGAAAACTTCCTCAACATTTTCTCATTTCTCTGGTCACCTTAATAGATAATATAAAATGGATGGAATGTTGTGTCTAGTCTGTTATTTTCCACAGCAGATTCTCTCCCTTTCAGAGAGAAATATAAGCTCTTGTTACACTTACCTTGCAACAGATTTGAGTTGACTTTGTTACTATTTCTTGTCTTGACAGTTAAACGGCTGGAATAATAATGGCCAGGGAAAACCAAAGCGTAGTGACAGAATTCATCTTTCAAGGCCTTTCCTCCCAGCCAAGGACACAGACTGCTCTTTTCATCGTATTCCTGGGTTTTTATCTGTTCACAATTGCTGGGAACATCATGATAGTTACAGTGATCAGAGCTGATTGCCAGTTGCAGTCACCCATGTACTTTTTCCTTGCCAACCTGTCCTTCTTAGATATCGGCTACGTCTCCACCAGCGTCCCCCAGATGCTGGTGAACCTCTTGACCAAGAAGAGGACCATCTCCTTCTCTAGATGTGCTGCTCAGATGTATTTCTCTCTGGCTTTTGGCATGACAGAGTGTGTTCTGCTTGGGGTCATGGCCTATGACCGATATATGGCGATATGTCACCCCTTGCTCTACACCACCGTCATGAACAGGAAGGTTTGCATTCACATGGTCGTGGCTTCCTGGACCAGCAGCCTGCTGAGCTCCATGGTCGTCAACGGCCTCGCCTTGCGGCTGCCCCTCTGCGGGCCTGGCATCTTGAACCATTACTTCTGCGAAGTGCCAGCAGTGCTGGCCTTGGCCTGCACCGACTCTGTCCTCATGAAGTTGGTCACCTTCACCTTCAGCATCCTCATAATCTTCATCCCCTTTCTTCTGATCATCACGTCCTATGTCCGGATCCTTTCCATCATCTTGAAGATTCAATCTGCACATGTGCAATCCAAGGCCTTCTCCACCTGTGGATCCCACCTGATGGTGGTAACCGTATTCTATGGGACAGCCATCTGCATGTACATGAATCCTAAGTCAAGGCCTCCACAGGACAGGGACAAGGTGATTGCAGTGTTTTACACTGTTGTAGCCCCATTGCTGAACCCCCTCATCTACAGCCTCAGGAACAAAGAAATGAAGCATGCCCTGAGAAGGGCAATAAATAGACCCAAATCCCTGTTTATTTAAAATCTTTTCAGGGATTGGTAGGATTGCATTTCGTTCTATGAGCTGAAACAACACCTAAATGTGATTAATTCTCTACCTGCAATTGTCCTAGACTTATTTTTACAAAGACTGAGATGAAATCATAAATGTGCTAAATTCAACAGTACCTAAACAAAAAGACTTTGCATACAAAGAACTTTCTAAATAATGTTTGGGATTTGGCCTAAAACCCACAGGCTAAATAAAGACATTGCAACTTCAGCCTGCCTCACTCTGGTAATTCGTTTAAAGTAGAAGTGGAGAATGCCAATATCATCATGACAAGAAAAAAAAAAGAAGAAAAAAGAAAAAACAGTTAAAGAACTGTGAGAAAAATTAAGTGCTTTACATAAAGCTTGAAAGGTGTTTTGCTTCTGAAGCATTTCGTAATTAACTTCAGGGCATACAAACCTTTAAGTTATGTTGCAAACATGAGCTGCTACTGCGATTTCTCTTCAGACCTGAAGACTTCTGAAAGTCTGTTATGTTGGCTAGCAAACAAAACTGCCATCTTCTCCAATAAAGGGTGCAGTTGCTTGCAACTAATATTTATCCCCTTGCGCTGTGAGCATTCTCTCAACCCTGTTTCCATAACCCGCTTTGCTTCCTCTGTAACTGATTTCTGCCCCTCGTAGTTCCTACTGCATTTCAGTCCAACTCTGGGTCCTCATGGGCCAAGATCCTTCAATTTTATTTTGTCATGTGGACAGCTGACAGTAGATTATTTTGTTTTCTGATTTGAGCAGGGCATAATCAGACATCAGCATCAGAGAGGGGTTTTCTTTCTGTAACTCAAAGACAGATCCTTAGGTTTTAAGTAACCCAGGGAAGACAAAGAGCATTTCAGACCCCCTGAACTTACTGACAATTAAACTAACTTTTTAAAAGATGTGCTTTGTACTCACCTTCATGCATCACAGGCGGTTTTTCTCCCCACCCACCGGCTTGCTCAGTCATGGGTGACTGTGCATCCTCCTTTCTGTGATGTGGGTTGGTTTGTTACTCAGTGGCATTATAGCCAAAACCTGGATGCTGTTGGATGCCACTGTAATTCCAATGTTGTATCTGAATCTCCCACTGACTACAGAGGGAGAACGCATCTCCGCAGACTGATCAACCCTCCTTACGTAGACATATTTTGATGACTAAAGTTAGATGAAATAACTCAAGCCTAGAGAAACCCATAGAAAGTCCTTCCCCAGTGGGCTTCAAAGTCTAAATAAACCAATGTTTGAAAAGAACAAATCCCTATGACATCTAAGATATGTAGAGCCAAAGCAGACAGAGCATCTTTAAAGCCAAAATCTTGTTTTTCCCCTTTAATTTTGTGGTCTGAACTGTTCTGTTCTAAGAAATATCCTCCAGCCTTTTACCTTTTTTCCTTCTGCCTGTCAAATAACCATCACCAGAAGCACCTGAGGAAGGTATCAGGAAAACTAGATGAAGCACATGAGACGTTATAACAAAACACGGTGGGACACAGCCAACTTTCTGATCTCTAAAGATGGGTGTCGTCTCACATGTTTTTAAAAATCTGTAGTGAAGCATCTAAGTCTAAGCTGGCTCCGAGGTGGTTCTCTGGGCTCCTTGTACAGCGGACAGAGAAACTCATCCCGTGCTACGGTAAGTGTCTGAGAAAGTACCAGTGAATTATCTAGAAATGAGGGAAGATGAAGAATCACATTCATGAAGTCAGACAGCTAGACATAAATTTGTTTCCTTGATATCAAGCAGCAGTGGAGAAAGTTCCTTAACCAGGCTGAAGCAGAGGTAGAAAGGCTTCAGAAAGGTTTTGAGAGGACACACCGGTGGAGAGCGCAAGGCATAACCCCAGCTGGTTTTTGCCAGATGCAAGTCTGCAAAGGTTACCTCATCGGTTTCTGAACTGCTGGACAAAACTGCTCATTCATAGCCAGCGTTAGCCTGAGGAAAAACTGTCCAAATTCGACAACCGTAATAAAGAAAGGCATACCAAATCCAAACTGTTGTCAGGACAATACGCTGTCTGACTGATTCATGTGTGAATGGAAGACTAAGAAAGCAATTCTCACCTTAATATCTTGGGGTTTTGGTTTTTTTTTCAGAAAAGGGAAGTAATGAAATTGATATGCTTGAATAATGTGCTTGAAAAAAACGTAAAATAGAAATAAGCTGTTACAGGCATCTGTGATCTGGTGCTTGTTTCTGTGTTTCTGCCTCTTGATCCGTTCAGGAAAAGTGGCTTTTAGACACCTGTTTTAAGATGATTCTGAAGTGTTTAGACTACCAGACTGAGACAGGATGAATTTCAGCCTTTACAGATGCAAGTATGCCTGTAACCTTACAGACATGCAAACACTCTCTCCCCACCCCACCCAGCATGGCTGAGGTTTAACACCACACCTGAAAATAACAGTTGTCCCAGATACACAGATTTGTAATTATAATTTTTTGGTGTACGTTCTTTTTTTAACATTTGCCAACACAAAACAACCAACCTTAATAGGCAGGATTTGTACCGATGTGGTTTCCTCTGCAAAGTAGCAGAAAGTGGAGTCCCAGGAGAAAGTAAAGGAGGTTTTTTTGAGCAAGAGTGGTACTTCTTGTCCCTGCCTAAGGAAGATCACAGCAGCGACTAAGGAAGGTGTTTTGAAGGAGATTGGCGCATCCTGACCCTGCCTGGAGGTTGAAGTGTGGAAAATGCAATTAGTCACTCATTAGCCAGTATCCCCTGCACCAGAAACGTGCTTACATCCATCCTGCACAGGGAAGAACCAAACTAAGGGATAGTTGCAGCCCTGGCTCTTTACACTGCTAACAAGCACCAACATCTGGAGGTGCCATTCACGGGTCTGAGCCCAGAAACCCAGCCCAGAGAGACAGGTCTGGGCTCTCCTGCAGCTCAGAGCAGGGCACATGGCCCCAGCTGTGGCTCTTGCCTTCCTAGCAAGGGCAGGGAAAGGAGAAAGCTTATTTAGTGTTGTATCTTCAACTACCCCCTCACTCTTATGCCGTGTAAGATAGAAAACATATGAGGACAAACACCTTGCTGGGGTTTTTTGGGCAGATGGCTGTCCCCTGGGGGAAGGTCACTTGCCAGATGCCTGTTCCTACTGCTAGATGCCACCTTTGAGGGTGACCAGGGGAAAGGTTTGGGTCTGACATCTGGCACAGGTCCTTGCTGGGGTAGGACATATTGCCACTTTGGTGAACGACTCATTCTTCACAGCCCCAGCAGGGATGTGCTGCGCTGGCAGATATTCCTGCTGCTCAGCACCATCCCAGACCAAGACCCTCCAGCCACCTACCAGGAGCATTAGTCAGCCTTAACTTCTGTCAGCTGAGCAAGCCCAGAACTGAGTTTGGACTTGGTGGGCTATGTACTGGAGAAGTCTGCATCTCCTGCAGAACCTCCTGGGATAGCGTAAGTGTGCCCTTGGACAGATGAAGCCTTTAGCAGGTAAATGCAAAGATATTTAGTGCAGAGTGAGCCAGAAAAGGGGAAGTGTAGCCAGAGCCAGACACCAGCCTTTTCCTAGACCAGCCCAGGCTCCCACCACACCTAAAGGACTCATTCCTTTTTTAAAAATATTCTTCCCACAAGTGAAAGAGGGGAAGATAAGGCAAAGATAAAGTATCTGATCAGTGAAGGCACACAAATGCATATGAACTATACACATAGGGAGAACAGGTGTTTTCTTAACCCTTATCTAATAATGGCTAAGAATAAGACTAAATAAGAGGTCTTGTCTAGCAGTGGCTGGAGGCAATAGTCATAGCATGACCCACTGGAAGCCTCTCCCAGGCCTGAACTCCAACATCACCTAAGTTGCAAAAAAAATCTATTTCCATCACAAATTACACTTCTCCCCCTTCCCAAAACAAGGAATGCACCCTGGGGCCACCCAAGAGTCATCAGCTTAACAAACCCTTCTGAGCACCGTGAAGAAGCCTCTAATGATCTTGAAACCTTCTTAGAGAGCTTCTGGTAAACGTTCCTCATTCTTCCTAACAAGCCCCTGGGGACAACTTCACAGACTGTAATGAGAAGGAAACCTTCTTTGTTAAAGGCAATGAGAACTTCTAAAGCAGTTTAGTTTGTCACAACTACTCCACACCCTGAAGTTGGTGGTTGGAGAGTTTATGTGTTGGCATACACCTTTCCAGTCCTCCACTCTGTTGGTACAGAAGTTACCACCGGAGTTTGACGGATGACAGATCTGTGCACCACCCCACCAGCAGCTGAGAGAGCAGCTCCCCTGGCCAACAACTTCTGGTTGGCAGAAGTCACTCAGCAGCTTGCAACACGTGCTCGGGACATCGCAAGGGTCCATCAACAGCCACAGCCATGGCAGATGATGAACCGGATTCAGGGTTCATCCAGGGTGTTTAGCCAGATGGAAAAGGAGACGTGGCTGGAGAAAAAATACAATGTACATACATTTGCCCATCCAGGAATAAAACTATCTATAGCACAAGTCCGAGGTCCGTCCAGGAGATGCAGCCAGGCACACCTACAACACTGCACAGGAAAGGCCTGAAGGCCCCCTAAAATAGGCATCCTAGTCCATGGGAGGGGGCGAGTGTGCATGGGGGGGGGGCAAGAAAACACCAGATGAGGTTGATCAGGGCCACTACGACCTATTGTTGCCTTCAGAGTCCTGACGCACATGGACTACATCAGTTCACGGATGCTAACTGTGCTGGTGGTTCTCAGTGGCTTTCTGCTGCCGGAGGGGCTGAAGTCCGTGAGGTGGCCTTCTCCGCAGCCAGCTCTGTCAGTAAAAGCACGGTTTGATCTGCAGCCATCCGAGGCTCATCCTGACACTTGCCCTCCATCTCTTTCCCCTGCACAGGTCAAATACTTAGTGCGAGCAGGTGGCCTTCGAATATCATGTGACCCTCAAGTGAAGGTCCAGAGTAAGGACGGACAACTTAACTGGGGGGAATAGGATGAGAGGATGGAGCAGCCATGCCAACAAGACAAAGTCACACTCTTTTGCAGTTTTATGTTGGTGTCAAATATTGCCTGCACCATCTACAGGAGCAACAGTCATGTCCTGTTCCCTACAGGTACCTACAAAACCCCATTTCTCCATACATCCTTTGATCAAAACTAGGTGTGATGAACCCAGGGATGGTTGTGCCTCTGGATGAGGCAAGGGTGGCATACTAGGTTCGGGGTATTCAATCTCACCAGTCACTAAACTCCTTCTTGCAGATTACAGTGCTCATGTTTATTCTGTCATTCATTTATGTCTCTTCCCCGGCAGCTCCTGCGGGTGATGCAGTGAAATACCCTTGAGGAGTATGTCTGCAGATCGCCTTTTGCATGTACATGTCCTCTTTTTGAGCTCTCCATTATTCTGAGGATGGGGATATTGACACCTGAATGGGTATTTCCAACAATTATGATTTTAAAACTTCCCTCAGTTCCTCATCCTGTTAATATACATTAGAGTCCTTTACAGTCTTCAGCCAGACTTGAAACTTCAGGCTCTCATGCCATTTATATGGATACCAGTGATTCAGACAAACATTCAAAACTGAATAATAATGGTGAGCAATTTTGCCACCCTTCATTTTGAAGATGGGCCGTGGACAAAACAAAATGACCAACTCGAGGAAAAGCTAATTTTAGCCATGTGATTTAAACACAGTGCTTAACTAAGAATCCTTATTTCTTGTGTTTATTATCTACTGTGATACTCAAATTCCTCATGAATTCATGTGTAAAAGTGTTATTCAATGTACATTCAATGTGCATTGTCATTTTCCTCCTCTTCTTTTGCATCCTCGCTGCATTCTTTATCACTAGGTTCTTAATAAGATCCTTAATTTTCCTACCTTACATCAGAGCTTCTGCAGTTTTTCATAGTTCTCCATCCCAGTGAAACTACAGGCAGGTAGGATCATCAAGCAGGTGTCGATGGAAGATTTTGTCCACGCACAAAATTACTTAATTGTTAACAGACTCATGAGGACAGTCATCACCTTCCCATACAGCATGACTTTGTATCAGAAATTCACCCACCCTCTCTCATTTCAAAGGTCTCCCATGTTATCTGCAGACCCACACTCAGCAATTACTATGCTGAAGTCAAAAACCAGGCTCCATCGGTCTTTATGAGACAAGAACAATGTCACATTGATCCCACGCTCATCGGGTAAATCATCATAGCCCCTCTACAGCACCTGGAAGACAGAGTGAGATTTCCCCAAGGGCACCCCACAGGGATTTCTCTCTGAAGTTTATGTTTTGGGAACTTGTCAGAACATCAGAAATAATATTTGTGGAGGATAAATAATTCTACTTGCTTACTTAGCTTTGCAACAAAAAAATAAGCGCAAGATGATACGTTTTGTAGAAGGATTTGAATTGGAAGAACTTTTTCTTCCTGTGTTTCTGGAGAATAAACTACAGTAATTCTTTATTAATGGGTCAGTTTAGGGAAATCAGTGTGTATCTTTGCAGTGGCCCGTTAGGTTAAAGGTACTGTTGTTTGCCCTGCATTTTTTGGTTAAAGTGGATGTATATATATATGTATATATATATGTGTATATATATATATATATACAGAAACCAATTTGCCATTATATTCTCACTTTTCTGGTTTTACAGTTGTTAGAGGAAAATATATCATGTGTGATCCAACAGCCCAAGAGGGGTGAGGCTCCTGCTGCTGCATGTCCCCAGGTCCAACCTGAGCAAGGCTGAAGATGTATTCCCAGCAGACGCACGCACACGGAGCACGCATACACACTACACGTGTACACGTGTACAGGTACATGTATACATACATGTATACATGGCTGGCCACGCAGACCACAGACAGGCACTCAGAGCTCCCACATGAACACAGACAGCACCGACGGCCTCATCCTGTTTCCCTCTCTGCTGGAGCATGATGGAAGTCCACTAGTGAGAATATATATACACACATATGTAAAAAGTGGATCTTCCAGCAGCATGTCTCAGACATGCACTCTGCCCAGTAGCTGCCCCTGGATCCCAGTCTCCCCAGTCACTGACACCTGGACATACGGGCTCCTGAGGCTGCAGCCGTGCTCCGGTTGCTGGTACAGACCGTCACACTGGCCAGGACCTTCCAGGTCCCAACAGCTGACCCACCTGATCCGAAGAGCTGCTCCCAATGCCTCGTGGTGATGGGTTTCACAACTGGACACTGGAGCTGACGGCTCTGCTGGGACAGCTCTGGGAGGGGCCTGGACAGCATGGTCATTCCTTGTAAGTCCTTGATTTGGGTTCCCACCTGCCAGCGTGCATCCCTGTGCTCCTCTGGCTTGTGCAGGTGGGCTTGTGATGGGCTTACTTGAAGCTCTTTGCTCACAGCTGTGCTCATTTGTATGAGGATCAAGCTCAGCTTTCACCACAGCATCCTGCTCTCCACATTTTATCCAGTTCTGTGGTGGCAACTCAAGTGTGAAGAGCATGGAGAGCAAAATAGAGATAGTTGTTCTCTCCAGAAACGTAACAGCCAAGACCAGCTTCGTTTGGCGATTCCTTTAACCCACCAATTCCAGCTGTTTTCCTAGCTGGCTCCAGTGGGAGGACACTTCTTGAAGGTGATGGAAACTAAAGGTGGATGCACACCCAGGAAATAAGCTCTTGTAGCAATGCAGATGGTGCATTGTGTTTCCCTTAGCACTTGCTTATAAAATCAACACATCCTCTTCAGTGCTTCTGAGGGCCTCCTCCAGTGGTGGAAGCCACTTCTTGAAGGTGACTCATCCCATCATAACAGGGCTGGCTGAAACATTTGGGATCTTAGAGTTAGATGTGCAGACCTAAGTGGGATGAGCCCCAGTATTTGCCTGTGAGGAGGCACTTGGCCATAGACTGGCCTCAGGTTGCTAGAGGAGCTGCAGAGCCAGCCCTGTCCCGCAGCTCTCGTGGAGGCACTGAAAGGGGTGTCTGTTAGCTCTGGTGTCCACACAACTCACAGCATTTGTGGCTTCAGCTCCTGCCAGGCCCCTGCAGAATAAGCAGCAGCTTTGGGGGCTGTGGATTTGCCTCTATGACATTGAAGTGAGCACTCAGGGACAGCCCTGTGCCAGAGCCCCATGACACACCACCAGCTAGGGAAAGGCTGGACTAGCACCGAGCCCTTTTTGTCCTGCAGGTCCACTCCCTCCAGGATGCTGCCATCTAGGGAGGACCATTTTCCTTGTGTGGAGGACATCAGTGGCTTGCACAGCCTTATGGTAGGCACCAGCTTACACCAGCATAGAGCTGGCCAGAGAGCAAGTGGCAATTCAGCCAGGGCTTCTCTTCTGTGGCATTTCTTCCTTCCCTTTCTGCCGGCCTGGGGCCATGGCATGGAAAAGGGAGCAGTTATCTGGCCCTCAGCTCCACCAGGAAGGGTCCCTGGTGCTGCTGTGCTCTTCAGCTCCCTAGCAGCAGCGATACAATTACCGCTAACAGCAGGAGAAGGGATGCACAGGAGTCGCCTGAGCATCTATTAAAGCAAAGAGGCATGGTAGGCAGAAAACACTCCATCAGCTGTAAAGAAGACACATCCAGGAGCTGCTCTGCCATACTCATGCCAGCAGAGAGCTTTGGTGGAATGGTGAAGCATCCTGCCCGGATACATGGATGTGCCAGCACATCTCATTCAACATGGTGGCTGATTTAGCATTACTGTTTCCTCATCTCATATTATCCATGGAGGTCTGTGCAAAGGTCCTGGCTCTTCAGCATGGTCAGAACTGATCACAAAATCAGCCTGCTCAAAGACTCAGGTTGGAAAGTTTGGATGCCTCTGCCTCCAAACTGCTTAATACAGTTTCAACACGGAATTCACATCATGTTACTTGGGGTTTTCTCCAGTCAGGTCCTGAAGAATTCCAAGAACAGAGGCTGAGCCCCTCTTCCAGTGCCTGACTGTCCTCTTGTCTTACAGAGATAAGCCCTTCTACCTGGAGTCTCTGCCTCAGGTAGATTTCACATTTTTTGGATTTCACAGATCCCTCAGGCTCTGCAGAATCACAGAACCATAGAATGGTTTGGGTTGAAAGGGACCTTTAAAGATCATCTAGTCCAACCCCCCTGCAATGAGCAGGGACATCTTCAACTGGACCAGGCTGCTCGGAGCCCCATCCAACCTGACCTTGAATGTTTCCAGGGATAGGGCATGTACAACCTCTCTGGGCAACATAAGAAGCCTTAGCAAAGTCTCCCTCTGGTCACCAGAGCTCCAGGTATGCTTCCCTGCTGCCCCAGCCAGCCTCACAGGAGCCTGCCATCTTCCCAGAGCTCATGCTCAGTTCTTCCCAGAGCCAGAAGTCCCCTGCTCTCTAGAGCATCCCTCTGGGCAGGCAGCCACATCTCTCCCCACTGTATGACCTTTTTTTAACTTCATATATAGTATTTGGATGCCATTTGACGAGGAAGAATATTGACCATCTAGCACAGCATAGTTGGTTCAAGCGATGCAGTAAGAAAGTGGGTGGCAAGCAACTAATTCCTGGATTAGCTCCTGAAAAAAATTATTTGGTAGAGTTGCCCACAAGGACTATGATGATTCAGAGACATTTCCAGTCCTACATCCCATTTCTATAGAAAAGCAATCTCCAGCCCTACAAGATTATCTGCTAGGACTACCAGGGCATGGCTACTGAGCTGTCTAACTCTAGGCTTACAAAGAAAGTGACTAGGAATAACCTCTTATTCCCAATTATTTTTAATCCTTAAAATATTTTATTTTTAGTGATTTTTTTTTTAACCTGCTTTCATGATTTTGGGGCATTCTCTTGCGATTTTGACTTATTCACAGCATCAAGGAACCACTTAAAAAATCAAGACACTTTTAAGTAGCTCCTTACAAATGGCTGTAGGGATTTTCTTTTGTCATCCAAGTGGGGAGTCTTTAGGTGACCTCTCAACAAGTGACATCAGGAAGGATAAAACCAGCTACTGCTCTTTGTCCAAATACCTGAAGGGAGAAGAACACTCTCTGTAAGTTATGGATTCTTAAGTAATTCAGTTGTTGCGCTCACCTATATCTGTTGCTATTTGACTTTGTTGGATGATGGCTATGGTGTTCAGGAGACTAGTAATAGATTAAAGACAAAGATGACAAAAGAACAATGCATTTGGAGGCTAAATGACCTAGCGGGTTACAGTTTTCAGGAGGTACTTAAACCAAGCCTGAAAATGGACTTAAACATCTTAGGACGATGTATACAAACGGTATTACTGTGTGAAAGATATGAACTGGCATTCCCTTGTCTTCTTGGCACTGGCAAAGCCTCGCCTGGAGTGTGGTGTCTGGCATGATGCACAATGCTTCCAAAAAGATGAGCACCACAGACAGCAACAGCAACGATCAAAGTCTAGAAAATCTTGACAACAGGCAAAGGAATAAAGACATGAGGCTGAAAACTGCAGAAGACATGTTGAAGGGGGAAACACATAACAGTTCCCAAGTACATAAAGGGACCTGAGAAAGAGAGGGAATAAATAAGTCTTTGTGAAGAGAAGAAATAACTGCTAAATTGCCCAAGAAGAACTCTATTTGATAGAAACGACTATTTTTTTAGGATAGGATAATCTCTTGGGTAGGTTGCAGGAGAGGCTGACAATGTCCATCACTGGCAGACACGCTTCTGTAGAGGGTTGGGGAGACAGGCTGAATGACCTCTTGCCCATCCATCCAGATTTCATAGAATCACAGAATATCTCAATCTGGAAGGGACCCACAAGGATCTTTGAGTCCAATGCCCAATAGTCCTCGCAGAACTATCTAAAACTGAACTATGCAACTAAGAGCGTCGTCCAGATGCTCCTTGAACTCCGACAGGCTTGGTGCCATGACCACTTCCCAGGGGAGCCTGTTTCAGTAACCGACCACCCTCTCAGTGAAGAACCATTTCCTAATGTCCCATCTGAACTTCCCCTGATGCAGCTTCATTCCATTTCTTCGTGTCCTCTCGCTGGTCACCAGAGGAGATCGGCGCCTCCTCCACTGCCCCTTTTGAGGAAGTTGTAGACTGCGATGAGGTCCCCCCTTGGCCTTCTCTTCTCCAACCTGAAAAACCAGGTGACCTTAGCCACTCCTCATAAGTCTTGCCATCAAGACCTGTCACATCTTGGTCACCCTCCTCTGGACACACTCCAATAATTTAACATCCTTCTTATATTGAGGCGCCCAAAATTGCATGCAGTACTTGAGGTGGGGCCGCACCAATGTGGTGTAGAGTGGGACAATCACCTCCCTTGACCAGCTAGTTGCACTGTGCTTGATGCACCCCAGGGCATGGTTGGCTCTCTCAGCTGCCAGGGCACACTGTTGACTCATATTCAACTTGGCCATCAACCCAAACCCCCAGGTCTTTTTCTGCAGGGCTGCTCTCCAGCCTCTCATCATCCAATTTGTATGTGTAACCAGGATTACCCCATCCCAGGTGCACAATCCAGCACTTGCTCTTGTTAAATTTCATACAGTTGGCTCTTCTAGCTTGTGCTCTTATGTGTTTGGCTGCCCTTGCATGCAGTCTCCATCTGAGCTTGGAAAGGTTGATTACCCTCCTCCAGCATGCTCTCAGTCCCTGCTGATACATTAAATTATGCTAACAAGAGAAATTAGTATTAGAAATTGGCCCAAGTTACAATGATCCAAACTATGGTGTGAAATGGTGGGTTAGGACATTGGGTACATGAGGGCTTGGGAGGTCGATACAAACCTGTTGTGGAGAAAGAGTACAGGAGGCACATTATACTGGGTGTATGGATGTGAATGTTGGGTAAACTCAGACTCAGGAAATTCAGTTCACAGTTTATGTTAGTCTGAGGTATTATTCCAACACAAGAGCCATCCTGCAGGCATAAGAGAATCCTGGGACTTATTCAGGTCCTATGAAATCATAACACACTCTAGTTTGCCCAGCAGCTTCTGTCATCCTAAAGATTTATAATGGACAATTTCTGCCCTTGAAATCTGTCCCTGGTGTTCCAAGAGTCTCCAGAGATATCTCATGCCTGGAAGAAGCAATTACCAACTACTCTGCTGTTTTGTTTTGCTTCTTCCGCCCCCCCTTTTTTTTTTCCAGAGAAAAGTTAATTACACCCCAGTGTACTGTCATATAAAATGACCCAAATTAAGTGCAACAACCATTGGGGAAAAATAATCCAGCTGTAACACAAACAGAGGAAACTCTGCTCTTGAGCAAAACAAGAGGGATTTGTCTCACCTGCATGTTGACATCAAAAGTGTCCCCAGAAGCCACCTCATCCTAAAGGAGAAAGTACTAGCTAAGGAGTGAAGTTAAGTGATATGATCCCCCCCAGGGTATCAAAGCCAGAGTAATTTCCCATGTTTTCTAGCTGCATTCTCCAGGGTTGGAGCACTCTTGGACAATCAAGAGGAAGAGTTATGCATGAGCCCTTCAAGAAGACATGTACCTCTGAGATGTTATCTCACACCAAGCTGGACTGAAATAGGCTGCTAGGTTTTACTGTTAGGAGAACACAAAAATACATGTGCATATGTGTGCATGTAGAGCATAATGCAAAGTATTAAGTCCCGAAGACAAGCTAATAATTATTGGATCAGAAGGTAAAGGAATTTGAAGTGTCAAATTTATTTTGCCGCTGCTGTTTGGCCATAAAGTTAGAGGATGTATTTCACATGAAGTATGAATTCATAATTCTAAACAAAGGAGTCACATAAAGTTCATATCTTCTCTATGAAATGCCATAGAAATAGCAGGGTCATCCTGGTGTACCAGGGTAAGCATCCTTCTACAAAGCAAGCAAGCTCAATGAGGTCACAAAATAAGGCCTATTGGGATCTCAATTGGATTTTTTTAATTTAAGGGTCTCGGTTGCAAGTGAAGAAGCACAACCAATAAAGCAAGCAGCTTTGGAAACATATGTGGGTTTTCGTATCGGGTACCATGGACCTGTTACAAGGTAAGGACCGCTCCCATGGGACGTGCTGGAGATGGTCAGGAAGAGCATGTGCAACTGACGCTGACCACCGCTTTGCCCAGGAACCACTCAGGGCTCTGCAGGTTGAGAAGATTTGGTTGCAAGTGATTTGTCTCTGTGGAAGAAGCTGCTTTACCCAAAGTGCTTCCAACTGCGTTGAAAGAGCAGGGAGCTGTGCTAGGACTTGGCAGAAGCCGCATGGTGGGGAATGTGGGGTTGCCGCCATCATGATGTGCAGGTAATGGAGGCTCTCCTAAGTACAAATGAGACACGTTCAAGGCTGTTTCTGCAATTTGCATTGTACTCACCACAGTGCCTCTTTTGTGCAACTCTCTTCTTTGTCCTCCTGCCCCGATGGATTTGATGAAAACATGCCGTTTTCTACAGCCGATCCCTGTGTGAGCACAACCTGTTTCTGTCACTGCTTATCACTTCTGCTACTAATTTCTGTCATACCATGTCTTCCCAATACTGAACATCGGCTCACATCCTAGGAGAAAGAATACAGACAGTGCTATGTCTTATGGCGCTCCGTTTGAGAGGCTGGCATACTATTTTAAGTAAAAGACAATGTTAATTTTTCTGCAAACAGAACATAAAGGCAGAGTAAAATTACAGCTTGTGTAGCTGTGAGGAGCTGGCCTTCAGTCAGGCTCTGTCCTGTGTCAAGGTTTTGCTTACTCCAGTGTTATCTTTCTGTGTGTCAGCTTCCCAAGTGCAGCCTTCATCTCCTTGTTTCTCAGGCTGTAGATCAGGGGGTTCAGTGTGGGAATCACCAGGGTATAAATCACAGCAGCCACTTTGTCTTCGTCCACTGAGAAGTGAGAGCTGGGGTACACGTAAATAAAGAAGACAGTCCTGAAGAACAGGGTCACCACAGTCAGGTGGGAAGTGCATGTACTGAAGGCTTTCAGCCAGCCCTCAGCAGAGTTGAGCCTCAGGATGGCAGTGAGGGTGTAGGTTTAGAAGATGAGGACAATGCTGCTGCTCAGACTGCTAAGCACAAAGGACGGGGCGAAAAGCACCAGCTTGCTGCTGTGTGTGTCTAAAACGTCACTGCGGGGATACCACAGAAGTGGTGGGTCACACTGATGGCATGTCCCCCAGCACTGCTCATTCCCCTGCACCCAAGGCGCCCCCGGGACCACAGAATGTGGGAGCTCCATGCCACGGGCCAGGCCAGCACAGTGGGGCACCCCAGCAAGGGACAACAGGAGCTGCACAGCCAGGCCCTCTCATCTTCCCACCCTCATCCCTCCCAGAGCCACTTCCATGCCTCCTCATCATTGCAGATGCAGTGGGCACCCACGGTCCCATTACTCTGTTGAAAGCTGCCTGGCTGTGGTCTTGGGCTGCAGCTGGCCCTGCTTCAACAGGGGGGGTTGGACCAGATTGGTCCTTGCCAATCTCAGCCAGTCTGTGATTTTGGGACTGGGATTCCCAACCCACTCATGGGGATGGGAAGCTGCCAGTGTGCAGCTGCAGGATGCCCAAAGCCCTGGGGTCCCTGCGGTGGGTTGCTGCACTGCCGGGTGGTACCCACAGCGGGGGTGAGCACTGGTGTGATAGAATAGCATGTTTCAGTTGGAAGGGACCTACAACTATCATTTAGTCCAACCGCCTGACCACTTCAGGGCTGACCAAAAGTTAAAGCATGTCATTAAGGGCACCGTCCAAATGCCTCTTAAATAGACAGACTTGGGGCATCGACCACCTCTCTAGGAAGCCTGTTCCAGTGTGTGATCACCCTCTCAGTGAAGATATGCTTCTTAATGTCCAGTCTAAGCCTCCCCTGGTGCAGCTTTGAACCGTTCCCATGTGTCCTATCACTGGGTACCAGGGAGAAGAGCTCAGCACCTCCCTCTCCACTTCTCCTCCTCAGGAAGCTGTAGACAGCAATGAAGTCGCCCCTCAGCCTCCTTTTCTCCAAAGTAGACAAGCCCAGAGTCTTTAGCTGCTCTTCAGAGGACATTCCTTCCAGCTCTGCCACCAGCTTTGTTGCCCTCCTCCGGACGCATTCAAGGACCTTCACATCCTTCTCAAATGGTGGGGCCAGAACTCCACACAGTACTCAAGCTGGGGCCGCACCAACGCTGAATGCAGTAGGATAATCCCCTCTCTTGACCTGCTGGTCATGCTGTTTGATGCACCCCAGGATGCAGTTTGCTCTCTTGGTGGCAGGGCACACTGCTGGCTCCTCTTGAGCCTGCTGCTCACCAGCACCCCCAGATCCCTTCCTGCAGGACTGATCTCCAGCCACTCCTCTCCCAGTTTATACTTGTGCCTGGCATTACTCTGTCCTAGGTGCAGAATCCAGCATTTTGACTTGTTAAATTTCATCCCATTGATCATAGCCCAATGCTCCAGTCTATCTAGATCCCTCTGCAAGGCCTCTTGTCCCTCAACCCAGCTTGGTATAATCAACAAACTTGCTAACGGTGCATTCAACTCCTGCATCCAGATCTTTGATAAATATGTTGAACAGGACTGGCCCTAGAACTGAGCCCTGAGGAACACCACTGGTGTCTGGTCGCCAGCCAGATTTAGCCCCATTCACTAAAACCCTTTGAGCTCTGCCCTTCAGCCAGTTCTTCACCCAGCACACTGTGAACCTGCTCACCTCCCAGTTGGACAACTTGCCCAGAAGGATGCTGTGAGGGACAGGATCAAAAGTCTTACTAAAATCCAGAAAAACAGCATCCACCATCTTCCCTTCATCCATGAGATGGGTGAACTTATAGAAGGGTATCAACCCAACTGTCAGCCATGCCTTCACTTTTTGGCTGGAATGAAGCACTGTTCCTACTTATGGGCTCACACAGACCTAAAGCATGCTCTGTAAACTTTTCTTCAGTCTGCCAACACTGAGAAAAGGCAGGGCATGCATGTGCAGTGATAACAAAGCCCACGACTGCAAAGCCTCCCTTTCCCCCACTGGCCATACTCTTAGAAAGCTATCTAATATATAGACGTCAACATAGTTAACGGTTGATTTGCACCGCGGGAGACTTATTTTGAGATACATGGTGCAAACTATGGCCAGATTGTGTCTGGTGGCACTTCAGGTCTTGCAGTTGGATTCTTGGCATGCTGGTTGAAAACACACCCAGACTGATGACCTTAATGATGGCAAAGGAGCCTTCCTTCAGGTCAGTCTCCCACAAAGGATGTGCTTTTGTTTTCTGTGGGAGCAATGTGGTCAATAAGAGGCACCAGTCCTATAAGCTGCTTTAGTACAGAAGAATGTATATCTAAGTGTGCCCACAGTACAAATCCTCAGCATTTACACTCTAAGATATGCAACCAACACCTGTGTCTAAGGCTGAGGCCTTCGTCTAAGCTGCTTCTACACTCATTATCAACTGAAATCATCTCCTCCTGTGATAATGACCTAAAGCTATGCCATCCAGTTGGTATCCTGCAAAGGGAGCCCAGAGAAGGAGTTTTTATTCCAGCATCTGAATTTTAGATGGCTGAAGTTATTGAAGATCAAACTGCAGTGCCTATGCAGTTGCTAGGGCTCCAGAGGACAGCAGAGACTGAGATGTTCTTGTCTTGTTAAAGCAGCTCTTACCTGGCTGATCACTCTTCTTAGGGCATATTTAATTTCTTTGTTCCTCAGACTGTAGATTATGGGGTTTAGCAGGGGAGTGAGTATTCCATAGAGCATAGAGACCATCCTATCCTGATCAGGTGAGGAGGTGGAGGAAGGCCATACATACGTGCAAATGGTGGTCCCATAGAAAAGGCATACTATTGTCAAGTGAGAACCACAAGTGGAGAAAGCTTTGTGCCTGCTCTCAGAAGTGTTTATGCACAGGATAGCCAAGAGGATGTAGATATATGAGATCAGAGTGACCGCAAAGGCACTGATTCTGAGGACCCCAGCAACTGTGAGAATTACCGGTTCCCTGCTGTAATGAGGTGAGCAGGAAAGGGCCAGCATGGGAGAAATATCACAGTAATATTGGTGAACTTCATTAGAATCACAGAAAAAGAATGTAAAAATCAAAGATGTGTGCAACAGAGAATTAAGAAATCCTACTACCCAGGTGCCAATGACTAGGCGAGCACACAGTTTCATACTCACGATATTCATGTAGTGCAGCAGATGACATATTGCAATGTAACAGTCATACACCATCACAGCCAAGAGAAAAATCTCTATGCCTACAATATCAATGAGGAAGAACAGCTGGAGCATGCAGCCGGTGAATGAAATCACCTTATTCTCAAGCAACGAGGCCTCCAGCATCTTCGGCACAGTGACAGTGGGACATAAGATATCCAGTAAGGATAAGTCACCAAGGAAGAAGTACATGGGGTTGTGCAGACGAGTGTCTGTGCTAGTGGCAACAAGGATTGTGATGTTGCCTGCCACGGTGGCCAAATAAATGATCAAAACCAGCACAAGCAGAAAACGGACTTCCAGAGCATCAGAAAGGCCTACAAGAACAAGTTCAGATACTGTTGATAGGTTGACCCTCTGCACATTATCTTTCATTGTGGAAGTGATTGCAGAGGTTTACCTGGAAAAAAGAAGAAGTAACTTAGTCAAAATTGCATCTCCCTGCTAAAGAGTGAGGATTTTTTTTGGTCTGTTTTGCAGTTCAAAAATATTTGCAGGTTTGCATTGCCCCCCTCAAAATCTAAATTTTACTCACATGTACCTTATGTAAAAGGCAAAATATAGGTATTAAGCTTAACAGTAATTAATCAAAAAAGTTTAATTCTTGCAATCTATCTTCTCAGACTGAAGAGCTGAAGGTTGAAGACAAAGGTACCTCCTCTGTGGGGGGTAGCTTGGTCAGACACAGCCCTGAGCAACCTGACTGGGCTTTGAAGGTAGCTGTACTCTGAGCAAGGAGGGTGGAGTACAGATCTCTAGAAATCCTTTCAGCAGAAATTATTTAGTGATAATATCACCAAAGGCATCTAGATGACTAGCTGAAGCTAAAGACCTAATTTTTTAAGCGAGTAATGCTATACAGAAGAATTAAATCCCTGGTAATCAACAGACAGGTAGTGTACCCAGATGCATTTTGGTTTTTTCCAGTGTGCTATAAAGAGAGATATACTCTAGCATCCAATTAAAGACCTTGCTCTTTTCTATAAATTTTACCCTATAGACTTCCATAACAGATTTACATAGTAGCCCTATAGGGAGATAAATCAAAGTTCGGCACAAGCGCCTCTTTGTTTGCAGATTAGGGCATGATTATGAGTAGGTGTGGATACTGTAACACATTCTCATCTGGAAGAGATACAGAGAACAAATTAAAGAGGTGACTATGATATCCCATCTGAGACAGGCTCGTCTATTGTCTCGTGTTCTCACAGCAGCTTGCTTCCAACTTGAAAGAGACCAAAGTCAGAGCTTAAACTACGTTTTAGTCAGCAGAAATAAGGGGCACATGGTGCTTTAAATCACAGCATCACTTGTTCTTAAAATGGGGAACTTATTCAGGTGAAATAAAATAGAAACTTAACACAGAAATGCTCACTGCTACAAAGAATTAATTACTGGTACTATATAGTCATCTGTATCTCCAGGAAATATGACTATTCTTTTTCTTCTTTCTACATTTAATTAGAATATCTGCATATGACAGAAGAATGATTTCACTGTAGACTCAGGAACGCCAATCTGTTAAGGAAGCGTTGGGTCCAGATTTAGCAGCATAGGAATATTCATAGCGACATCTGCAAGCACTGGCAAAAATGCTAGCCTGACTGCAAGAGTAAGCCCCTCTTTTCTTTAATGAGGTTTTATAAACACGTGAAGATGTATCTGGGGAGGGCGTCTCTGAAGGTTTTTGGATGTTACCTTTATTGCATATATGAGGCTTTTTCGAAATATTGTCAAAGGGGGCTAGAAATGTGATAAACTATTTCTTCATCCTGAATCCTTCAATTCCTGGGACTCTGACATTGTAGGACCTTTTTAAAGGGCTGTGGTTTGATATTTGAGTGTACTCCCAGGAAAAAGAAAGAGATGATGCCTTTCTCCTTAGGACCTGCCAGCCCACCTTAGGTGCCATTCCAGGTTACTGAAGTTTTACATCTCCCGAGAGTCCAGTGTTCTGATTTCTTTAAATTAAACTGCTGCCTTAAAATTACTTGTTCACAAATTGTTTTCAAACCAATTTGTCTTGCTCTGGAGCCTGAAGTCTATTGCTTATACATATTGGATCAAAATAAATTTGGCAACAGCTAGTCTGCAAAAGAGCATGCCTTAGATGAGGGCAGTGGTAACAACGTCTTTGCAGGGTAAAGAGCAGAACCCAAGTGACTGCTGCGGAGCCGTTGTACTGGTGTTTGCAAGGGCAGCTAGCACAGCATCATGTGCCAGTGTAAATGCCTTCCACATTGATTTTATGGGCAATCTGTAATTCTTGTACAGGAGCAACTTTAGTTTTGTATAGCCCCTACAGAAATTGCAGAAAATAAATCACTTGTGAAAACCGTGCGCTGCTTGAAGCAGATGTGTACCCTGGTAGAAGGAACATAAATTGCCAGCAGTACTTCAAAGAGCTAACCAAAATTCCCCTCTGGTTCCAGAAAGCATTCATGCATTATGCATTCATTTATGGGAGCGCCACCTTCCATCTGATGTGCAGGAATAGGAACAGAGCTGATCCTATTGCAGTATTACCTGCCCATAACTTCTGCACTGTTAACATGAATGATACTGCTTGTCAGTCATTCTTAAAGCCTGTTTGTTATGTTTGCAGTGTGTGACTCTTACAAAATGAAGACTTCTGTGCCAGAAGATAAATTGGAGTCCTCCAAGGGTTACAAAGCACAGGCCTATCCTGCCATGGCTGTATAGACCTGTGGCTGGAATAAATCCATGTGGCCCAGATCTTTCTCTGTGTACTGCAGCTAGCCCTAGGACCATCCACCATCATACTCCCCATGATGCTTTGCAACAAAGAATGGAGCTAATCATTTTGTAATAAACCCAGATGCCAGAAAGAGATACAACAGAGAGATCAATCTCATCCATAGCTGTGAGAAGAACTGGGACTGTGCCCCTCCATCTTCCTAAACTGGCTTCATGCCCCTTCCACTGACTGACAGTTAACCCATCTTTTCGTTGAACACCCACAAGAGGGCAATACCTCATGCAAAATCTCTATGCGGTACAAGGCTTCAAAGAACATTGCTGTACCAATAGACAAGAGATGTGCTAATACTGGCCGTGAAAAGGGGCCTCCTACTCTTTGCTTTCAATATTTTTAATCTGAGACGTTATGTTTAAAGCCCAGAGCTGATAATCCAACCTTAGTACAACATAATGCCTGACATTCTGCTAAAGTATTCATTGCTAGCCACCAGCATGATGTACATGTGGTAGCTAGCTATCTCACCAAAATGCAAACTTCTAAAACGTGGTGGTGTGGGAACATGTGCATGTATCAACACATTCAAGGGGAGATTCGGCTCATAAATCTTAAATGCTTCTTTTGGGGTGGGATGCATTGGCTCCATCAAGGTGGCTGTCACCCAGAACTATAGAGAGCCCTTTGGGCTGCTGGCTCTCAAGTCTACATCAAGTGCTCAGTTGTGTATTTGCAGGGACATTCTGAGTTGGGTTATTAGAAGTAGAAACACGGGACAGTATTCAAGAGATGCTTTTAGCCTAATCAGGCTTTCTGTTTAACAAGGTTATCTGTGACTTTGTTAGCCCAACACTACAAAGGCCTGACCCCCAGGATTATAACACCTGTGAACTACACGTGCCACTAGTATGTGCCACACGCAAACACAGTCTTTAAGCTCTCATGAAAATCATCAACGGTTGCCAAAAGCTTCCTCAGCTGCACCTGTCACACTTATTTTAATCAGTTTTATTTATCATATGCTTGCCAAGGCCAAGTGAATTTTACATAAATAAATATTTTATAGGAATAGCCTTACTAGCCTCTGCATACACTAGATAATGAAATAGTCGACATGCAGTAATTGCAGCTGCTCTGAAACATTGCTCAGGAAAAAATTAGGCCTTAAGCCCAAATGCCTGCAGACATGACATATTGCTTGTAGAAAGGGTATTCTGCCTCAGGACAAAACAAAAATTTAAAAAAAAAATCTAAATTTCCCAGGTAGTATTCTCAATAATATAATAATAATATAACAATATAATATAATAATATAATAATACCTCAAAGCAGCCTGGAGATACTTGGATGGTGTAAATCCCTCAAACTTTGCTATCCCATACCCCTAAGCTGGTATATGTAGTACAGCGGAAACTCATTCTGTATCTTATTCACCCAAATAGCTCAGGCATCCAAAGTCACTTCCTACAACTCAATTTGCTCATTTCACTGTGGCCTCCACAAGAAATCCCTAGCTGAGAATGCACACTTTAAAGTTATAGTNCAAAACAAACCCAAAACAACAAAAAAAATCTCAGCAATCTATTTGCAGAACACGGACGTGCACCAGGTGATGATACGCTGATTAGAGCTACCCCAGGCCAGGCCTGCCAGTCCCAGACAGTTTAAACCAAAACCATTGGCCACATCTCTGAATTCAGAGAGCCAGCACAGGGGCAGCTGTTGGGGAGGGCCTTTGGTGCCCACCCCTCCTGCCATGACAGGACCATCCCCAGCGTAACACAACCAAAGTGATTTGATTTTGACCGACTGTGGGATTACTGAGCCTTGTCAAGTCTTGAGCTCTCCAGCTAGGAATGCTTGTTGTGAGCCCAAGCTGATTACAGACTTGGCTGCTGAAAATGCTCCTTTTTCTCTAATGACCATTTGTGTTTTGGACACAGGGATAAGTTTGAGGTAATTCTGCTGTCTTCATGCTTAACAAGGGAATAATCCTACACTGCAACTCACATTGCAGATGGGCTCTGTACTCACTGTCAGATTCCCTGACAATGTCCTCTCTTCTAAAATTAAATTTGGAATTTTGTTCAAAACTCTGTCCCCTATTTGCCAGGTTCTGGCAAGAAGGAGCAGCCAGAAGAGGTCTGCAGAGCAGGAACCCTGGGACAGCTCCAGATTAGCCTTATCTTAGCCAAGAACCATTTCTGAATTTAGTTTTTGCTGTGAAGACCAGATTCATTAGTCTGCAATGTGTCACTGGACAGAAGAGAGATATTTGAATCCAGCCCAATCCAAGCAGTTTTAAAGCTGCGTCCCCCAATCAGTGCAATGCAGATAGCTCTGCTTGACCCGTAGTATTTAAATAAAATTGATTAGACCAGGATCCCTTTGGTTTTCTTGGGATTTAACAAAAGCATTGTAGAGATCCTGCCAGTTTTCAAAGGATGTTTTCTTGTCCTTTGAGGCAGTCTTTCACTGTCCTCTAGATTAGGGCAATAATCAAACCTGAGCATAAGCTCAGAGAGCTGCTAATTTCCAGGAGAGAAAGAACTTGAGATTTTAACGATGCACAGTGGAGCCAATTTATACGTACTTATAAACTCACCTGCCAAGTTGCGCCACTGCAATTTGTCAGGCACCAACTTTTAAACAGCATCTACTGAGGCCTTATTAAAATCACCCCAATCCGTTTCCTGGAGAGACAAATCAATTATATTAAATTGCTTGTCTTGAGACACAGGCTCCCAAAAACTGTATGGAATTTACATTTGGCTTCCTTGTCAAAATCAGAGTGATTATTTCAAATCAATACAAGCAGTGATCTGCACAGTGTTTCCTCATAGAAAAGCAGAGGAAATAGGAGGCATTTTCCCTAGAGGACATGTGGAACTTAAAAAAAAGAGTAAGTAGGAAATTACAGTTTTGCGATTACAGCTAGAACTAGTAAAGAAACAGCTGAAATTCAACACTGGTTCTGATGGAGACTTTATCATCAGACAAAAATTGTTAGTCATCTACTGATAGTTATCAGCCTGGTGTGCCCATTTTGCATAGTCATTCCCTTCTGCCTCCCCAGCAAAAACATTTCTTCTTAATGAGACATACCGTAATGCAGAGAGAAAACAAAAAATGGCAATTGAGAAATCCTGTGTTGAACAAAAACGTCCATCACTGTCACGGACTATGAAACAGATTGCCTCACATGAAGGAAGTTTTCACAGTAAAATAATTGAAGCGTGACAGTGTACATCCCGCAGGAGGTCCAGACCCCACAGCTTCCACAAACAAACAGCAAGGTCCTTTCTAGTTTTAAGATCCATGGGTTTTGCTCCACAGCCTCGTGCCATGGAGTGTGACTGAGACACAAGACTGAGTCTTGAATTTTCTCAGTGATCTCAGAGATCCAAACTAAAACAAAGACTGAAACACTATTAAGAAGAAAAGTCACTCAACTTGGACACGCACTTTTCAAAAATCCACCCACTCACCACCCAAAGGGTCTCTCATTGTGCCCAGCATGTTAATCCTGCCCACTTTTGGTCTTTGTCACCTCTTCTGGGGTGTTAGAGCAAACAGGTTGCCTTGGACAACACATTGCCAATGGCAGCAAAATGGCCATGACCCCAACATGGCAGGATCCTGGTAAATGCAGCAGGTGGCAGAGGAAGGTGGTTACTGAAGGGCTGGAGAGGGGAAGGAAGAGCCCCCTCCAAAAACTGGCAATTGTGTCCCTTTTTTTCCCCCATCTCCTTGGTAGTGAGCAGTACGTTCCAGCTCTTCAGGGCTCTCTCTTAACACAAGTTACAGAATCACTAAACCATTGAGGTTGGAAGGGACCTCTTGAGATCATCCAGCCAACACCTCTGCTCAAGTAGGATCAGCTAGAGCAGGCTGTCCAGGACTGCATCCTGGCTAGGTTTTGAATATCTTCAAGGATGGAGACTCCACAGCCTCTCTGGGCAACCTCTTCCAGCATTTGACCACCCTCAAGTTGCTCCTGCAGAGCACTCTCAGGTACCAAAGGAACGAAAGGTAACTGCTGAGAAGCCTGTCAGCCAACCCCTCCAGCTCTGCCAGTGCAGCTCATCTCTCAAACCCTGCCCCACAAGCACCCCATAGCTCAATCAAGGCTCCCAAATCCTCATTTCCTCTGCCTTTTTCCCTACTCTGTCAGTGACCAAGGGCATCTCCATCCCATCTCCCCATATGTACCAACCCACAGACCCAAACGAAGGTTGCTAGATACTTGAAAACGCAGAGTTCAGCCTCTTGTTCCAAAAAGACCTTTGGCACCCCAGAGTATATTCAAACAACAGACCATACAGAGACGCCACTTGGCCCCACCAGCATCAGCTCTGACCTCCTTATATTGCGATGCTCTTCAGACTGAAAAAAAACCCTCAGGGCCAAGGATAACCGGACTGTTGCTGCGAGGACAGCTCCAGAGCCTGGAGGTGAGGGAACCTACATGTCTGGGTGGCTGAACCAGCTGCAGCCAACACTGGTGCAGTTTGCGGAGTATGTGCCAAGACAGGGCTGAATGGGGAGAGTGAGAGACTGTTGAGGAAGACTCTGGGCTGTTTGGGGAAGAAAGCAAACCACAGCGGTGGGGTGGGTTTGGCTGTGTGGGAGGATCCTGGCCTGGGATGGAGGACAGGCAGAGGAAGGGAAAGGGGATGTAAAAAGAGGCATGACAACACAGGGGGAAGAGAAGGTGCAAACCTAATTGAAGCGAGAGCAAGAAGTGCAGTCGAAGGCAGGATGTGGTCAAGCAGCTGGATGACTGGCCTAGCCTCTGCAGGCAGTGAATGCTGGCAATAGAAAGCTCTACCCTGACCTGGGATTAGGGCATACTTCATTTCAGGCAATAACAGACAGTGAAGTGATCAGAAATTGCCAAGATAAATTCATCCACATGTCCTTGGTTTGCAGAGGGACAGTTCTGCTCCTAGACTCACCGCCATTGCAATCCTGTGACTTCTCTCCAAAGTCCAGCTGAGTCACTTCAGCTTTACAGCACAGCCACCTTTGTTATTTCAGTCTGCCCTCAGCTCCATGCGGATACACAGGGATGTCTTTCCCACAAGCTGTTCCTGGGAAATAATTACATTCCCAATTATTTTCAGTTGATAAATCTCATGAGCTTGAAGATCAGCATGACAGGCATAAATGCAGAATTATTTATAGATCAGCCACTTAAATTTCGCTTTTTCCCCCCTTTTGCATTTGCCATGGTTCTTTCTGTTTTAAAAAACATTCTTGGATTTACTCCTTCTACTGTAACATTGAGTGGCAAGTTCAGCACAAAGCAATACTAGCACTGAGAAACAATTCAGAGTGGATACACCAAGTCTCTATGTCTTTGGGGAGGTCAACAAGCACTTTGCAGGCCAATTTCACTGTGCGGATACAGGTAATAGGGGCTGACACTATACAGCAGAAGAGCTTAAAACTAATTAAATATCCCATAAATATCTAAACCCAGATTTGTGAATAAGTTCATGAATAACAGTAAGTAACAGTGAAGATAGCTGGTTACACCTCTTCTGGGTCTCTGAGCAGGAGGAGTACGTCTCCCATGCCAGCCTCCTCTGATCCTGCTGCCCAGTCTGTAGGTTTCCTTACATTCACCTGGAAAAGCACACAGGGCCAGTCAGCCCAATTCAAAAATCTACTGATCCTGAAGCAACAGTTTTAACTTAACACAGGTTGCTAAAACCCACAGACTTCTTCAGATACTGAATGCCAATAGGAGCAATCTGTGGGGTTTTTTTTAGTTACATAGACTCATTGCAAATAGGAAAACAGGTCCCTTAGCTCACAAAAGAGCCTCTGCCAGCTTGCACTAGCTGCATGCAAGCAGCTGCAGCAGCAGTCCTAGGGTACAGAACCCCCCCGAGCTGTGGGATACTTGGCCAAGGGCCGTCACTGTGACATTGCTCACTTACACTCTGACTGTAACCCTCTACTAGCAGAAGCTCTGACCTTTTTCTGGAGGCAGCTGCTGGTTACCTCAGACACAAACTTACTCCAGCAGCTTCTACCACCTCTGACCTGTTGATGCCCCTGATTTATACCTGCTGAACAAATGAAGCAAAGCAAATTAACATCAGCTGAATAACTGAACCACAGGATCTGATCAGACTTGCATTGATTTACAACAGCTGAAGACTTTTCCACCTGCTTCCCATAACAGTGCTTACACTGGTTTGAGGATCTGGTTCATAGGCTTCAGTGGTGCAAAAAGTTATTTTTACCACAAATATTTTACCCAGTATCTTCGGTGGAGGTGTTAATACTCTACAACACAAGAAGTTCTGCAAAATTAACTGTAATTGAGTACTATTTAGCCCAGAGATTTTATCTGAGGTGGTGGTGGTGGTGGTGATTCACCAGGGCTGGGACATGCCAGTGGAATACAGCACATTTACCGCAACGCTGGGTGACCAGCCTCTGTGTGTTACGGGGTGATCTCCTCTAACCTACACCTTGGCTACTTGGTCTTTGCCGGAGCTACGCTCACTCGTGCCAGCTGGAGATCTGGTTGTTTGTCCTCAGTTTAGATACAGCTTTTTGCACCAGATGAGACATTTCTCCCACTGACCTCAGTGATCCTGATCTATGAATATTTTAATCTATTTTTACTTCTTTTAAGTCAGCTGCCTAGCTAGACAGCTGGCATGGTTTGATCCATTATTACATTTTAGATCAAGAAGTTTCAAAATGCCAGATAAGTCTGGGGAGTTGGTATCTTATTACACTGAAGCATTTGCCTCAGTAAGATAAAACATGGTTCATGCCTATTCTCCTGTCTAGTTTTATTTATTTAAAATAGAGTGTTATTAAATATATGATCATGTATGACTTCTATAATATACATTCTGAAATGTCTAATAAAAACTTTTCTGAACTGAAATAATTCAAAATTCTCAAAATTATACATTTTTGTTTTTCTCAATTGAAATTTACCCCAATTGACCCAGAGGGCATTTTAATATTTCAACATTTCTCTCTAATACAAAGGAAGATTACAGAAGTAGGAATTCACCATTAAAAAGGAATATCGTTTGCTCAAAGGTGGGAGATATTTGGAAATCTGTCTTGACCAGGAGGATCAGTGACTCATCAGTGCTTCTGATCTTCCTCCTCTTTCTGCCGGTGTGGGAGTGAGGGCTAATTTAGCACAGCACTCTACCAGAGGAGAGAAAGTGGAACGCTTCCCACTTCCTTGCAGCAATTCACCTGCTCAGAAAACAAGGCACAAATTTATTCTCAATCTGGTCTCCCCCATCTCTCTGTCCTGGGGTCATAACAAATGGACTGGTATCTGTGTGCTTCTGAGTGACAAGGCTGAAAGTCTGGACATCTATGAAGGAAAACTGTTTTAGTCATCTGTGTTGTCATTGTCCACATCTCAAACTGGAATTAGATACTGCAGTGACGGCTACAAATGACAGACACATAGCTGGTGTTGTGGCCACTCAGCTCTTTCCACACAGCATTTCCAGAGCTTTCCCTGTGCCCTGGGCAGATAAAATATCTCATACCACTGCTGCAGCACAAGCAAGGAGTTTTGATGCAACTAAGATGAAGGAGATGTGGGATGCAAAAAATCTGACCCAAGAGTAGCTAGGTTATCAGCTCTCTCCGTAGTGAAAGCTTATATACATGCAGATCCAGAGGACAATTTATGACCCCTAAGATGAGTTTGTAAGAGGGATATGATTATTTATCTTCTGAACGAGTCTATTTCTTTCCTCTGTTATCCTCTAGACAACTAGATTAGGTCAAGTCACATAATATTTAAATGGCTTGACTTCAGAGAGATTAATCCTACTTGTTTTATAGACACATTCATAGAATCATAGAATGGTTTGGATTGGAAGAGACCTTAAAGATCATCTAGTTGCAACCCCCTGCCATGAGCAGGGACACCTTCCACTAGATCAAGTTGCTCAAAGCCTCACCCAACCTGGCCTTGAACACTGCCAGGGATGGGACATCCTCACCTTCTCTGGGCAACCTGTTCCACCACCCTCACAGTGAAGAATTTCCTCCTTAAATCTAACCTAAATGTACCCTCTTTCAGTTTGAAGCCATTGTCCCTTGTCCTATCACTACATGCCCTTGTAAAAAGTCCTCTCTGTCTTTCTTGTAGGCCCCTTTCAGATATCAGAAGGCTGCAATAAGGTCTCCCCGGAGCCTTCTCTTCTCCAGGCTGAACAACCCCAACTCTCTCAGCCTGTCTTCATTGGAGAGGTGCTCCAGCCCTCGGATCACCTTCGTGGCCCTCCTCTGGACTTACTCCAACAGGTCCATGTCCTTCTTATGTTGGGGCCCCCAGAGCTGGACACAGTACTCCAGGTGAGGTCTCACAAGAGCAAAGTAGAGGGGAAGAATCATCTCCCTCAACCTGCTGGCCACACTTTTTTTGACGCAGCCCAGGACATGCTTGGCTTTCTGGGCTGTGAGCACACATTGCCTGGTCACATTGAGCTTCTCATCAACCAACACCCACAAGTCCTCCTTCTCAGGGCTGCTCTCAATCCATTCTCCGCCCAGCCTGTATTTGTGCTTGGGATTGCCCCAACCCAGGTGCAGGACCTTGCACTTGGCCTTGTTGAACTTCATGAGGTTCACACAGGCCCACCTCTCAAGCCTGTCAAGGTCCCTCTGGATGGCATCCTTTCCCGGGATGAGTTGTATACACTCAATAAGCCAGATGTTTCTGGATCCACTGAGTGGCTATGCCCAGGAGATGGATTCTTTATGATTCGTTAGTCTTCTTCCCCAAACAGGGTTGCTATTTCCCCAGATCTAACACTGGATTGTGTCACTTCTTCCTCTATATATTGCCCGTTGTATTATATTATTAATTCACTTGTGTGAGAGAATTATGACTATTTTCTGAAAGGTTTAAAAAATTCACATCCTTATATGTCTAAAGAAAATCCTGCAAACAAAACCTCCAACGTCTTTAACTCACCTGTAAACATCAGTATCAGTCTATGCATTTAGATACACTTAGCATATGTGCCTCTGCCATCTGGTGGCAAAGCACAGTAATAGCATGTCAGAGGGGGAGAAAATTCTTGTACTGGATTTATTTCTTTGAAAATTATGATCCCATACAAGTGAAACTGTTTAGAAGGTTTCAGTTTTTCAACATTTATTTTTAATATTACCAGTGTTATATATATCCATAATGTGAAAAGCTTATATTTTGTAGATACCCGACTTTGTGATATTTATTTTTTACTGCTGCTACTTGTTGATAATGTATTATCTTGTGTTACATTGTATTGAATGCTAAACCACTGCATTATATATTAATGTGGTGACAGCAAGATATAAGACACACTCTGTTCAAACAGCTGAGCGTGAATCTAGCTATAGGCTTCAGCAACAAGCTGTCCCAAATATGGATAAGCACTTTGATTTATCTCACCCGAATCTGCATGAGAAGTGAGTCCATCTGATCTCGTCAGTCTAAGCTTCCTTCATGGTCAAAAAAAAAGCACTTCTTGGGCACTGTTCGTCTTCTTTTAGAATAGACACGTTTATACCGTAGGATCCACAGATCTTCATTGTTAACTAAAAAGAAGATCAGACGAGCGACACAAGTGAAGTTGACTACTTCTGAGATTGCATACCTTACATCACAGACAGCTGAAGAGTGGAAAGCAAAAACTCACACCTTGTCCTTCAAACTGGGGCATCCAAGTGACTGAAGGTAAACATAATCGCATTACTCTCTCACGTATCCTGAAATATTGATTGTGTCAGGTATAGCCACATTACCCTGTCGGGCCAAGGAAAGAAAGGTCTTCAACACATAATACATACTAAGGTAAATAAAAAGCAAAAGCCAAATTCTTGCTTTTTGTGGGAGGGAATTCAGCAGTTACACTGGTTAGTGTGAAACTTGTGTTCTTCAGGTCTTAGAAATTATTGGTGAAAGACCTGTTTCCCATTTCCGATTTCTTCTTTATGACAGAAGGCCTGTTCAATTCTGCTAGAACAGTGGATTTCAACACAGGCAGAGTTGCTTGCTTTCCGAATGGGGAAATAACCTCAGTGCGCATTTCAGCAGTTCTTGTACAACCCAAGAAGAAGCTGCTGTGTAACTGCTTGTAGAGTGTCTCCAGTAAGGACTGGGCTACTTGCCAGATTTCTCTGTAGACCTTTGATCTCCCGAAGTCTATACATACACATAAAAGTTCCATTGTTAATCTGATGCAAGCCTTTTTGGAGCTGCTTTTTATTTTTACAGTTCTGGGAGTTACCAAAACTGGAATAAGACTATTCTGGGATTCCTGGACTGTAATATTCAGTTCCACATTGTCCTGAAATTATGTTTTGCTAAATTTCAGCCCAATTTTAAATAGAAAATGACCTTGTCTCTGTTATTTCAGATAATTCAGAAAATGCCTGTAAGAAGCAGTCCAAAAACCAAGAAGCAGTGTAAAAACTAAGAGACCTAAAGCCAGTTGCTGTGGACAGCAGTCTTTTTTTCCACACACCTAAAGGTTTTGGAGCTGAGTTAGGGGAAAATTTTTTCTTTCTCCAACAATGTGGAAAGAGGAGTCACTCAGGCTCCAGAACTCCTTTCAAACCAGATTTTTGTGGTAACAGTAGGTAATAGCTTAAGAAGGGATCTGAAATATTCTTTAACAGGCTGTAATCACTTGCCATGGCAGAGAAATGGCTGTGGTGATGAGAAAAGTCCATCCATTTTTATGAGAAACAGAGAATCATCATGGAAACAAACACAGAAAAGCAAAGACAAGACAACAGGGGGAAAGAGATGCTGACAAAGACAACAGTTCTTCAGATCTTTCTGATTTGTAGTTCAGGGAAAACAATTATCCATGCCTTAAAAATTTCTCCATGTTTCTTAATAAACACTAGCAACGTTAGTGTAATGGTGGTTTACTCTTTCCAAGCAATGTTCAGAGGCTGCTCAACGCTTCCCACTTGTGCAGATCCAGTGCTCAAATGGTTGTTATTTAGACTCTACTATATTCCGCAGCATAATTCCTTTTTCCTTAAAATTACATTCCAAACATCTGAGCTCTGCCCAAGCAAAACTTCTAATTCACTCACTGCATCAGGAGGGTCACTGCGTAATGCTGTCTCTCTGTACTCAGGAGTCTGGTCGTCCTGACTTCTCTTTGAGGATGCAGAGAAGGATGTTCTAATTGTCATCAGAAACTGC
Organism: Sula dactylatra; assembly: GCA_013389905.1. Lineage (NCBI taxonomy): Eukaryota > Metazoa > Chordata > Aves > Suliformes > Sulidae > Sula > Sula dactylatra. The sequence continues at coordinate 52,917 of WEKW01001179.1, read as the reverse complement.
AATTATAATAGCAAAGCTTTGTGAATAGTAAAAACCTTAAAAGGTCTCATCTGTCCTGCAGTAGTGAAAAATTCATAGGTGGACTAAGGGGACCTAAAGCCCACAAAACTTTAGTAGAGTTTAGAGAGTAGCAATGAAATCTACGGCTCTGAAGAAACCAAGGTTCAGTAAATTCCTTAACCGGAACTGAACATCCTCCGGATTTCGGATATTGCCCTACATGTTCCCATGCCCCAAAGTGCCATTAGCCTGTAGGAAAGTAACTCCAGGTTTGCTGCAAACCCAGCTTGTCTCAGAAGACTCCGCAGCGCTGCCACAATTTCCACATGGACGCCTTCACCTCGTTATTCCTCAGGGTATAGATGAGGGGATTCATCACCGGGGACAAGACAGTGGAGATCACACAGATGTGCTTGTCAGAGGGGAAGGTAGAAAAGGGCCGGAGGTAGATGAAGAGGCAGGGTGCAAAGAAGAGGGTGACAACCATCACATGTGAGGCACAGGTAGAGAGCGCCTTCCAGTGCCCCTCAGTGAAGCGGACCCTGATTGTGACCAGGATGAAGGTGTAAGATGTGACCAGCACCAGGAAGCAAACCAGGGATATTAAGCCGCTGTTGGAAGCCATGAGCCACTCAGTGACACAGATGTCTGTGCAGGCAAGCCGAATGACCGGAGGCACATCACAGAAGTAGTTGTCGATTGTGTTAGGGCCACAGAAGGGGAGCTGGATTGTGAGCAGTGTCTGGACAATGGAGTGGAGGAAGCCCCCTGCCCAGCAGGCAGACACCAGGACCCAGCACACCTGGCGGCTCATGATGGTTGTGTAGTGCAGGGGCTTGCAGATGGCAGTGTAGCGGTCGTATGCCATCACTGTCAGGAGGAACATCTCTGATGCCCCAACAAAGTGCAGAAAAAACAGCTGGGCTATACAGTCTTCAAATGCAATGGTCTTCCTCTGGGAGAGCAGGTCCACCAGCATCCTGGGAGAGGTGACAGAGGTGCAGCAGATATCTATGAAGGACAAATTGCAGAGGAGAAAGTACATGGGTGAGGACAGCTTGGGGTCAGTCCAGACTGTCACAATGATGAGAAGGTTCCCCAGCAGAACCATGGCATAGGCCAGGAAGAAGAAGGTGAAGAAGAGGACTTGCAGCTCCCTTGTATCCGAAAGCCCCAGGAGGATGAATTCATTCACTTGGGAGAAGTTTCCCAGTGCCATCGCTTCAGCTCAGGCTCCCATAGCACAGGTATGGGGCTGAAGTCATGGGCTGACCAGGAAGAGAAGGGGATGTGCTCCAAGGTTCATGGATGATGAGAGCAGGATGCATTTACTGCTGTTATGCCTGCTAGAGAAAGCACAGCGTCACATCATAAATTATGGTGAGCAGTGTTTGCAAAAAGCACTGTCCGCCTCTCTTCTGCCTTCCTACTTCCTTTTCAGGTTTCTGGCCCCTCACCCCCAAACTCACTCCAACCACTATTTCTCTGCATTGTAGTTGGTGTGACAAAGTGTGTGCTCCGATTCTGTCTGGAAGGAATCACATCCTACTCTCACAGGACAAGAGCCACGAATGCTGGAAAAATGCTACACTGTCCTTTTACCTGCTGGGAGTTTAAAGAGTCATGGTGGAAAGCGAAAGGTTGCCATGCTCAAGCATCGTGTCTATGATATATATAGCTCAACCATGAGCTGTTCCATGTTCTACTCCTAATTGCATTCCTCTGACGAAAGGGATCTCCAGTTAGCTTGTCCACTCTGAAACTAGAAATACATGCACAGAAACCAGGTCTGGGAGATTCTTCACTGGTATTCCTCTCCACTGAGCTATTTAGTAGCTTGAGTGGTCTCCTAGGCCTGCTGTTAACAGAACGTGATCCCCTGAAGAAATTGTGTTTTCTAACATAGCAGAAGCTGCAAAACTCTGCACAGTTTCTCTACCTCTTTATTGTTCAGAATAATTTTTCAAGATCTTCAGTAGACAAATACAGTCACTATCTTGCAGAGGTTAAAATGTGACCAGCAGAGGAACGTTCATTTTCATTTACAGTCACACCAGGAAATTCTTTAGCTGCTCATTTCTGCCTAGGAGTCTTTAAGTCAGCAAACAGGAGATTACTACTAAGACAGCAGTGTCTGTTTTTCATATATACCTCTTGCCTTTTGCTAATACTTGAGCACTTTCCTCAGGTCCCGCTCTATTCTCTACCACTTTCTGGTAGTTCTCAAAGACTGTTTTTCTTTCTCATCAAACAGGTTTGCTTCATGCATATTTCAGAATATATGTCTGCAAATCACAGCACTAGTTTAGAAATGATCCCGCTTTTTCTTCTCTGCCTCTCCCAAGGGCTCGGTAACTTTCCAGAGCTAGCAGAGCTGCAGAGAGGGTGAACTGTCTATAGCAATCCCTGACATTGTACTAGGCAGAGACTTGCAGAACAGGCATCACAGTTTGAGCATAACAGCTCTGGCTGCCTGTATAGCCAATGAAGAGGAATAAACACCTTAAAGGCATGACTCTCTTTACTTTGTTTAGATCATTACACTACAGTGAGATGACTTATACCACAGAAGATAGTACATCTGTCCTTGAGTATAAGTGGAGAGCAAATACCTGCCCCATGCTAGATGTCTACGATACAATCAACATTAAATGAAGCTGAATGAAAAGGATCCAAATGACCAAAACACCACAGTAGTATTCCAATTTTTCTGTATATTTTTCAACAGATTGCCAAGCATTTCTCTCTGCCTTTCACGTAAACACAACCACACATGTGCTTTAATATGCCAGGCTGATATAAAGAACGTAAGCAAAGGAGAGGAAAAATGGTTACTAGTGTACCCAGTTACTGAATGTTGATACAACATGAACTTTCAAGTCTGAGCTCCACAGCATTTGTTGTCTGAAAACATTTTGAATCATTTACTCCAAATCTGTTTCAAGTTATTCATCCGACAGGTCAGGGCATTGTTCCACTCTTCTTCCTCCTGCTTGTAATTGCCATATCCTTGCTCTTGTTTAAGTTTCTTGTTGCACAGAAATACGTTTCAGGAGGTTTTCAAGCGATTTTTCTTTTCCTGACAGGTTACAGGCAAGTTTTACTGTGATGGTATCAATGTCCTGTTTTCCATCTATCATTTAGACAGAAAGATCCAGTAAGGCAACACCTCCAAGGCTTTCTGAACTGACCTCTATATTTCCTGCATCTTCCTTCTCCCTGAAGTCATCCCATCCCAGCACAACATATAAATACTCCTGTAACGTACCAGGTACTAAACATAAGCAAATGAAATTTTCCACTAATGGAGTTGGACCCGTGAGAACTGTGTCATTATCAAACTCCAAGCAGCTACCCGAGGGCCTTATTAAACAGATTTGATGGCTGGGTCCCTTGGTGTGCAACAGCACATCAATTTGCTCAATGACCTTCTGTGTGTGGAGTCCTGAAGGCTGATAAAGAAATGATAAGACACCACACACTTCTAAGCACTCAGAAGCACTTTGTATGAAAATAATCAACTCTCCAGTAATAAAAACATAATTGTAGGGTTGTACTGCCAATCCTGGCATTGAGGCAGTGTCAGGCACCAGGAAATGTTGCTTGAGATCAAAGAAGCTGCAGAACTGGGACAGGTAGCACTGGTGGGAAACTGTGGTCACCCAAGGACAGATTGGATCAATGCCTCATCAGGATTAGATATAAACTAATATAAATGTTCATTTCCCAAGACAAAGGAAGGTCTGGGCAGACCAAGCATATCAGCAGTGATATGCCACTGAGAACTATGGCTGAAGTTCAAATCAGCTTGAACTGATTGTTCTGCCCGTGATGTTAATTGATAAGAGTCCCCCCATCTTCACCTCAATTCACAAGCTTTTTTATTGCATTTTCTCCCCCTGTCCTGTTGAGGAGGATGAGTGAGAGAGGGGCTGGGTGGGTGTGCAGCAGCTAGCCAGGGTAAACCAAACACATGGCATGAACTTTAAAAACTGGAAACTAGTCTCTGAAAGCATGCAATCTAGAAAAAGAAGAAATGTGGTTACTGATTTTTATGGCCATTTCTGCTACATCTTCAAGAGGTGAAGGTAGTAGCCTCTTCCAGTGAGGAAGAACCTGGAAATCTAGAAAGGAAATCTTGGTGACTACACACCTGGTTTTACACCCTAACTGCAGGGAAGATAAACCTTCCTCTTCTGTCAGTCATTGCTACCTTTCTCTCTTCCTAATATGTCTGGAAATATGGAGAAACTATAAAAATTCTTTGTCTGAATAGTGATGTTTTACTTCTATTTTTACTACCATCATAAAGTAACAAGGACTTTTTGCTGTATTTCCTCTCCCTATGTCACCAGTTACCTTGAGGCAAATGAGGGAGTTGTCAACTATTTTAAGGACACCCTGTTCCTCTGCTTACCTTCCCAAACTATTAGTGCCAACAGAAGTTTTTAGAAAGTTCATGCCTTGACTGCAGTCAGTCAATTTGCAGTAGAAGAGCATTGCCCAGAGTCATGAGATTCCAGGGGCATTTCTACATTTCCGTACTGGAAATGGCTGAGGAAAATGTCAACCAAACAATAACGTTCTTATTAAGAAGATGAGGAATATTTTCCGTGTTCAACTAGGAACCTGGTTGTATTTCAGTATGGAGAAATATTTAATTCTCATATTTCCACTGAGATACTTATCCCTTAGATAATACTAGTGTAATAGCTCAAGAGTACTGGCCAAAACATGAAATTTTATCCAGCGTCCAAATAAAGATCTGAAAACTGTCCTGATAATTCCACTGGGCTGTGGATCAGTCAGTATCTATGGTCTTTAACTGCTTGGATTGCTGCCCTCATAGATTATAAAGGTCACCTATGCCATAAATGCAAGGTCTCGGAAAGGTGTTAGACAGCAGGGCTCCTTTAAAAGACATTGATCCAAGCAAGAATAGCCATAATTTTAGGTTTACAGTACAGAAGGTTTTTTTGGACCTGGGCATTAATTTGCCTGACTTACTGGACATGCAGATGTTGTCACTGGACAGCTTAGATTATGAGTATTTGAGGAACCAGGAGGGAGAACAAAACAGAATTAGGTAGCACATTCACCAGAAAGTACCAAATGCATAAAAATGGGAACATTCAAAGTCACCACTGTAGGAAAGCTTTTAGCTATTATCCCAGTGAGCTTTTGAATCATCGCACTGACATTAAGCTGTAATAATAGAAATTATTATTACTGGAAAGTGCACTGGCAGAGGAAGGAGAGATTTCCCTTTTGTTATTGGCATCAGGAAATGACCAAAATTGCACCTAGTACCAGCTTTTTAATAGCTAATTCATGGATTCAGCATATGACAATGTAGTATTCATAACAAGGCATCTACAACAAGCAGAAAGGGAACAACAGTGCAAAGATTGCTTCCAGCAACAGGCATCAATCAATTTTGCAAAAACCTTGGGCCACTATTTCCCAGCTGAATGGGCTGCAGAGTAGCTGCAGGTTGTCTGACTGAAAGTTCACACTCTAGCTAATAGGATGCTCTGCCTAGAAAACATTTTTAATACTTATGTGTTGGTCTTTATTTATTTGCTGGTGTTTCAGTACAATCTGCCATCTCTCTCTGTCATGACCTAATATAACCTTCTACTTCTCCCATGGTCCTATTTTACCATGAAATGAGTCCCATCCACCCAAAGGCTGCTGACTTTCCTCAGCAGCTTGCTCAGTTGTAGACACCTCATGTTAGCACATCAAAATATGTTAGATAAAAACTGCCAATGTTGTGCCCTACTGAAAGGTTTCATTGCTTTTGGAAGCTGGGTATCACCATCACTCCTTTGTGCAGAAATGTAAGGAGATGCTACTCTCTAAAGCTTTTAGGAGCTAGTAGGAAAGAACAACCTCTCAAAGTACTTGGAGAAGCCTGGACAAATACCCAAGATATAGCTATGACGTGCCTGAAGGTAAATGCCACAATACCACCCCCAATGCACAGGTCTGGTAGCGGAAAATAACCTCACATCCTTTTGACTGGCAGTTTCCAAAGAAGATGATTTGCATAAAACCTTGAATTTTTGTCAGCCCTGTTCTGAACAGCTGTGCTAAAACCAGAGCAACGTTACTGAAAAGTCTCTCCTGAACACTTCTCTTTCCATCCCCATCATCTTACAAACATGCACTGTGTTGTTTCATTTCTCACTCCTCTTCACTTTTCTGCTCCACAACTTTTTCATAGCATTTTTCACAGCATTTTTCACCTCTTCATTTTGGAGGGTGTAGATCAAGGGACAGAGCACAGGCGTGATGATGGTGTAGAACACAAAGACCATCTTGTCTGCTGCGAAGGTGGTGGAAGGGCACATATAGATGAAAATGCACAGCCCAAAGAACAGAACTACAACAGTGACGTGGGAAGTGCAGGTATAGAGTGCTTTGAGACACCCTTCAGAAGAGCCTGCCCTTAGAGAAACCAAATTAACAGCGTAGCACACAAGAAGAACAACAAAACAACTCAGGGAAATTACACCACTATTGGCAGCCACAATGACATCAGTGATGGATGTAGGTGTCAGTGCAGGCCAGCTTCAGTAAAGGGTGAACAACACAGAAACAGTGGTCAATCTCATTGGGCCTACAAAACAGTAGATGAATGGCCACCAGGGTCTGCGCCACTGAGTGTACAACACCTCCCACCCAAGCAGCTGCCACCAGACAGCCACAGACATGCTTGTTCACAGTATTTGTGTAATGAAGTGGCTTGCGTATAGCAATGCAACGATCATAGGCCATCACTGTGAGAAGGAAGATCTCAGTGCACCCAAAGGACTGGCCTGCAAACAGTTGAGCTACGGAGCTCACAAAAGAGATGGTCGTCTTCTCAAGAAGGTCATAAATGAGTTTGGGGTTGTGACAGGAGAGAACTGGTGTCTGCAAAAGACGAGTAGCTCGGGAAGAAGTGCATGAGAGAGTTCAGCTGTTCACTTGTCCTTATAGTAATGATGATAAGCAGGTTTCCAAGAATGATAGTGGCATAGAAGACTAAGAATAATGAGAAGCACACTTTTGCCACTGTCTTATGTCCATGGAGGATGAACTCTGTCACATTGTTTTGTTCCCATAGACACCACGTAGACAGGACGTGAAGCACAGAAGACTCCAGCTATGGCATTAGACATGGGACATTATCAGTACACAAACATACTGACTGCTGGTATGTTAAATATCAAGCATATTTCCTTTGTTGTCTTTTTGGAACAGTTTCCATTTGAAATCAATGCTTCCCTCAAAGAATAACAGGTGATATCCAAATCAGAATGTGCTGATGCGACAGCATCCACCAGCTCCCTCAGCTCTCGTGGGTGCATCCCATCGGGGCCCATGGATGTGCCTAGGTGATCTCTAAACTAGTCCTCTTCAACCAAGGGGAAGACCTCCTTTCTCCAGATTTCTGTCCTCTAGCGGCTGGGATGCCTGAAGGCCAGCCTTAGCAGGAAAGACTGAAGCAAAGAAGGCATTCAGTAACTCTGCCTGCTCTGCATCCTGCATCACCAGGGCACCCACCTCGTTCAGCAGCAGGCCCACAGTTTCCCCAGTCTTCCTTTTACTGCTGATGTATTTAAAGAAGCCCTTCTTTTTATCCTTGACATCCCTCACCAGACTGAGTTCCAAGAGGGCCTTGGCCTTCCTCGTTGCATCTCTGTATACCCTGACAACATTTCTATATTCCTCCCAAGTGGCCAGTCCCTTTTCCACATACTGTGAACCTCCCTCTTCCGTTTGAGTTTCTCTAGAAGCTCTTTGCTCATCCATGCAGGTCTCCTGGCTCCTCTGCTTGACTTCTTCCTGCTAGGGATGCACCATCTTGAGCTCAGAGGAAGCGGTACTTGAATACCAACCAGTTCTCTTGGACCCCCCTGCGTTCTAGAGCCCTAGCCCATGGGATTCCTCCACGCAGGTCTTTGAAGAGGCCAAGGGTAGCTCTCCTGAAGCCTAGGGTTCCAGTCCTACTTGTTGCCCTGCTTCTACCACGCAGGATCCTGAACTCCACCATCTCGTGGTCACTGCAGCCAAGGCTACCCCCAACCCGCACATCCTCAACCAGACCTTCTCTGTTTGTTAGTATAAGGTCCAGCAGCACATCTCACCTCGTTGGCTCCTCCACCACCTGTGTCAAAAAGTTATCCTCGATGCTCTGCAAGGACCTCCTGGATTGTGCACACCTCACTGAGTTGCTTTTCCAGCAAATATCAGGGTGGTTGAAGTCCCCCATAAGAACCAGGGCCTGCAACTGTGAGGCTGTAATTGCAATGAGATCGTGGCCCTGCGACCGCGCACAGATCTCTAGTTCCTCCTGTTTATTCCCTATGCTGTGTGCATTGGTGTACAGGCATTCAGAGAGGTAACTGAGCACGCAGGTTTCTCTGGAGGGGTGCACAAGGACCCACTATAGCCATGCACACCCTTGAGGATTGCAACACAACTACTCTTTGTTCAGTCACAGAAAGAGCTGGTCAGTGTTTTCTTGGACCACCCTTCTTACAGTACATGAATGAACAAATCTGGAGCTAATTTGCGTTAATAGTGCATTAGCAGGGGTTTGTATACCTCAACCAGGTCCTGGTCTTAGTGTGGAACACCTTGTAAATACGCCTGCAGAGACAATGGGGTAATGAATGCCCTGCTGGTGACCCTCCTTTACTCACAAACACCCATCAATTCACCTTTGCGGCATTCCCATGCAGTGCACAAGTATCACTAGTGTTCAATTTATATATGAAAATAGAGGTGACAAACGTGTAATAACCTTGTCTGTGATATCAGCAAGCCCTTTGGGGTCTGAATTCTATTTGACCATCACAGGACACTCAGTTCTTTCTCCTGAGCTCTCTGCCCCACCTCCTGGCTACTCCCCAAGTAGGGCAGCAGAGGAAAGGCTCTTTAGTGTCTCCATCCCCACCTCCATGCCCCTCCATGAGCAGAGGGAAAGCACTGTGGGGAAGACAAAAGTGTGTGTGTCACAGCCATTGTTGCCTGATGTGTTCAGCTCAGGCAATGTAAGACTGAGCACATAGGAAGCGCTGTCATCAGCTCCTGAGTCCACTCTCTAACACTGACAATATCCTTTTGACAGATCTTTCTGGAAACAGCAAAAAAGACACCAATGAAAACAAAGGCTGGAAAATCTCTAATTGATTTTTTTCTAATTCATAAAATGGACTTCACAAAAGTCACTCACCCGAAATGCCTATTTTCAAAGGTAGGATTTGAGTCATGATTGAACAAAATGAAGGAACAATATCAGAAAACTTACACAGTTCATATTTGCCAGTCTCTTTGCTATTGCTCCTGTGATGACCTCCACCTCCTTAGGTGGTTTCATCAGAATGCCTCAGCTGCAAGTTGCTGCTTAGATGTTGTGAACGCAGTCCATATATCTGCCAATTCTGAAACCTCCGGTGGCTCAGAAGAACAGCCTGACTCTCTATCTGCATTTCTCATTCTGCAAAAAACAACTTCCAAGAGCATCTACAAGAACAATTATCTTTCACAAGAGGGGGAAATCATAGCAGAAATATTTAAAGTAAATCACAAAGCAGAAGCACAAGACTATCAGGAGTAATGAGATCCCAGAGGCATATGAAGTTTGTCAGAAATCGTCAGTGGACAAGGAGCTAAAACTTGGATAGCTATTAGGGTGGTCTCTGGAGAGTGATGCTGGAGTGTGGTCATCTAGACTGTTACATTGTGCATGGGTTTGCTTGCTTGCTGGTTGGTTTGCCTTCTGGCTTTTTAATGCTGTCCAGATAAATAGACTTTATTTACTATTGGACATGTTTTTCTTCTGGAAGCGTTTCTGGTTCAAGTAAACATCACACCTGGCCATTTGCAAGATCTATATTCACTTTACCTTTGCAGTCAAACATTCTTGAAGTAAAGATGTCTCTTACACAGAACGTTTATATAAATTTTGCTTTCTGTCTTAAGCTAATATTTCTGATATGCGTTCTTACTTTTTATTAACTTGTTCTTACCATTGCATGTTGGCAGCACAAAACAAACCACAACTATGCTATAGACTGCTAAACCTTAGACATCTGCTGTACAAATTTGAAACAAGAAGTAAACCAGGAAATTACTACAAAAATGTAGAAAGGTTTGTGTTTCTCACCACTTACCAGGTATTCTTACTGAGACAATGCAAAACACAGAAGCAACTCTTTAGCCCAAGTATTAAGTATTATAAGAATTCTTACTGAAGTGTAGAGGAGCCTACTGCTGTTTTCAGTGATGGCTTCCATAAGCTATGGTTGAATATTTGCCCAGCAGCACCCAGAAGTGAGACCTGCAGAAAAAACCCCTGGTGTTCACCCTGAAAGCATTAAAAAAATAATCTATTTTACATACATATATAAAATATATATATATATATATAATTTTGTGTGTGTATATATAAAGTTATAAGCCCTAGCCTGGGCTGGGAACACCTTGTAACCTTGAATTCTACTTAAGTCACATTAAGGTGTAACACCGGTGCAGGTGTTCAGAGGAAATATAAGTGAAGAGATAAAACTGCTGCAATTACTTTTGGATGGCACCAAGCAGGTCTTTTCCTTCCTCACTCGGCTGATTTGGTGGTTTTCTGCTGGCAAAGTAGGGGCTAGGGTCTCTTGTCTCATTGTGGCTCCTCAGGTGGAGACCCTGAGCTGTGACACCCTGTGACAGCTTTGACTGGCACTGAACTGGTTTGGTCTTTCACCCCCACATTTCTTCTCTTTCCTCCTGTAATAGCATGTGTACTGGCTGTTCCCATGGAAAACATGCTTCTTTCCTTGTGTGGGTATGTAAGTGTGCTCTGCTGGGCTAAGAGTTGTCTTGGGTACTAGAAGAGTTCCTAAATGATTCTTTCTTTCCCATTGACACATGGAATTGTGCCTCCAACACTTTCTTTCGCCACTCCTTCATTTCTTACAGTCAGCAAGGTGTCTTTCATTAGATCTATGATTCTGTAAAATAAAAAACCCGAAATCAGAACTGAAGGATAGAGGGGATGATTGGAAGGATGGCATCAGTGATAGGTGAAGTAGATGGAATTACAGAATTATAGAATAGTTTGGGTTGGAAGAAACCTTTGAAGATCATCTAGTCCAAACCCCCCTGCTGCAGGCAGGGACATCTTTCACTAGATCACGTTGCTCAAAGCCCTGTCCAACCTGACTTTGAACACTGCAGAAAGGATTTGTTGCACTGGCAGGGGAAGGGGAGAAGCTTTCCCTCCTGTTACATGCATCAGCAAATGACCCAACTAGCACCTAATATCAGGTTTTTAATTGCTAACCCACGGATTCAAGATACCACAATGTGGTTCTCATCAAAAGGCATTTATCACAAGCAGAAAGGGGCCTCCTTCGGTATGGCTGTCTCCAGCAGCAGGTGACCATAGTCCTCTCTTTCCCAGCTGAATGAATTACAGAGCAGATGGAGTTGGTCTGAAAGTTTATACCTGAGGAATGGGATGCTCTACCTAGACAACATTTTCAGTATTTTTTTATAGTCTTTATTTAAACACTGGTGTTTCTGTTGGTGCTCAGGAGGCCCAGGCCTGGGCCTGCGCTAGTTGACAAGAGAATGGAAGGGGAATGCCTGCTTGTCACAGAGTTCACAGTGCCTTTCAAATAAAAAGATGAACCTTCAGTGTCTTCCTAATTACAACAGGAGCTAACAGCAAGCTTTTCTTTGAAAGGCAGTTCTCGGGGAATTGTCACGAAAGAAATTATAGTGAAAGACGCTCGATTTTCTCCGATCCTTTGGAAACGTAACCACAGTTCTACACCTTTCCATTTTCGCTTCCCACTTTTCTACTCCACAGTTTTCTCATGGCACTCTTCACCTCCTCATTTCTTAGTGTGTAGATGAGTGGGTTCAGCATGGGTGTGATGACAGTCCAACAGATTGCTGGACGGACGTATGTAGATGAACGTGCACGGCCCGAAGAACAGAATCACCACAGTGATGTGGGACCCGCAGGTGGAGAGGGCCTTGTGCCACCCTTTGGATGTTTGACTTTTCAAGGAAACCAGGATGACGACGTAGGACACAATCAGGATGAAGAAACAGCTCAATGTTATCATTCCACTGTTGGCAATGACAATGATGCCCACAGCATAGGTGTCGGTACAGGCCAGTTGTAGTAGGGGGTGGACATCACAGAAGTAGTGGTCAATTTTGTTTGGGCCACAGAAGGGGAGCTGAGTGGTTAGAAGAGTCTGCACTATGGAGTGCACGAAGCCTCCTACCCACGAGCCAATCACCATCTGTCCACATACACGCATGGTCATGAGGGTGGTATAGTGGAGAGGTCTGCAGATGGCAATGTAGCGATCGTAGGCCATCACTGTGAGGATGAAGATCTCTGTGCAGCCAAAGAAATGTACCCCAAACAGCTGTGCTATACAACCCACAAAGGAGATGGTTTTATTTTCAACAAGGAAGTCAGCAATCATTTTGGGAGCTGTGACAGAAGAGTAACAGATATCTACAAAGGACAAGTAGCAGAGGAAGAAATACATGGGGGAGTTCAAGAGTTGACTGCTAATTACAGTGATAACAATGATCAGATTTCCTGCCACAATAATCATATAGGAGAACAGAGATATCAAAAAACATATTTTCTGCACCCCTTGATTCTCTGAGAGGCCCAGAAGAATGAATTCCTTCACACTGCTTACATTCTCCATGTTAATCAGTTGGGCAGCGATATGCAATGTACAGCCTAGGCACATCGAAAAATAAAGACAAATGATTCATCAGGTATTTTCATTATTAATAATGAATTCTTTATCAGAAGTGCATACAGACTAAGAAATACATAGGATTAGTATTAAGTTTATGAAGTGGGGGTTTTGTTGGGGTTTTTTCTTCCCCCCCTAGGTATTTAATTCTCCTTTCATGAGACTTCAGCCATGGCTGTTACCACACTAAGACAGGTGCACTTTGTGATACGTTCCTCCATCCTGGTCCTCCAGGATTTTGAAGGACTGGATCTATGGCTGGTGTGCTATGGACAAGGCCAGAGTGTTCACCTTGAGCACTACAGTGGTTACCAATGTTCAATAGTATGTTTGCTCTCAGTGTAGACCAAGTCCATTAAAACAATCTTTGTAAAAATAGTGCCTTTAAGAACACCTGGAAATATTCCTTGGAATGCTTATTTATTTTATAAGTAAAAATGATCTTTGAATTGTGGTTCAGAGGGGAAATGAAACCACCCACAGAGAAAAAAAATCCTCTCTGTATATACATTTTGAAACATAAATTTGCAGCTTCCTGGGCTGAACAATGGGTTCTGGGGAAGTTATCTATCATGGTGTAAACAGCAAACAATTTCACGTACGACTTGCTCTAGCATTTAGCTTATAGAAGATAAAAAACCTCTAAATGTTAGCAATATTCTTTTCAGAGGAAGGAAGAATGAAATTATGTTTTCAGATCTTCCGCCCCACCATTGTATGAATTTTACTTTACACTGATTTGTGATATGCTCCATGGGATATTCTCAAGGGTTAATTTCAGTTTAGTGAAGCCAATCTGGCTGGTGGTCAAAGTCTCTCTATAGGCAGAACAGCTAAACTAAGGTCCTTTACAGAACTCCTTCTTTTTCCATCGACTAGGAGGAGCCTAAGTAAATTAACATCACCAGGGTAAAGTTAACTTCACAGAATAATCCTTTTTGTCCCCTGAAAGTAGCTCAGAGCCTTCCATTAGCCATTCCCATTTCTTTTTCTTTTTTTTTTTTTCTTTTTGTGCTATGGCTGAACTCCTTATCTCTAGGCATTTCTACATTTCTACAGTTTCACTTTCCAGACCTGGTCACGTTCCAGTGTGAATGTGGGGCTTCTTTGGTTTGGCCTGTTCCAGCTATAGCCCCCAAGGCAGTACATGTCTCTAGTAAATAAATAATCTACATCTTTAAAAGGACTTAAACCTTAACATTACTAACTTGCCATTATGCACCCAGATATCAGAGTCCCTTTGGTCAAAGAAGCCTAGAAAGCACTAGATAAAACTCTTCACAGAGTTAAACCAAAACCAGGCACCTCTTAGAAACAAATTATCAGCTGTATGGGGGGATTCATCCTAGTATCAAAACATTCCCAGTCAACTGCTGTTAAAAATTGCCATCGCAAGTCCTGCCCAATGAAAAAACAAGATTTTCTACCTGTTCATGCAGGTCATCAGAGCAGATCTGTGAAATGATTCAGTTAATTCAAATTATCTAGCACCTATTTAAAATTACAGCAAAATCAGGAACTCTTGTGCAGCCAAACACTGATCAAGCATCCACAGGAAACACTGAAATGGAGAAAACCCCAAATTGCTCTCAAACGTACAAAGTAAAGCCTAGAGAGGAAGTTGGGAAAGTTAGGGACTTCTCCTGTGCTTACAGCTCTACTAACAGTAGGTAAAAGATATTCAAGAAGGAGGGTAAAATTTACATGGCTAATTCCTTTTCTGATATATCTCCAAGAAAAAAAAGATTGATAAGAACAATGTGATATCAATTTCTACCTAGTCTTACCAAGTTGTGATCCTTTCCATCCCTCCTCTTTTCACTTAGCACTGACAGTTTTCTGCAGAAAACAAAAGGACAAAATGGATATGTTTTTATGGCTGTGCCAGTGGAAGAGAAACAGCCAGGCTCCATCTAGACCAGAGCAGAACTCGAAGCAAACCCCACCAGTCTCCATGTCATGTTTAGGCAATCAGTGGTTCAGAATGACCAAGAGATAAAGGATTAAGGAAAACTATATTCCTGAATAACAGGAGATGGGAAACTCCTAACCTAAAACAAGGTGTATATTTGTGAAAGGATTGTAAAGATATGACCCATTCGCAGCAGGCAGCTTTACTGTGCATCTCTCGGTAAGGCCCCGTCACCATCACCGAATTGCATTTCACAATATATTCGTCTGCCTCATTCCATCTCATTGACTTATGTCACGTAAGTACCTACATCTAAGCCAGTCATATGCACTCTTTTTTCTGCCTTTGCAGGGCAATTCATGATGAGCCTAAGGTGTCTACCTAAAGATGTGATGAATTATGTGCTGGAGGTGCCTATTTCCTCCTGTTGACTCTGAGAGGATGACTAGAACAACTAATTCAGTTGAGGATTCCCACAAGTTACTCCTTACCTTTAAAATTATCTTTGCAGGGAGAGATTAGGCGTATATGGTATAATGCAATCAATTGCAAAATAAAATAAATACAGTGTGGACTGCTTCAAAAAGGAGGAGAAATTGCACCATCTCCTTATTGCAAGCATTCTTGCCTAAACTCTCAGGTGGTTAATGGGAAGCAAAATAACAAAATAACAAAATAACAAAATAACAAAATAACCTGCTCTGGGACTACAGAAATAGCTCTGTGCATGGTTTCAGCTAAAGATAGCCATAGACAAGTGATAACTTCAGTGAAAAATTCTTTTTGCATTTTCACATTTGTTCAAGTCGAAGGGAAACAAAAGAGCAAAGGAAATCAGGAAAGGAAAAGAAGAAAGGAAACAAAAAAAGAACAGAAAGAATCCAGAGAACCTGGAAAACTTACCTCCTCTGTGTTTGGAGATCTAATTTTTTGTGTAAGGGCTGTATGATTTTATCTCCTCAACACCTGCCTTCCCTGGTAGGAATGTGTTAGAGCACAGAGTCTTTAAAGAACATAGAATGGCTTCTGGAAAGCTTCCAACACTTGCTTAGGAGGTGCCTTTTACTGTCTAATCCCATCTAATTTAATTTCTTGCTTTTCTGTATCACAAGATTATTTTGGTATCTTCTGCCTGTGTGAGAACTGCTTTGATGGGCTGTCTGGATAGTGTGGCCTGGCCTGTGTGCACTGAATGATGCATTCACAACCCAGCAGCAGAAAGAAGGATGAGAAGAAAACAGTTTAAGTAGCAGTCTTTAACCCTCTCCAAGGAAATCTCCCACCTGAAGGGCTCTTGGGGCTGGAAGCAGGAGGCGTGGAGGCTTAGTGAAGGGAAGGCATGAAAGGAAGGGGCAAAGGAATAGAAATTAGTTGTGTCCCAACTGAAAAGTTTAAGCAAACACATTTTAAAGAAACAGCCATCAGTCAGCAATAAAAATATTATGAAGACATTTCAGGATTTCTTCAGTAGAAATAACAGCCAATGGATTACCTGAATATCAAACTGGACAAGCATATGCAGTGACCTAGTCCAGTTAACACTTTCCAGAGTCCTTCATTAAGCCATGCTTTATGGTTTTCCCAAGTGTAGGGGCCTGTTAGATCCACTGCTTTGCCTTTATAGCATTGTCAGTAATAAAACAGTGCTTTGAAATCTTTGTGTATTACAAAAAGAAAACATATGAAACACAAATTTTGGTTAAAAAAAAATCAGAGAGCTTTCTAGTAGTAAGGAGAGAGGCACCATGCTCTGGGAATGGTAAAGAGTTACCTGTCACGTTAGTCTTTTAAAGGACAGGTTAGGCACACTTCTTTTAGTAGTGGTTTTGATTAAGTTAAGTTTTCACAGAGACAGAAGACGGCCTCCTGGGTTACCTCTTGATGACCCTTCAAGTTCTATTTTGCATGAAATTTCGTCACTGGCAACCCAGTGAATAAAGCCTCTTGCAAGAACGTGGATGTTTTAGCAAAGGTCAGTGAATTACAGAGTAAGAAAAAAAAATCCTTCTTTTACAAATGGGGAAAGCAAGGGAGGAAGTCAGCTCTTTTATGCTTATGAAAGTCAGCTGAGTTGAGGTTTTGTCACTCTAGGCTTTCCTATGGAAAGAAATACATCTCTCCAGAAATTGATTCACCTGATCTACCTCAGACCTGATTTTAGGATGGCATCAGATCTGAAATAGACACCTAGATTTTGAACAAAATTATTTAGGGCAGGCAAAGGCTGCGTCCAAAGAGTAACAGTCAATGGCTCAATGTCCACGTAGAAATCAGCAATGAGTGGTGTCCCTCAAGGGTCCATACTGGGACCAGTACTGTTTAATATCTTCAATGATGACATAGACAGTGGGATCGTGTGCACCCTGTGCAAGTTTGCAGGTGACACCAAGCTGAGTGGTGTGGTTGATATGCTTGAGGGAAGGGATGCCATCCAAAGGGGCCTCAACAGCCTCGAGAAGTGGACCCATGAGAACCTCACGAAGTTCAGCAAAGCCAAGTGCAAGGTCCTGCACCTGGGTTGCGGCAATCCCCAGTATCAGTACAGACTGGAGGATGAAGGGATTGAGAGCAGCCCTGCAGACAAGGACTTGGAATACTGGTGGATGAAAAATTGAACATGAGCCGGCAATGTGCACTTGCAGCCCAGAAGGCCAATCATATCCTGGGCTCCATAAAAAAAAGTGTGACCAGCAGGTTGAGGGAGGTGATTCTCCCCCTCTACTCCGCTCTGGTGAGACCCCACCTGGACTGCTGCATCCAGCTCTGGGGTCCTCAGTACAAGACAGGCATGGACCTGTTGGAGCGGGTCCACAGGAGGGCCATGAAAATGATCTGAGGGATGGAACACTTCTCTGAAGAAAGGCTGAGAGACTTCAGCCTGAAGAAGAGAAGACTCCTCAAGACCTTCTCGTGGCCTTTCAATGTATAAAGAGGACTCATAAGAAAGACAGAGAAAGGTTTTCAACAAGGCTTGCAGTGACAGGACAAGGGGCAACGATTTTAAACTGAAGGAGGGTAGATTTAGATTGGACACAAGGAAGGGTGTTGAGGGTGATGAGGCACTGGAACAGGTTGCCCAGAGAAGTTGTGGATGCCCCGTCATTGGAAGTGTTCAAGGCCAGGCTGGATGGGGCTTTGAGCAACCTGGTCTAATGAAAGATGTCCCTGCCCATGGCAGGGGGATTGGACTAGATGATCTTTAAAGGTCCCTTCCAGCCCAAACCACCCTATGATTCTATGCAATCTTGCTGTCAAGAACCTCATCTTTCTTAACTTAAAACTTCTGCAGCCAAAGGTGAGCCTATGAAACTAAACACAATAAAGCAAACAGATATGCCAATTCATGCATCAGTTCAACTCAGACTCATCACTGCTCCGAAGTCTACTGTGTATTTTTAGCTTCTGACTTATGCGTGTCAATAAATTGTTTAATCCACTGCCCATTACTTTGTTTTGTTGACATTTCTTGAAACTTAGAACAGCACAATAACAATCAAGGTAATGTAATCATCTCCCAACACAGAATGCCAGCGATCCATGCAGTGAAAACAGAAATCCCCAAGTTAATTAGGAGGATAAATACTGCTCTGCATGCAAATAGTCCTCTAATTTCACTATAATCTTACACTGTAGCCTGGAGTCCCGGCCAGGTTAATAAGTGTTAACAGTAGTCACTATAGGAAACAGAGTATTGGGGAAGAAAGTAAAAACAGTCTTACAGTCTTTGGGAAAGGAAGAGGAACAACAAACGATGGAAGAAGCTAAAGATGAACCATCGGCTACCTGGCCTGCTAACCTAATTTGGGCCAGATCTGCCAGTTCCTGTACCCACTGACACACATGACAACAATTTGGCTAGCATCATACTCATCTCCTTTTTTTTCCCTAGCCAAATGAACTAGCAGAAGTGACTTAATGCACAAGCCCAAATCAAGAGCTGCTGGTACCTTCTGTTGCAAAATAGTTCCCTATAAGGATGTGCTTACTGCCAGGAAAAGGAGAAAGGTATTTTCTCTGTTTTCACTCCACTTACTTTGGCACGTGGATCTGGACACCATGGTGTTAGTAGCCCACACCCATGGAGGAACTGTGCATGGTGAGAAGATGAGTGAGGTGCTGTGGGTGGGTAGTGAATGCTGGCAAGGGGCTGTCTTGATAGAGAAATGAGGTGGTGCAGAGGTGTGAATTTGAAGATAGGCAGGATGGGGCTGAGGCACTGTTTGGGGGGAAGTTGTGAAACTGGAAATGGAAGGCATGAGGCTGGAGGCTGTCTTGAGGGGTTTTGTGAAATCGGAAGTACCTGAGGTGTGGTGAAGGACTGTGCTGAAAGACTATGAATTTGCAGGTAATAATGTGGAGTGTGAATGTGCATTGACAGAGCTCGGGACATCAGAAGTGGGCATTGCGTATTGAAGGCAGCATGAGCAGAGGTTGTGCAATTGTAGCTGCTGAGGTACAATAAGGCTATGGAGTTTGGGTGGGCCTTCCTCCAGGAAAGGTTGTGTGGAGCAATAAGGACTAAGTAGGGAAGTAACTTGTGCTGGGAGAGACTGTGGGTCGGAAGAGGACACTCAGTGGTGATGAGTGTGTTAAGGCCAGTTTGGCAGGGACAATAGGCCCTTGGGGAATGAGAAGTTGTGCTAAGGGAGGTTGTGAAACAGTCAGCAGGCACTGTGGAAGAGGATGGACAATTTCTCAATCTATGTGACCCTGAGCAGCAGTAAGGCATCTTGTTCAAGGACTGTGAAACTAGAGTATCTCAGGGACACGAGTAGGAAACAAAGCATCAGTGCAAGAGGCAAAGTATAATTTTGGACAGACAGTTCTTGCTTTCTTTGTCTTGTGAGACTGGCTGAAGAAGGGAGAAGTAGTAAAAACCATTTCCAGAGCTATGACTGTGACAGATTTTATACAAAGAGGGAAGGGGGAAGTGATTACAAACTAAGTGACCACAGATAACAAAATACAAGGCAGTGTTTGGTTGGCTGTCAGATGTCACGCTGAAAAGATTGTGGCTTTTTAAACAGTGTCTAACTAGCCCAGCTCTACAGTATGACACAAGGATTTTATCTGGACCATATGCCACGGAACTCAGGTGACAATTTTACCCAACAGATCCATACCAGGCAGCTGCTGCAAATCAATCACTGAAATTCCAAGGAACCCACAAAAAGGTGAGAAATGCCTAGACGGTATCTTTGCTATTGCACTGTCTAATGCTTTCTGTCATGCTTTTGGAGAGATGGTGAGGGGAAGGGAGGAGGAAAAAAAATGGAGGAGATAAAAATTTTCCTCTCCTGCTGGTTAGAAATTAGCTATAGGTAAGCAATTGTCTTGATCATTTTCAAAATAAGGAGAGCTTCGTTCTGGGGACCCTTTTCCATGAAAAAGTGCTATTGGACTGCTCTAAATACACCTCTGTAATACAGATGCCATTATACAAAGACCTAGCATTAGCAGTTTTGGTCTTAAACAATGACTTAAGATTAGCCAAGACAATACAACATCATAACTTTGTGTCCATAGTCTAAAATGTCTTTGTGGTGTCAGGGTTGTTCAGACTGACATCTGCTACAAGAGCTACGTGGTACTCAGCATGCAAACCACGAGAAGGATGTTTAACCTCATGAGAGAAAAAGACCACCTAGGCTCAGTCTGCTGCTGTTTGATGCAAACTTTCATTAATTAGTTTTGTTAAGGAAGTAAACTCACATCTTGAATGTGTCATGGAGACAACAAGAAATTAGTCTTTCCAAGGTCATATGATAAATATATGAGAACTGTAAGTGACTTTTTTGGTATTCTTTTCCACAGTCTAGAGAAGTCAGAGAAGGATTCCTTCACTTCCATCACAGTGGAAGGCAAAATTATCGATATTTTGTCATTTATCTACAGGGCGTCCATTACAGCCATATCTGTACCTGGCAGTCTTTATGCATATATAACCAACAGCACAGGGCCATGTCATGTAACATTAGGAAATATGCTGGACAAGCTTAAGGCAGACAGCTAATCACCTGGCATTCCCTGAGGGCCCAGTGGAGGGACATACAATCCTGGAGGATGGGGTCAATTGTCTTCTGGAGATGACTGCAGCAGGGAGGTAGAATAGTCACTTTACTAAAAAGGGCACTGCGTCAGAAGGCTGGAGTGGGCTTAGGCGGAGCTTAAGCGACACTCGTTGCTCAAGCATTCGTGTTCAGGGAGGAGGTAGACTTGCTAGTGATGTTGGTCAGGCAGTATGCTGCTCTCCCCAGATAAGGAAAGAGAAGGTGTGTTTGAACTCAGGGATGTTCCTGTTGTGAAATTGTGCTACAACAGAGATTCTGTGCATTCTGAAGGAGGTGATTTTTTTTGTTTTCTGTAGTCCCTTTCAGTATGTGCTAAAATTATTTCTTCAGAGACCACTGGTCTCTGAAGTCTTAATGTTAGAAGCACTCAAGGCCCCGTAACAGCTGAGGATGGAATTACCGTGCTTCTTATATGAGAGTATGGTGCAGTGCCAGAAGTTCCCTGGTTTCAGTCAGCCCTAAAGGTTTCACATCCAACAAGCCCTGGTGAAATTAAGGGTGGAATTCACCTCAGCAAACTTCAGCTGTCCACACACTAATCCTCTCGCTGAAGCTGACACTCTGCAATGTATACGCAGTCCACAAAGACGGGCAAGTGACCGCACACCTACCTAAGACAGCTATCTTAGGATAAAATACATTACCGTTGGAGGAGCTCATAAACCTCCCTTAATTCAAATGGCAGCTTTAAAGGCAATGTTGAACGAGTTGTTTGCATTTTTAATGGTGAAAGCCAGGTTTAACGGTCCCAGCTGGATTCCCAGCCAAGCACTGCTGGCGTACGTGGACTTCCACGGACTAAAGTGGCAAGATTGTTTCTGCGGCTCCAGGCCATCAGCCGGGCAAGGAAGTAACCTGCAACATGCGTTTATCTTGCCTCTATCCATGCAACACTGAAGACAGTGTGTCTGGGGTGCTGAGATGAAACAATAATGATTCAATCTGTCACATTTCACTTCTTTATGGAAGTCTGTCTCCATGTATGCTGAAGCATTTTACAAAGAGAGAACAGAATATTCGCGCTGGTTAGACTGTTCAATGATTCACATCTTCCTAGCTGTCCCCATTTTGACTTGTTCCTCTATTCTTTTTAACTGTCTCCTGCTGTCTTTCAAGACACTTCTTTACCTTCCCACATCAAAATTAATAACTGGTGGGGAGAGAGGAAAAGAGTCACGCTGTTTGACAGATAAAAAAGAAAGGTGTGAAATCTATTTTTCAACTGTTTGTTTTTTTTTTTTCAAGATTCTCATTCAGATCCCAGGATCGTGGGGGAAGAAGCAGGGTGAACTGCCTCAGGGAGTGGGGTGAAATAATTATTTGAGCCATAATTCCAATGTCCTGTGAGGGTCAGACATTGTGTCCCACATACGATTCTTAAAGTCTCTCTCCGCAAAGGAAGTTATTAAGGGCTGACTCTGTCCAACTGAATTGTTTATTGTCTGTACCTAGAGCTCAAGAGAACAAACCAATCACATTAAACTGCACTTTATTAAAATATAAATCAGTCATCCACATAAAAAACTACCAGCTATTTTGAGTCATCTCTACTATGTTTTCTGGGCATATGCACAGGACAAAACCCAGTCAGCTTTCACGCTGATTAAATTGTATGCTGATTGCCTAGAAAATTCACACACTTTTGACAAGATTTGTCTCATCTAATGGCAGCCACATGAAGAAAAGACAATTACACCAGAGTTGTTAACACTGGGTTCTCTTTTCATTCCAACAAGAAAAAGTCGTACTTTTCAGACATGATTAACCTGAGCTATTATTGCTTTTTTAAGATATCTGTTTCCCAATACTGACAGCAAAAAGGACCCCAAGAAATGAATTTTTAAAAGGGAGAAATACACTGCAATCTAACTTCTCCCACGTGTCGTGTAGAATTTGGCCTTAGATACAGTGCTTTGAACTCTGTGCTGAGTCCAAAACCAGCAATCCCTCCCAAGTCAAGCTCTGGCTACAAGGAGCTGGAACAAATCCAGAAACACCAACAGGTCACCACAAGAGAGAGTCACGCTGGAGTTACCACCTTTCTCTTTTCTGCTTACAGGTCTGTCTGAAATCACTCATTATGAGCATTTCAACTACATCAATCCTCCTTCCAACTGCAGCCAGCCACACTCATGGGACTAATCACAGTGGGGCTGAGGGAAAGACAGAGCCATCGTACGCTGTCCTCAAGTTCATGGAGAGCTTCTGCCTCATCAGCGCTGTCTGTGGGATGGTGGGAAATGGCTTAGTCCTATGGTACCTCAGCTTCCGCATCCGGAGGAACCACTTCACTGTCTACATCCTGAACCTGGCCGCTGCCGACTTTGGGTATCTCCTCTGCATCGCCATTGAGACGGTTCAGTACCTGATGCAGTTCAACGTGGGGGTGCAGTTTGGGATATTCCTCTTCCTGGATCTTTTCATGTATGGGACCGGCTTGTACCTCCTGACCGCCATCAGCATTGAGAGGTGCCTGTCCGTCCTTTGTCCAATCTGGTGCCGAAGCCACCGCCCAAAGCTCTTGTCCGCCATCATCTCCGGCCTGCTCTGGGGTCTCTCCCTTCTACTGAACACGCTCGGGTATGTTTTGTGTACTGTTCGCCCCTCTGCCAGGAGTTGCCAGCTCCTGCTCATCACCATCGGAGCCTTGGACTTCCTCTTCTGCACGCCCCTCATGCTGCTCTTCAGCCTGACCCTCTTCCTTCGAGTCAAGTGCGGCTCCCAACACCTCCGAACAGGCAGGCTCTTCACCGTCATCATGCTCACTGTCCTCTTCTTCCTCATTTTTGCTGTGCCTCTTAGCATCCTGATCCTCCTTGACTTCTTGGGCTACAAGTTTCTCTACTCCCCAGAGATCGGCTTTGTGCTGTCCTGTGTGAACAGCAGTCTCAACCCTGTCATTTACTTCCTCGTGGGGAGCTACAGGGATCGGAGAATCAAGTTCACCCTCAGGCTGGCATTCCAGAGGGCCTTTGAAGATTCAGCAGATGACAAAGATGAACGGGAAACCCGTGACACCACAATAACTATGTCCTCCTAATACCCTGCTGTGCTTAACACAGTAACATTGCTCTGGAGCTAAGGGCCAATAGTTTACAGAATGGAAGAACTCTGAGGTATTGGGGAATGTTTATCTCACCTAACCTCCAGTATCTTCATTTTAGATCTCTACCCTTTAGCTAGTTATTTTAAGCTCCACCTGTGGAGACAATGGAAACACGTAAGCATCTGGAGCACAGAATCTCTCCGTCTTTGTTAGGAACCCATTGAAAGTGCCTATTTCTTTTTAGTGGCCATTAAATGATTTCAATTTGATAAGGTGAAATGTCTTGGTGTCTGCATTTCATCCAAGGAATCCCACTCAGAATTTGCAGCTCACTCAATAAATCTCTGTCTTTCAGAACACAACAATATCAAATCCATAAATGCTCAGTCACTTTTTACTCAGGTCTCTGAAGATGAGGTGGGAACAAATCCTCCTCCTGTTGAAATCAGCCACGAAATTCCTGGAAGGAGAGTCTAGCTATCTCACTTAATTTTAAATATCTGTACCTCAACAACTCATGCAACCTTTTGCGGCTCACAGAGTGCACAATTCTTTGCTTCGTAATGTGACCATTTCAAATAGTTAAATGATTCATGCCCTAAAAGTCCCTTTCTTCGATTAACTAGGGGGGTTTCCATACCATAGAGTTGTGATGTAGTAGAAAAGGGCTCCAACCCCTACCAACTTGCCTTACAACTTTACACACTGACTTGCATGCTCCTTTTCCTGTGTTTCAGAGAAATACAGGGCTGGAGTTGCATATTATTTTAGCTTCCTCCAGCCCAGGACAGAGTATCTGCATCTAACTACAGCACGCATTGCATTGTTATTTCTTCTTTTAAGAGGGACAGATGTCAAGAACCCATGGCTTCTGACATCTCTTCTACTGACAGAAATAAATTCAAGGATAGGGAAGATATAGCAAACAGAAGAAAGGTAAAGACATACCATAATTTGGAACAAATTATTCTCTAGACCAAATCCTGTGAGATGGATGATGTGATTTTGTGAAGTGTTGTACTATCAGAGCACATAACATTTGCTCTTTTAACCTAAATTGATAGAGAAGGGCAACACAGGTAATTTTCTTTGAGAAACCTTACAGATTTCCTCTTCATGCCTTCATCTGCAAATATTTTCCTAAAGGGAAGCTGCATTCCTCTATTGTCTATCATATTTTTAATGTTCATTTGTCTTTTTATTAATTTTGAAATGCACCACTTAAAAAAATAGTGGTTCACCCTAATGTCTGTAGTTGCTTTTTGCTTCCTGCTTACAGCTCCTGAAAGCTGAAATTTGAGTTCCATTTCTACTATTCTTTAATTTTTAATGCTGTTGTTCTGCAAGGTACATATAGTTGATTCAGATTAGGTCTATGTAAACAATTATTTTCAGTGAGGGTTTTTTTTTCCTAACTTCTACTGCTGAGGGGAAGAGAGCATCCATGTATCAGAGAACATGTCAAAAATGTTTTCGTTTTAATATCTGTAATGGTTTTATCATTGGGAGAACCAAAACATTTCCATTATTATTAAAAATGTCAAAAACTTTTTTTTAAAGGAAAAAAAATTGTATTTAAAAACATTATTGTGCTCAGAAGAAGCCATCAACTGATAAAAACATACAGAATATAAACTGTGAAAACTTTCCATCCTGATAGTTTGTCCTTAAACATACCCATTATGAAGACACGCGGCACTTAATGTGAACACATTTTACATATCACATTAATGTGAACACTTTACATCCGACCTTGGACATTTAAAAGGTGAAGCCTGCATATAAACCACCATCACAGTCGACCTCAATCATCCATGTAAAAGACAAGCATTCTCAGGGACGGCATCTGCCAGATATTTGCAATGTATTTCCTGTGGTCCAAAAGAAATCTCTGCAAGGAGATGGAGATCATTTGCAGGCTTTTCCACCCTGAACTAACAGCAAGACAGTCAGCCCAGCCTGCCATGGAGAACGTCCTCAGCATCTGAACTGAAGTTTGTCCTCTGAATTGCTTGGTATCTCTCTGGAAGGATGCCAGGGCATCCCGGAGATCAGTGGTCATGTGTGAGAACAGTACATTCCTCAGGGGCCACCAGCACCCTGAAAAAAGCCCACATTTCTGCTTCCAAGGGACAACTGAAAGGAGACAGGCAGCTGAGGCCGTAAGTGTTGGGTGTGCTCCTCAACATGGCCCATGTGCCAGCAGCATGCGGTGCCTGCGAGGGCTGGTGTCACCTGTTCTCCAGGGACAGCAAACCTAACTCCACTCCTCTGAGGAGTCCCTGGACACCAGAGTCTGAAATAATCTTTATTTTCTCATTGATTTCAGCAGAAGGCATACACATTACCGTTGGTATTTCTGCAGTGCAGTTAAGGCCTGGAGGAAGGGATGTGTATGGGCATGTGGATGCTTCAGAATGGTCCAGTTTTCACCACATGCAGAAGAGTGAAAGACTCACCAGTGCCTTGATTTGGTTCCCTTTCCCAAGCCTCTGTCCCCCAGTAGTGATCCCCATCCTCCCCTTCAAGCAGCTACCCCATTCTCCGTTCCAAGAACTTCTACAACAACCAGCCCACTTCTCTCCCTCACCCCAGCCTATCTCACACACACCTCAAAGGAGCAGCCTTTCCCTTGCAGCTCTCCCCAGCATCAGCTGCCAAATTCCTTCTTTTGCACCTTTCATGGACGTGTGGTTTCATGCCACAGGAAGGGTAGGAGCTAGTAGAGAAAGCTACATCCTCCTTGAAAGGGGAGAGTCAGGGCCAGCTAACTGGGGCCAGAAGGAGGGGCAAGCACCTCTGGACAGCTATCTTTGGCAGTGTTTAGATGTTGCACGAGCTCATAGCCAGGTGGTGTCTTACAACCCGCAGAGCAACTCGGGATCAGGCACAAAGAAGAGCAGAGGAGGTACAACAGTGCAAACAGACTCTGGCAGGCCTTGCTGGTGAGAGCCGAGAGATGTTATAAAACCCCACTTTAGGCCCTACAGGTTGTGTGCTTTAAAAGCTTAACTGCTGAAAATGTAATCACCCATTTCTACCTGGGCCAGAAAAAGACAGTGCATCAAAGCAAGCGTCCATAGGCACGGCACTGTGGATAAACGACTCCGTCCGATCCTAAGCCCTGTTTAATTTGAACTAAGAGAGGTGACAAACTCAGGTAATTGCAATATCACCAAATTTGGATCAGGTCTGCTCAAAGTCAACTCCTGACTGCAGAGGCAGAGAAAGATCCTTGCTTCTTCACAGTGTGACACCCGAAGACTGAAGGACATTTGTTCCCCTGGAGACAACACCTGCCCATTTCAAAATTTGCACAGCCACATTGTGGAAAGTCCTTTCTTCCTGTCCATTTTATGAGTGGCACACAGCAAGTTTAATTTGCTGTGTGCAGTATTTCTGTTAATTGCTATGAATAAATTGCTGTGTTTACTATCCTTCTAAAGTACTCTTCAGCTCAGTCTTTTAAATTACTTTATTCCTCTGGGGTCAGAGGTGAGCAATGAGTCACCAAGGAGCTTTAAGAGCCCTGTGCACTTTAGAGAGGCTCCACCTACCATCAGGAGAAAGAAATAGGCACCTTTTCATACATACTGTGAAAGAAAGGCTCAGAAGCATTCTGGGGTGGAAAGTGAGGGCTGATCATGTCCAGAAAGGATTATTGATGCCTAGCACTCAGGGGATGAAGGCTGATCTGTCTCCCTCACCCCAGGCACATTGGACAAGCCATTTTGCTTCTTGGGGTCTTGCCAGGATTTGGGATATGACATTGCACAGGAAGTGAATTTTGCAGGAAACATTGGGAAAAGAGATACTGTCCCTCAAACTAATCCAATCTAAACCAAGTCTGATTTTCCAGGAAGGACAAAATGAAGTAGAATACCATTCCTCTGAGAACTTCGCACAATCTCTACTAACCGCTCATTCCTACATCCCTAGCATAACAGCATTTGGCTCCAGTACAAATGCACAAAGAGCCTTTCATAGATGCAATATCCCAGAGCATTGTCAGCAATAGAATCCCTGGCAGGTAATTTTCTCCCCACCTACTGTAGGAGCAACTAGAGAAGTGGAGCAGAAATGTGCCTTACAACATAAAGGAAACCCATTCTCATCTCCTGCTGACTTCATCCCATCCTCCTCCTCTGCACAGTGAAAATGCTCCTTCCTGACAGCAACTGCTTCATTACATCACAGAAGACACAAACGGAATCTGCAGGCTGAAACATCTTCCCCATCTTTTCCACAGAATGTGTTTCCGAGAAGATCCAAAGGGTTAAATTAGAAACCAAGAGAAAGACACTCTAGAGCTGCTGCCAGATCCCAGCTTCTCCAAGAGCTCAATTCTGTTGCACAGGGGCAAAAGGTAAGCATTTGAGTACTGGGATCAGAAATGCCTCACCATCCACACGTCTTGCAGTGTTCTTTGGCTCTGCTGTGCCATTTTCCGGTCCTCTCTGAACAGGCACACAGGCACACGCGGTCACTATGTAGTCAAGCTCCCCCCATCTCCTACTGCTCTGTCTGTAAGTAGCAAGGCTTTCCTCTGCTTCTTTTTCTTTATTCTGTTGAAGGGTCTCATTCACTCCTCTTCTGCATGGATGCCAATCCCCATTTCTCCAAATTCCTGCATGATTTTGCTCTCTCCTCAACATTTTGCATCTTGCTGGCTCTTATCTACATATAGTAACCATGCAAGCCCCTTGAAACTATCTGTGCCCAAGCCACAAAGCTGTAAGAATTAAAGCAATGCATCAGACACTAAATGCCTTCTGTCTCTTCTCAGATCCCAGAGAAACAGAAAGGAGAGACGTGTTTGATTTGGGGTATTTCACCATGAACGAGGAGCTCATAATGCTCCTTCCCCAAAGAAACACAAGCTACACTCATGGGACTAATCAGAGTGGGGCTGAGGGAAAGACAGAGCTATCGTACACTGTCCTCAAGTTCATGGAGAGCTTCTGCCTCATCAGCGCTGTCTGTGGGATGGTGGGAAACGGCTTAGTCCTATGGTACCTCGGCTTCCGCATCCGGAGGAACCACTTCACTGTCTACATCCTGAACCTGGCCGCTGCCGACTTTGGGTATCTCCTCTGCATCGCCATTGAGACGGTTCAGTACCTGATGCAGTTCAACGTGGGGGTGCAGTTTGGGATATTCCTCTTCCTGGATCTTTTCATGTATGGGACCGGCTTGTACCTCCTGACCGCCATCAGCATTGAGAGGTGCCTGTCCGTCCTTTGTCCAATCTGGTGCCGAAGCCACCGCCCAAAGCTCTTGTCCGCCATCATCTCCGGCCTGCTCTGGGGTCTCTCCCTTCTACTGAACACGCTCGGGTATGTTTTGTGTACTGTTCGCCCCTCTGCCAGGAGTTGCCAGCTCCTGCTCATCACCATCGGAGCCTTGGACTTCCTCTTCTGCACGCCCCTCATGCTGCTCTTCAGCCTGACCCTCTTCCTTCGAGTCAAGTGCGGCTCCCAACACCTCCGAACAGGCAGGCTCTTCACCGTCATCATGCTCACTGTCCTCTTCTTCCTCATTTTTGCTGTGCCTCTTAGCATCCTGATCCTCCTTGACTTCTTGGGCTACAAGTTTCTCTACTCCCCAGAGATCGGCTTTGTGCTGTCCTGTGTGAACAGCAGTCTCAACCCTGTCATTTACTTCCTCGTGGGGAGCTACAGGGATCGGAGAATCAAGTTCACCCTCAGGCTGGCATTCCAGAGGGCCTTTGAAGATTCAGCAGATGACAAAGATGAACGGGAAACCCATAACACAATAACTATGTCCTCTTAAATTTCTCCCTTTTTTTGCCCAATCACCTTTTGAAAGGTAGAGAGAAGGAAAAAGAGAGGAAGAACATAAAGATTCCTTTGAACCATTGGGCCCTATGTCCCAGGAGCGGGGTGGAAAAGTGAATATATGTGTCTAATTTAGGGCTATACCAAGCCATGTTGCTGGCCCAATATGTTAACCCCAAATTCAAATGCACTTTTGTTTATTTAGACTTCTCTGTGGTAAAGCATGAGAGCTGCCTTTGTGGATAGCTTACTTTGCTTACTGTCACTCTCTGGGTGCCGAGTTTAATAAACAGCAGTTTAAAATGGCTCTGCTTGGTCTTTGTTTGCTTTTTTCTCTCAGCTGTCACCCTACAGCTGACATTTCAGCTCCTTCTTCATCAACTTTCTCACTTCTAAAGCCATTATATGGCTCTACATATTGTCAAAAATGCCTTCTCAAAACTAATTTCAAAACCAATTATTTTTGGCAATAAAGCAGAAAAGCTATCTCCCTTCACCCCTCAACATTTATTCTTTAAAAAAAACCCAGAAATCTGTTGTTCAAAAAAAAACATGGAAGCAAGCATGCCCACAACATGTTGGAGGCCCAGAGATCAGTGTGGGAGCTATGCCACTCTGCTCATGTCCTCCTCCCCAGGTGTCTCACTGGATACTGTCCCTAGGAGCTCACCAGAAGGAGCCTGCCAAAACCACCCGGCCACAAACTGAAAGCCTTCTCTTAAAAAAAAGGAGGGACACAGAGGCATGTGGTAGATTTTTGTGGGGGGAAAAATGAACAAAGGGATGAGCTTCTGGGGGAGACAGTGGTGAAGAAGAGCTTCAGAAGCAGCTGAGGAAGACACATGCTGCACAGTCCTGCACAGCAGGACTCTGCAGAGTCTCTGCAAGGCTTGGCAGCAAAAGGTGTTGTTACCTGGCTGCAGGCGCAGATGACACTTTTCAGACCTCTCTCTTGGCATCTGCTTCAAATCCCTGTGGGGGTCCCATGAAGCCCTGACCAGAAGGAATCTACGTCTTCTGGGGGGATCATAGGGGGAGTCACAGGTGTTGGAGAACACATACAGAATTAGTGCTCGTCAAGGACATTCTGTTTCCTGCATGTACCTTTATGGCAGACTTCACTTCTCATTTTTACTCCTTTCATGCACCTTCAAAACTCACTTGCATGGCAACAAAGGGGCCTTTTCTCTCTCCTTCAGCCCCAGCTTAGGCAACTGGGGATGCTCTCTGAGTGAGTACATCTGAAATAGCATGGCACAGCCCTGCAGTAAAGCTGACTGGTCACAGAAATTTGAGTGGGGCCAATTCAAGGAATTCAGCCAAGGAAAGAGCTGGGCCAAGGCTGTTGCATGGGTTCTTGGACACTCTAAATGGCATCTGCTGTGTCAGACTTAGTCCTTAATATGCCATTCACCTTGTTTTTCCCTAAGAGAACGGATGCCATCTGAGACTAGAATTAAAATGCTAATACTATTTAAGGTGTCAAAATTACCCCAAACTTCCAAGTACAGATACTATTATTCTGCTTTTTCTATTCAGATTAGTAAAGTGCCACTACCTCTCCCCTGGCAAAGAACTGGACAGGAAATTTGGAAGGTTTAGAAAACAAGGCAGAAAATGTTATGGTATCCAAACAGAAAATATACCTTTGTCAAGAAGATGAGCTAAGGACAGCAGTGGAGCAGTCGTGGTAGGGAGAGGTGATTTTTTGTTATATCAAACTAACTAAACTTAGCAAACTTCAGTTTAAATACATTCTGAGAACAGTTCCTCTGAACTCAACCTGGTGACACTATTCAGTGAGGTGACTCCTCCACTCCACCATCTCTCTGCAGGAGCTGTCTCCTACCTTCCATCTTCGTTTTATTCTTCAGAGGCTCTCCAAAGCACAGCAAAACTCTTGACCCTCTTGGGTTATTCTTTATAGGGTAGTAGAGAAAAAAAATTGCTGCTGCTGTTTGCAGAAAGAAAACCTCTGGGTGTAACGTGTTGACTAGCTAAAAATGTGATGGGTTTGATGCATGCCCTGAAGAGAACATCAAGGCAGGAAGGTAGTGCTAAGAATGTAGACCTGTCCTAGCTGATGTTGGTCTGTGAATGTTTTAGATGCTAATGAGAGGCAAGATGGAGAAAAATCAGGAGCAAAAATAAACAAATCAGGAAATCTGATATGAAGATGGACTTACATGTATCTTCATTGGTAAAAGACATTGCTCCACACAACATTGGACAACAGGCTTTTGGGTTGGTGGACTCGCTGGACCAAAGAGGGGAATTATTAACGCCAAAATGCCGGTTCCCCTCAGGGCTGAAAGGTGACTGCTGTTGCACATAACTTTGTAGAACTGTTGATTTCACAGTTTTGAAACAAGAGGAGAAGCAGCCGATTGCACTAACCAGCAAGAGGAAGCAGGTGCGCAGAAGTGCAAACCCACACCCACTGAGGCCGGGCCAGGGGGGAGGCTTGAAACTTCATCCCTTCAAAGATGACAAAGAAAAGAGGAATGGGAGGATGGAAATCAGCCCAAAAAGACAAATGGTGATGATACCTAACAACAGGGACACAGCCTACCTGGGTTCTTGGCCAAGGACACAGAGGGAATATGCAGGGATCTGTCTGATTTTGGGTAAAGGTGGGGGGGAAGTGTAAGAACTGAGAAGTGAAAGAATTAACAATATATCAATTACAATGTGTGAAAATCAGCTCAAGAAACTGGCTGCCCTTCCTTCCAGACTGGTACCTCACAAGTTTCTCAAATTCAGCATCTCGCCTCCTCCAGTCTCTCCCGACAGTTTCCAGGCGAACGCAGGCTGCAGCAAAGGCGGCGCTGGAGACGCCGGACCCTGTGTTTGTGTCCCACGGGAGAGGGACCAGAGCAGGGAACACCCAAAATCTGCTAAGTACTAAAAATTGTGTGTATATGTGTGTGTGTACCGGGTGTCTGTGGCAAGCTGCGGGCTGCAGGGTCCTCTGTGAGGGGAGCTGAGCGGCTGCCCTGCGCTGGGCACAGCCGGTTCCAGCCGGTTCCAGCCGGTTCCGCGGCAGTGCTGTAGGCCACAGCTGAACCCCTCAGGGGAGTCTGTGGGACCGCTGCGAAAACATGTTTGAGAACGGGCAGAACACCAGAGAGGCAGAGGGGGAGGGAAAACAAGTGAGAAGAGCGAGGGCAGAGGAGGGGAAGGGGACGCGGGTGCCATGCTGCAGCTGGGGAGGACCCTGCGCCGGAGCAGGTGGGTATGACCTGACAGGAACTGCCGTCTGAGGAGGACCCACGCTGGGAGCGGCAGAGAGAAACCACCATGTACGGACTTACGACCCCCCCAAGCACCCCTGTGCTTCTTCATGGGTAGAGGAGTCTGGAGGGAAGGAGTGCAGCTGAGCTGGGGCGGCGGGGAAAGGCCATATTTTAATTGTGTCTCACTACCCAAATCTATTTTAATCACCAATAAATTAATTTTCCCTGGGCTGCCCGTGACGGTAATTGCTAAGGGATCTCCCGAGCAAAGGGCAACTGGGGGCACGTTTCTCCACCAGTTTTAAAGAGAACTGAGGACTACTGCCATGTTCTGAGGGTCTGCCATAATGCATCAACCCCTGTACCTCAAACCCGTCTCTGTCAGAGGAGAGGACTCATCACAAAGCTTTCGTCGCTGATGTTTCTCTCCCCATTTCTCCCCTTTTTCTCCCAGCCT
This sequence comes from Sula dactylatra, assembly GCA_013389905.1. Classification (NCBI taxonomy): domain Eukaryota; kingdom Metazoa; phylum Chordata; class Aves; order Suliformes; family Sulidae; genus Sula; species Sula dactylatra. Next base: position 19,615 of record WEKW01001179.1, on the reverse strand, counting down.
TTAAGAGGCAAAAGTAAATTGGATCTTTCCTATGCCCAGGTCTGTACTTTTTTGGTAATGTCTGTCCCTATCCAGGTCCCAGCTTGGAGCTGCCGCATCCCAATGCATATGGGAAAATCAGAGAGTGAGACCATGACCAAGGGGTCTTCTGGTGAAAGGTACAAAAATGGAATGGGTGGGAACCAGATCTGGAAAAACAATAAGCTAAGGTGTTATTAGTATTAAAAAAAAATAATACTAATCCTTCCTCCCAGCGCCTGGGTCTGAACCAGGTACTGTAGCAAGTCTGGCATGGGGTTAAGGTAGATCAACGCCACAACCTCAGTGGCTTTTCATTGGTGATTTTCCCCATGGTTTCCATGTGAATGTTTTCTGATTTACAACCATTCACTTGGAAGTCTAATATTTCCGAACTGCGCCATGGGTGGAATTTGTACCCTTGGGATTTCTTGGGACCTCTCATGAAGAGGCTGTCTTTGCATCACCTCAAACTAAAGGAGGAATGAGCTCGTGAAGTCCAATTTCTTCTAACACAGACCAAGTTTTAGGGCACTCAGCAACGCTCATGACTTCTAATCTTCTCTGAGTAGAGGAAATGACTAATGGAAAGAAACTTTGAAAGATAAGCAGTACAGAAAACATACCTTTATGCTGACAGTTATTCCTATTTTATATAGATTGTTCCTGTCCTGGTAATTATATGAAAATTAACACCTACTTAATTGTTTTGGTTTTATTGTTCTTTGGCTTTAATTGATGAATTTCATGGATATTTGACAATATGATTTTCTCCATCTTAAAATATATCCTGTTATCTCAGTCCATTATGCCTATTCAAGAGCTTCCTTAGGATGTGTTTCCATCATAGCTGTGCTTTGCTTTAGAGCAACAATATATGCATTACCTATTTTATAGGAAGTTCCTGACAAAAAGGAGGGATCTGAGAAGAACCAGGAATACTCATTGTGCTCTGTGTGGCAGAGGAAGTAATACCTGAATTACTGTCAAAGACAGCACTAAGTATAAGGCAAATCACAATGAAAATAAACTAAGGGGGAAACGAAGATGGAAAATGAGGACAGAAAATGGCGACTGGACCAGGTAAATAATTTTTTATTTAATACACAGGAAGAACCTTCAAGTCAGTATGGGCTGAAAAAGGACAGAAAAGCCAAGTTTATTTTAGAACAGATAATTCCAGCTGTTAGTCTCATATTTCACAGCTGCCCTTGCTCTTTGGCAAGTGAATAACACTTTTTGCAGTGATTCCAGAGGGAGCAGGACCAGCCCCTGTGTGATTCACCGAACTATGCATGAGGACTTAGCACTCTGGGGATATTCTTCTTCATCTGTCCTGTTCAAGCAAATCCTTTGTCATGCACTTTACACTATTCCTGTTCCCCAATTCCACCTGTACCTCTAGCCATGCTGACTCCACCATGAACACAGAGATCCCGTAAACACAGTGGAGTTGAGAGCATAACTAGGTAAGGGACAGTAGGGAGTCATCATGGTTTCTAGTGAAATCTGTGCTAAAACAATATTGTAATCAATCACTAAAAGTTCTCCAAACCTTGTTAACTAACATGAAATGGCTTCAGTGAAAGCGCTGCCCTGTAAAAAGAAAACCACAAAGGAAAGCTATGACCCCCTGTTATTTCTTTGAATGTTCTGATCAGAATATTTTCCCTTCTTTCTCTGATTTAGACCTAGCTTCCAAAAAGCAGATTTAGATCCCCTAAAAGACCACAAAGACTCATTCACTGACCAAAGGAGCAAGCATTTATTAGGTTGGGTCCAGGGCATGGGGGCCCTCTTTCCCACCAGGCTGCCTGTGGGGCTCAGCACATTCAGCCCCTTCTGACCCACTGCGTTCCCCTGCCTGGGCACTCCCCAATCCCACCACCACATGGCGTTTGCAGTGCTGGATGTCTCTTTATGAGCCTGAGGTAGCTGCAACAAAACCCATCTCTGCTGGGAGCAGCCTCATCGCCACATTGCTTGGAAACCCTCCAGGCAGCTCCCCTTCTTGCATGCCGTTTTCTCTTCAAACGCTTGGTGGAGAACGGCTTTCACCCAGCCCAGGAACCAGCACTGCTGGTAGCTCCCCACCGGGAAGTAAATTAATGGGTTAACGCTGCTTTTTGCAGCCACCAGCAGGGACAATGAATTTATCCTAAGTTCATCATGTTCAACGAGTAAGCCTGCCTGAACTTGCTCGACAGTTAAAGGAACAGCAAAGCTGAAGAAGAGGCTGGTGAGGAGAAGCACTGTGTACAGCCTCCCTGGGGGACACCTTGGTGAGCGACACTGGAGTTTAATGAATAGGATTGAGTTTGACAGCAGTGGCAGGGTGGAGAATATGAGGGAACTCAGCAGGTCTGCACCTCTGAATATGTTGCCACAGACAGACATTAGGTAAAAATTATAGCAAACACAAGTTAAGCAAATGAAAAGGCCAGGCAAAGCTCAGAGCACCCCACACACGATGCCTGACAAGTGGTCATAGCAGTGGCATCAGTACCAGATTGGGAAGAGAACAGAGAGACATCACTCCACACTGACTGCTGTCAGGAGGTACATGCTGTTAAGGTAACAGAAGAGAAACAGGAGGTAAACTACAATGAAGATCACATCTGGGAAGTTCAAACAGAAAAACCACCCTGCACTATGTAACACTAACGGTAAACAAAAAATAAGGATCAGAGAGAAGTCAGCGATGGCCAGGTTCAGGACGAAGACAGTGAAGGGGCTCTTTCTCGTGCAGAAGCCCAGGAACTGCACAACCACCACATTTCGCAGCATCCCATAGAGCCAAAAAGCCCACCAAAAAAGTGCGAAAAAAGTCAGCTATAAGTCTGTGATTCACAAGACCGGCTGTCTCTCCCATGCGCTCCATCGTACAGGGAATCACTGAACAGAGAGGTCTGTTGTGATGGTCTTGTCCATGGCAAATGACCCTGCTCTGGGTGGCCACCTTCTCCCTCTCCCTCTCTGGTCCTGTTCCTTCTTGTTAAACTTATATAACACATTATTTCAACAGCCTATTGTATTTTCTCATCTCAATATAATTTGACCAATTATATCTTGATCATCTGTTTCTGTTTAGGTATTTTGCCAGTGTGTATCTCCTGACAGTAATGAGCATGGAGAGGTGCCTGACTGTTCTGTTCCCAAAATGGTACCACCCAAAGCACTTGTAGGCATCATGTGTGGGGTGCTATGGGCTCTCACCGGACTTCTTGCTTCTTTGGCTTTGATTAGTTGTTATTTGAATATAAACTGTGGAAATCTATTACATGGTTTAAGTACTGTGAATTCTCTCATTTTCTTTTTATTCCCATTCCTTTCCAACCATTCCCTGTTCATCAAACTCTAATATGGCTCACAGAGACAACACCCAGGAAAACTATGTTACTGTCCTGCTCAGTGTGATCTTCTTGTTCATCTTCGGGTTTCCTTTCAGTGTGGTGATTTTCCTTAATCCTATTTATTTAAACCTTTTTTACCTTCATATTTCTTACCTGCTGGCGTCACTGAACAGCAGCATCAACCCATTCATTTACTTCCTGATGGGGAGCTGCTGGCAGCGCCCATTCCAGGGCTCTGTGAAAGTCACCCTCCACTGAGTGTTTGAAGAGAAAGCCATGAGCAAGGAGAGCCACATGCCTGAGGACACGGTGGTGGAGACCACTCTGTAAGGCACTGCTGGCAAGGAGGCCTGGAGATGTGCAGCCTAGCAGACAGCCTGGGGGATGGAGGCATAGGGGCTCATAGCACAGACCCAGCACAGCACTGCTCAGCCAGGCTTGGTCCCAGCACACAGACTGTATTCTCCATTGCAATGCCCCTCATTGCTCTTGCCCCAGCGAATAAATTCTGGCTCCCTTGGCTCAGCAGATGAGTTTTATAGTGTTTGGGGGGATATCTTGCCTGGGAAAAGTCTGATGTATTAGGCCCTGGGGGAGCTCTGGCCATCTCTGTTGTCCAAGCAAGGCAAGGCTCTTTAAAAAGCATTACAAAAATGGGCAAGCCAAGGGGATCATGCAGGCGTCTCGCTGGCACCGCTGCACCCGTGCTGAAGTGAACAGCTGAGTGAGGAGTAGAGGAAATTGCTACCGTGGGAAGCATCTGTGTGGCTTCTCCAAGGGGCAGCATGGCCCCCTCCTGACCCTGGTTCCCTCAGCATGGAGATATTGCGACAGCAGTGCTGGCTGTGCCTCGTGCATCTACGTCTGCTGCCGCTCCGATGGGAGGTGGAGGGTGAGAACTCCCAAGAGAGCCACTTGCTCCTGGAAGCTGAGCAGGATACCCTCGTGAAGAGAAGCTAACTGGCAGCTCACCCCCACCAAAATCCCCCTCCCAGCCCAGCTGAACCCCTCTACCTCCTCCAGGCCTGCATGGACTCTGCCGAGCAGGAGCGGGAGCCCCAGGACCCACTGCTCACCCACACCCTGGGCTCGGAGGGCTGTGGAGATGCATCCAGCACCGGGCCAGTAGTGATTTCACAAATATCTGCGGGGTTGATGCCTCTAGATGGCAGGAGAGGGGTATGGATCGCACAGAGCATCCTTGCTCTTCTGTCTAAAGAGCCAGTCAGCAAAGTTGGCCCTGCACTCCCAGCTGATGGGAAGAGAAACAAGCCAACATCAGGTAGGGCTGCAGGGCTGGGGAAGAAACAAGAGCATTCTCTTGTACTTTAAATGGGAATTTGTCACGCTGTTTAATTCCAGGATTAAATCTTTCTGAGAAAAGTATGGGTTCGATAGTGCTGGGGGATTACAAGTGGTATGTTCCCAGCAGTCATGTTCATGCCAAGAAGTTCACACAAGGTGCTGCTTTCCATCTGTCCTCCAAGGCAACATGGCTTTTTGCAACAGACTACAGCTGGCTGATAAGTCTTCGTATCCTGGAGGTTGTCACCTCCATGCTGGGGTCTCTCAGGGACCAGACAACACAGTAAGCATCCTTGCAAGGGGGCAGAAAATCTGCTCCAGCTCTGCTCCTATCAGTCCCTACAGGAAAACCAAGAGGATTTCAAGACATGTTTCACTTTTCAGTATCTCCACAAAAGTTTTGTTCAGAGGGACAAAAGCATCCCAAAGGAGGCTTTAGACTCTGTTGCCTTACTTCAGCCAAGGCTATGATACCCTGTCCTCCAAACCTGGAAGGGGAGATGGGGGGAGCTATATCTCCAGAAAAGGCACCGATTTTGGAAAGGAAATATTTCAAGGTGAAGAGTGAGATAACGCAGTGCAACTCGGGATGTCTGATGCCAAAGACCACCTCTCTAATGCCAGAGAGAAGCACAACGAGCAAATGCCAGCTGCAGAAACTGGGACGGGAGCCTCCTCTGGCACAGCTCACCAAACACTCCCCAAACACAGCTCCAAGCCATGCCATGAAGCAAGACAGGGGATTACCAGATCAGATGTTCTTGGCAAGTCAGAGCCACTAATACCTCTATTCTCTTTGCTCGCAGCAAAGTTTTCATAGTAACTCCGCTGAACACAACTCTGTGTCCATGACCAAAAAGAGCCTGAAATATGAAAATTAATATAGCCAGGTGTATGGGCCACTTAATTTTATGGAAATGAGGATCATCACACTGCCCATCTGCCTGTGTGGGCTGGCAGGGAGTGGGGCCATCCTTTGGTTCCCCAGCTTCAGCATCAAGGGGAACGCCTTTGCTGCCTCCCTCCTGAACCTGGCCATACTCCAGAGGAGGTGAGCAGCTCCTCTTCACAGCTGTTTCAATGACTGGCCATACACTCCATAGTCCTGATGATACTGATCTTTTTCTAGTTACCTACTTAAGGCATCATTTTGTTACTACTCCTAAATTAAATTTGGATTTCTTTTTTTGTTTCTAACATGGTAACTGTGACCCCAAAGTTTGTTGAAGACACAGCAACTGGGCTTCACTACATGGTTTGTCACTGGTGAACGGAGCAAGGCTGACTTGACTGTGTCGGAAAACGGCCCATTTCCTCTCATTCTAAAGCTTCTGCCTTGTCTATGAGGAGGACAGGTACCTCCAGAGCATGATGCGGCTCATCCTAAGGTAGGTGCCTGCAATAGTTGGGATAAGCCCTCTGTTGACAGTTCCAAGACCTCCTCATCCGTTCTGGGAGGGACCTGGGTAGCAGATGACATCTGTCTGGGATGCTTACAGTTAGCGCTCTAAGAAGCCTCCAGCTGACCCAAACAACAGCAGTGGAGCTGCCCACACGTGCTGAAAGCTTTCCTCAGGAACAGCTGAGCACACCAGGGGAGCACCTCCTTGTAGGGTGGAGGGCTGAGGCAGGCAGAGGTGGAAGGGCAGGGGAAAGACCAGAAGGAAAGGACCTCGCAGCATCCCAGCAACTAGGAGACTGCTGGGAAAAGTGGGGAGGAGGCACACAGCCTGACAGGGGAGATCATCCCATTTGCAGGAGGCAGGGGTGCCTGTATTCATCCACCTATTTCCCTGCCTCTTACACAGTGGGAAGTTGTCCGTCCTTTTCCCACTGCTTTAAATCCAAGGGTAATTAACATGCCACTGCTTTTAGAAAGAGAAGCTAAGTATAACCAATGGGTGGTGAGTCATGCTCTGAAGACACATGCTGAGATTAAACATCTAAGAAGAATTTATTAACAGAGTTGTTTTACAGAACAGGGCAGGAGTCTTCCATAGTTCAGAGGGGGATATTTCTCCCTCTCTCTCACTTTCCTGTCCTTTGGAAAGTAAACACTTTCTGAGTTACAACCTGTTGTCCGGGAAAGGGCTCCAATCATCCAGGAAGTGTCTCCAAAGGCAGGTGCAGAAGGACCACGATCCTCCCATGTGCTTTTTCTGCTTCCCAGGATCTTCCTTGCCTGCAGTGTCACCCAGGCCATCACCTGTCTGAGCTTCTTGTTTTTACCAAAGAATTTTATGGGTTTAGTTATCATGGCTCTGTACCTGTATTGTGCCAAGTTACTGATTTTCATTCCACCCTGTCCAGTGACATGTAGCTCTGGGCTGAGGGACAAGCCAAAGGGCAGAGAAACTTCTGTCACCATCCCACGTTGCAGGAGCCATGGCATCAGTAGCTTCTGGGTGTATCCCCCAGCTCCCTGATAGCACGGGCTGACAGACACAGAGGGGAGAGAGAAGCAGAAAAAGCACTGCCACTACCCCTTTTAGCCAGGGAGTGCCTGAGCCAGGCTACAGGGATTTACTCCTCATGGCCTTAACAGGGTCTTTTCCACTGTCTTCCTTCCCTCTCCCTGTATCCTCTTTCACGTGAAAAATCTAGTCTTTACAGAGTCTTCAGGCAGGGCTGTCCTTTTTGGGTTGCTTCATCTTAACCCTACTCCTCTTGTTTTTCTAGACGAGGAACAGACGCACCAGAAATGGATACAGACCTCAGGTCATGGTTGTGAAATAGTATTTGCTCATCCAGAAAGCCCGACGAAAAGTGGGAGGAACAACAAGAGGCAGTTCCAGTCAAAAACCCTTGCATGCAGATGACCCACGTGATGTGCAAACAAAACTCAATTTACAGCAGAAGCAATGCATTTTGGGGAAAGCCTTCCAGGGGCAATCCCAAACACATGCCTACTTGCCTGGTTACAAAGCTGAATGTGAAGTCTCCACATATTCTTACACATGTCAGCACCCGCTGGAGATGCACACACAAGGGTTTGCCCAGGAATTGTTCTGCCCTGCTGTGCAAAGCTTTCTTATCCACCCGCACTCTGCTTTTAAGCAGACACACCAAAAAAACCCACTGGCAGGAGCAAAGAGCCTCCGCGGCTCTGTCTTAATAGTGTGCAGGGTAGAGCAAGCTCAATTTTGAGACAGGAAAAGCTCAGAACTGTTGGATAGGACAGATTCGAAGCAAAGGTTTCAAAGCAAAATGTTTTGATGGGTATTTCATCATGCTGTCCCGTGTCCACCCCAGGCAGGAGCTCCCATGCCACCCAGCACGCTTTGTTGTGCTGCAGCTAATTCTGTTCAGCTGCAGCCAGATCCATGCCGAAGCCATCTTCATTGTCTCTCCCTGGCTCACGGGACGCCTCCATCCCTAGAGCATCTTCTCTCAGGGAGGGGTTGCAGAGGTTTAAAGAAATGTTTCTACTGTGTTTTCTCTGGAAGTTTCACCTCTATTTTGCAGCTCTGTTACATCTTCAAAAGCCCTCTGGAAAGCAACCCTAAGAGAGAATGTGAACTTCTTTGCACAGCTCCCAGCCAAGAAGTAAATAACAGGGTTGATACTGCTGTTCACACAGGCGAATGGGAGAGAGGCACCAAAGACAAAAACAGAAAAATCAAACAGCCTTAGCAAGAGCCAGTAACCAAAGTCAGCAGTGAAGAAGGGGAAGATGAAGACAGCTAGAAGGACCACAAGACAGAGCTTCTTTGGGGGATATTGCCACGAACAGCACAAGACCCTGGCAAGCAGAGTTAGACCAGAAAAAATCATTATAAGCACCGATAAGAGGTAGCTCAAGACGAAGACTGTGAGCGCTGAAGGGAGGAAGTAGATGGTCATGGTGAGCAGGAAGAAGAGGGCCCAAAGCAGGGCACATACGAGCACTGGCAAGTGCCACGTGCAGTGGCAGGGGCAGCAGGCCAGGAGGAGGATAGACACAGACGTCATGGCACTGAAGGCTGCCAGGAGGTAGATGCTGGCGGTGAAAGTGAAGAGGATGGTGATATTCAACACAGTTGTCATGTCCTGTGAACCCAGCCTGTGACAAAGGCTCTCTGGGCCATAAAATATCACAAGGGCGATGGCAATGGAGAGGAGGAAGGTGAAGTTGGCAATGGCCAGGTTTAGGACATAGATGGTGACGGGGTTCCTGCGGACGTGGGAGCCCAGGAACCAGAAGACAGCCCCATTCCCCACCAGCCCACAGAGGCAGATGAACAGTGTGATAAGGACTTTGCTGAAGTGACCAGCTTCACAGTCAGTCCAGTTGTAGTGATTGTCCTCACACCTCAGCAGCCTGTGGTGCCAACTCCTGTTATATGCTGTCCCACCGGGCTGGCTCCAGCAAGCGGGGCTGGCTCTTTCTGTGGCAGGGAACAATGTGCTCATTACAAAACCTCTGCTGCTTCTCCTTCCCCCTCACAGAGCTGGAAGGACAAAATGAAACAGAAATGTGTTAGCAACTCTGCTGTCCCCCACACTAGGCTTTTCAGACTTTTGCAGCCATGCCCCAGCTTCCCTGTGGAAGAGCACAGAGAAAAATGAGGGACAGAAGAGGTGGAAGACAGGATGTGGGGAGAAGGGTATGAAATGCTTGGCACAAAAGCTTATACAGAGGTGGAGCAAAAGCTAGGGAGATGCCTCCTTCCCGGCTTTGGACAGGACAGATCTGGAGGAAGGAAATAGTAAGATGAAAGGATTGACCGTGGAGATGTCAAAGAGCAAGTGGATCTGATATGGATTCTCAGGTGTCTAATATTACAATTGATATTACTAAGCTGCTGGGATCTTTCAGTAGGACACTCATTTCATTATTCTCCTACCACATTTTTCCACAATATTTATAGGTCTTAATATCCCCAAGACCACTATTCCCCAATCAGGTTTGGTGCAAATTGACCAACAGGTTCAAAATCAATAAGGGGAGGCACTGATTAGCCTGAAAAAAAAAACCCACCCAGAAAAGTCTGACCTTCTTTCCTCTCGCAGCCTGGAGAACTTCGCTGGAGCAGACACGCTGCAAACTCAAATCATCTCGCACTCACCAGCTGCTGAACTCATGACAGGATCTCCATGAGGTTTCCTGGAATTACCACTTGGAAAACTGGACTGAAGCGTGCCTTGGTGAGCCTGTGTGGCGTCCAGCATGAGGTCTTTCTCAAATCCTTTCACAAACCACTTTTCTCGGTGCTGGCCAAGCAGGTCATATTCTCAAATGTCCTTGCAAACAGGGAACAATTTCATTGCATTTGATAGTATCAGTGTTCTGGTTATAATCTATTCTTGGCTTTGTACAGGAAATGACTAACAAAAAAGTCTCTCGGAAACTAGACCTATGGGAAAAGCAGATTGTCTCCGTGTCAGGTTCCTCTTTCATTTTAAAGGAACCCCAATCCCAAAATATTCGTCTTTGAACTGGCTGAATTTTTCTATCGTTCCAGGGGTGTATCTTTAGGACCCTGCGCTACAAGCTTGGCGTTGCTCCAAAACTTCTCCTTCTGATTCAGACCTAGATTTGCCACTTGTATGTAACAATTTCACAGTGATACTTGACCTTCAAACACACATTTTCCAAGAACATGCTACTCTCTGCATCAGAGAGCTAACTGAATAGTAAGATCCATGCATGAACCAGAGCACAGACAGACAGTGGAGACATGACTTAGGATTTCAGGAAAATCTTTTTTTCCTAAGGAGAGGTGAATCAATGCTGCTCACTCGGCTTTAGCCATCTAAACGTTAAGGTTTTCATCCGAGTCGTCTTCTAAACTCCCTTTGTAGTCAATCAGCAGCCTACAATGTTTTTTTTAGACAGGCCTATGTAATTTCCAGAGAGCTGAAGTTAGGTGAGGTGATTCCTACCCACACTGACTGTGGTGAAGATGAAATGCAAAGAGTTCCTGTTGCATCAGGGAGCAAGAGGTGCTCCTGCTGGGAACTGGCATGCATGGGGACCCCAGAACCAAAATGGCCTCTTCTCTCCCTTGCTGACACTGCGTTTGTGTCCCCACCTACAGAATCTCACATCCTGTCACCAAGGCAACCCTTGAAATTGCAAAGAGGTCATGATAAGGGAAGCATCGAGGTACACCAGCATAATGCTGTGCAACACAACGCTAACTGTCCAATCTACCCATGCGCTCGACAAAAGAGAAGAATTACCCAGGGTTTCTCAGCTTCCGCTTTCGTGGACGATATCCTGAGCATGTTTGCCTAAAATTTTCATTTCCAACATGAGATTTACAGCTTAGTTGTTTGTATCGGGTCCAGGCTTGTATGTGTTCAAAGGAAGCTACGTTCTGTGAATATTATGACTCTGACAGCAGTTGTTTCAGTGTGTCAGGAAAGCTAATAAAACCATCTGGCAGGCAGAGCTCAACCTCCTCGAGCTATCGCCTGCGAGAACCTTCCCATCCTCTGTTTCTGTCTCTCTTCTTGGGTCTGCCCTGGCAGTTTGCTCCATGGGCTTCTCCACCCGGTGCACAGAATTGCACTTTCCAACTGCCATCAGCCCCTAGCTGTCTCTCTGTCCATCCTCTGCCCAAATTGGCACAGTGCCGATCACCGCCAACACTTGCCTCTTCACCTCTCCCTTTCTGCCTCCCTGGTTAAACCCCCTTGGCAGCGTAAAGGTTTGGCTGCTGACTGATGCTGCCAGCTCCATCAGCCAGACTGAGATGGATTTTCTTTGTCAGACTGTGGCACAGGAGGATGTTAAGCCAGAAGGAGCTGAAAACATCATTTCTGTCCCTCACCATCATCTCCTCTGGTTTGGAGGCTTTTGAGGATCAAGGTAGTGAGTGGGCAGTGCTTTAGTATCAGGCACCAAGGTCGCAGAAGAGGAAGAGCTGAGACTCTCCATGCTGGGAAGCAGACTAGGTACAGATCGGAGCCCAGGAGCGTGGCCTTGTTAACCCTGGAGAACAGAACAGGTGAGGCAGGACTTTCTGGGCCACACCACTTTAGCATTATAAACTAGCAGGCAGCATGAGGGGATTGTCGCAGCTATAATTTTGAGAACAAGCAAGGGCACCCCATGGTGCCAGCAAGAAAAGAAACTGCAATCACCAGTAAGTTACATGAAAGACACTTTTATTAAAATAACTTAAAAATAAGTTTGAGGTGGGAACCACCCCCTGCCCTTGGAAATCTCATCGAGCGTGGCCATGTCCTGTGGAACACACAGCTATCTATTGAGTCCCGCTCACCCAGCCAGGCAAGGGCTCTGCTCCTGTGGCCCAGCGTGCAAAGGCAGGGCTGCCCCTCTCCAGGTGCCAGTCTGCGGCCATAGGGGTTTAGGCAGCTATTCCCATCACAGGGGTCTCACCCACCTCTTGGGAATCTGCCCCATCTTCAAAGACCCCCTGAAGAACCACTTTGATGAATCCCCTGAATCTGGGCTTTCCATAGCTCCCAACCAAGACATAAATAACTGGATTGCTACCGCTGTTGACAGAAGCCAGCAACAGGCAAATCTCAAAGACAAAATTAGTGTAGACAAAGAAGTTGAGGAGGATCTGGACACTGAGCGGGATGGCAAAGAGGAGGTAGAAGAAAACAGTGATGAAGATGACAGTGTACAGCCTCGCTGGGTGGTGTTGCCAAGAGCTACGCTTAAGCTTGATGAAGAGGATCACATTGGAAAGAACCATAAAGGGAATGAAAAAGCAGAAATTGAGAAAGCACAAGGCTCCAAGAACGATCCTGCAGTGTCCAGGGACACCCTGGTCACACACAAAGTACACCAGCCCGGCAAGGACACAGGCAAGGGCCCACAGCAGGCTGCACATGACAGCTGACAGGAGCTTCGGGCGGTGGGATCGGCACCAGAAGGGCCAGAGGACACCCAGACATCTCTCCACACTGATGGCCGTGAGGAGATAGAGGCTGGTGCTGTACATGAGCAGAACCATGGAGTGAAATAGTGGCAGCAGCCGCAAAATCTCTGGCTGAAAGCAGCTGAGCATGGGCATATGATATATTACAAGGAAAGCCGATGTACAGAGGAGAAAGCAGGTGTCCGCGACGGCCAGGTTCAGGAAGTAAGCGGTAAAAGTGTTCCTCCTGATGCGGAAGCCAAGGAGCCAGAGGATAGCCCCATTCCCCACCAGTCCACAGAGGCAAATGAGCAGCGTGATGCTACCAGTGACGATTTCAGGGATGTGTTCTGCAAAGCACCTGGTCACATTGTGTCCATTCCCACCGGCCATGCTCTCTGTAGGCGCTGGGGACACTGTACGCCAGTCACAGGTCATGTTGTTGGGATATTGGTCCATCTTCCTCCTTTCTTTCTCATGCACACCTGGAGAAAGGCAAGAGATGAAGGCAAAATTAGCGACTTTCAGGTCCCCAGTACTGTGAATGTCCTCTCCAGGACATTCTGGACTCCTCTTCAGCCTTCCCTCCCTCCTCCACAAGCTACATCATCTGCAACCCAAAGAACATAAGAACTGAGCAGAGAAAATAAAAAGAAGCGAAGCAAAGTGAAGCGAAGAGAAGAGCAGAAGAGATCAATAGGAATAGGAGAGAAAAGCTTGGGCCCAGGTTGGCAAAAGACAGAGAGCTGGAAGAGGCATGGAGGGGGAAAGAAAAGGCACGCAGAACCATTTGCCCTTTAAGGACTGAAAAGGGCTGAGGAGGTGAATGGAAAGACTGAGGAAGAGCAAAGCTGTGTGCCCCAGCAGCAGGAGCAGAGGCGAGCCCCAGACCCCTCTCACCAGGCTCAGGGGATCTAGTGAGGGCAGAGTCCTTGCACAGCCTTGGTATCCCAGAGTTGCAAACTCCAGTCGTCTCTGACAGACTTGCACGTTTTACAAAGCTGCCATGCCAAAATCCTCCCAGACAAGATCCAGTAACCAGGAACAAGGCAACTCCATGATGAGGTTCCTCCGATGGTCTATGTGCAGGCTCTGGTACCCTGTCTCTTCCTCAGCTCAAGACCAAATGGGCCCTGGGGCCACAGTCCCGGGTTTCTGCTGAGGGCTGGGTGGCTGCAGGCACACAGACGTGCCAGGGCTTAGTCATCACTTTTGAGAGCAGCGGAAGTTGCTTGCCAAAGAGTCACCCACACGGGATGGGTGTTGCAGATGGATCTGCTGGTTCCTTCAAGTTCTTCCTCTTTGCCAACCTGCCGTCACATTGGGTTTGAAATTATATTCTTCTCTCTCGTTCACTTCTTCTCTTCTGCACCCAGCTGCAACGGCCCTGAGATGTGTCGCAGTTCCCATCTGTGTGAATGTTCACCCTTTGCTGTCACACAGAAGCCACCAGCTCCCCATCAACTGCAGGGGAACTATGGTCAACACAGTGCCTGCTGACTGTCACTTCTCCGCTTGCAGGAGCTGAGCTGGACGTCTCCATCACCCCCTGCTGTGGGGAGGGTGGGAGGGAAGCGGGATGGGGTGACGCACCCAGCACCCATGCCCCGGGGACACCACAGACTACTGGACCTGCCTTCCTCTGACGCCAGCGAGTGGGTGGCTGCTCTGTGCCCCGTCCTCACGTCTCACCCCTGCTGATGTTACAGGATGGAGGGGACTGTTGCTCATGAGTGATCTCTGCAGGGCAGGAGCCTCCTCACGGCAGCAGCCCCGTCCCTTTGCCCTGCTCCAAGTATCTTTTTAAGGGCCAGGGAGATCTGTCCCACTTCCTTGTTTGCTGTACAGCAATTCTAAACAAATACTTTGGAAGAAATCATTGGAGGCACCCAGAGCAAGGGGAAACAAATGCAAATGGCTGCAAGAGCATCCCATCCAGCCCCAGGCTGCAGTCTTGCCTGCACTTCCACCCTAAATCCTGCCTGGCTGCAGGCAGAGGGTTGGAGGGGATGCAGTGTGCTACTGGGTTATTCTGTTTCCCCTAAGACTTCGTGCAGTGTGCTACTGGGTTATTCTGTTTCCCCTAAGACTTCGATCAAGTGGAAAGTGAAACGCTCTTGCTGTTAGTTAACAATCCTGATTTAGCATGGATGAAACCCAGGCTCCTCCAAATTCCTTAAAAAAAATATTTATTTACATGATAATGAAGCTGGACCAAAGGAGAGCTTTGATGCCATAATCTGCCCCATCCAGCCCCAGCTCTTCAGCACCTCCGAAACCCGCAAGCTGCTCCAGCCACCAGCTGGTTTCAAGAGCAGCTTCAGCTCCCCCAGGGATCACGGGCTCCCTGTACCAGCAGGAAAGGGGCCGCACCCTCGCACTTCTTTTTATATTTAAAGGAAGGGTTCAACAGAAAATGAGATTAAAGGAAGGAGTAATAGGTCCCATAAGAAGGACGGTGAAAGCCCAGCCAAGGTAAGGCAGAGGCTGCTGTGGGGATGGTTCCTCCTGGGTGCTCTTTCTTAGCAGGTGGCCCCAGGGGACCCGGAGAAATACACTCAGCATCTATTCAGTGACGTTTCCCAATTATTTCCAAATAATGTTAAATATTTGTTAAATGCTAAATTATGTTAATGTGATATAAGTAAATAACAAATAGTAAATAATAAATACTACTAATAGTAAATAGTAAATAAACTGTAGATGGTAGATAATACACTGTAGATGGTAGATAATAAACAGCAAATATTAAATTAGTGAATTATCAGTAAATAATAAATGGTTAACAATAAATAACAATAAGTAACAAATAAATAACAAATATCATATAAAATATATAAATTAAGCTATAAATAAATAATACATATAGTAATTTTTATTATTAACATGATAAATAATGTTGACAGCCGGTGCTTGGGGAAGTTCCCTCCTGCCAAGCGGTCGCACGCCCGGCTGGGTTGGGGTGTGCATGAGGCCGGGGAACGTGTTTCCTGATGGCAGGTCCTGACCCCAGGTGTCCTGGTGCACCCAAGGACAACCAGCGCAGTGACAATGGTGGTCCTTGGACTGAGCACCCATTTATTTCACCTTGTGGCAGCCACTTAGGCATCAAAATCTCTGATTCTTCATCAGGCTGGCAGTTAATAACTCCCACTCGTGACAGCTGTGCTGGGGACAAGGGTGACACGTTCCCTCATGCCCTTGTCCCTAAAGGCACATTTTGGCATCATTTTAAATGCTTGACTTTCTTCTCTCTATGGTAAAAACAGGGAGAAAGGTGCAATATTAAGAAACAAACTCAGTCTTTAATTAAACCTGGAGTTTTGCCCACTCTGAAGTCACACAGCACTCAGAAATAATGCCTGTGGCAGACTCACGAGTGAGCTTTTCTTATAAACACTTGGGTTTTGCCTGGTTGCTGTCACAGGGAACTGATGTATTTCTTTTGGGCTGGGTTTCACTGGACAGCATGGGCTATCGCCTCACAGCATCTCCTCTGTGCATCGCCCTTTCCTTCCCAGGACCACCGTGGAAAAGAGTGGATTGTCTTCTCCCTGGAAGACTCTCTGATTTGCTTTGTATTTAGAGCACTATGATTCCAGGAAAAAAAAATAACAAAAAAAAAAAACAAACCAGAAAGCAGAGTTGGAGATGGACTTTTACCATCTCTGCCATATCCAGGGCCAGCTGGACAAAATACCAAACCACAGGAACATATGTGTGAACTGAACTTAATTAATTGGCATTCCTCGGCCTGCAGCTCGCACTGCACTGCTGGGGAGCACTTGAGCAGAGTCACTCATTTCCAGACAGAAACATCTCCTTACCACCCACCCGGCAATCCAAGAGAACACATACAATTATAACAACTTACAACAAAATTATAAACTATTCTGACAGAATAAACAAAAATGTATGATTGATTACACAGGGCAATCCTTTCACCCTGGGTTATTTAAATAGCCTAAGAAAAATTCAAGTGTCTCAGTGATGAGCTTCCAAGTGTCCCAGTAAACAACGACAATGCCGAAGCTTGCAATAATCATCGTTGCCATCTCCAGCTCTCCCTGCCTTTGCCCCAAATGTCCTTCCAACACAAGTCCTTTGGGACAGCTTGCTCCAAATTCCCCCTCAGCACACTCCCAGCATCTGCTCTGGCCGTGGAGGAGTGGGCAGAGTGTCCTGGCTCAACATCCTTTGGGAAGCCCCCACCCGCAGGAAAAATGGGCTGGGCTGGCTGGGAACAGGCACCCACCGCAAGACCGTGGGCAATACACCCTGCCAGCTCCGAACCAGCGCTGCTGCGGGGCTTCGCCTTCAGCCCCTGCAAAAATCAACCCAAAGGTAGCTTTTGCATGCTAAAGCCATGTTAGGATTAGCTAAAAATGTCCTGCCGCAGCGATAACAGGCTGTGTTAAATGCAATGCAGCTGGACTGCAGCTCCATCTCCCTGTTGCACCCAAACCTTCTGTTCAGTCAGATTTCCATGAGTCAGAGGGAAAGCATGACCCTGTATTTTCTTAATCCATCTTTAGCCAGCGTGAATCTGCACAGGTCTGCAGAGTGGTACCTCCTGGCTTTTGCAGCTGCAGGGTGTGCTTCACCGTCCATCCTCCTCCTCCCGGGAAGGCAGAGCTTGCAGGCACCGGAGCTGTGCCCAGCTCTGGGTGAGACCTATCGCAGCACCCACAGCCATGAATGGCACGACAGCATCCCAGCAGCTCTCCCTTCCCAGGCATTTTTCTCACTAAAACGTGTCCGAAGATGGTTCTACTTCTGTTTTGGCTTCCCACAGGGTGCGAATCTTGCAGAGGTGACCATGTGAATCCTCTGTCCTGAGGAGCCCCTGGTGCTGGGATTTGTGGGAGCAGCTGGGGAGGTGTGAGCTGTGCCGGCACTCAGGGGCTGAGAAAATGCTGGCGTGCACTCCTGAAGTCCCTTTGCAGAGATGCAGCACAAAGTGATTTCAGCAAAAAGCTGAAAGCCTTTCTGCATGAAAGAGGGGTGATGCTGCCTGCTTAAGGTCTGTTTTCTTAGGATAAAAACAGACACATGGAGAAAATCCCTGTGTCAGCTGCAAAATCTTACCAACTAGTGTTAATGAGCCATCTCTGTCCCTGCAAACACTGATGCCCGCACTTGTGGGAGAGAAGGTGCCCACTGATATGACAGCAATAAGGAGGATGACTCCTCCCCTGAGTTTTTTTACTAATATTACTGTGTAGTTCACACACATGGCGCAGCCTTGATTGAAAAGCAACAGCACAGGTCCTTAAGCATTTGCACTGGGAGAAAAGACAAACCCAAAGCCACTAAGTCACGAGAGAAGGGAGCCGTTCCCTCAAGCTCAGAGGATGTAATGCTGGCAAATAAGAAGGGTCTTGAATGGCACAAAATGAGACGATTTGTTGGTTTATGTAAAGGATTGTTCCTTGAGGTGTACGAGCATGTTAAACACAGTCACAGGTTCTGATATGCAGATTTAATTTTGCTGTCTTTTCTAAACTTTCTAAAAGGCTAGTGACAGTACGTGCCCTTCTGCACCAGGCTGTCTTTGTGACAAGAAGTTTATGACAAGGAGAATTCCCCTTCCTGAAGGAAGTGACCATGAGGATGGTGCAGAGCCTAATGACCTCTCGCTGTCACAGTCCCATATTCAGATGAATCATCCATCCCACCGCCAGCAGCGACAGTGCAGATAGTGGGGCTGATAGTGCCATTTCTGTGAAAGAGGTTAAATGAGTACAATGGTTTTTTTCTTTTCCCTATATCAAAAAAAAAAAAGTCCCTTGCATTGTGGTTTAGCCCCAGCCAGCAGCTAAGCAGCAGCCAGCTGCTCGCTCACACACACCCCCCCACCCCCGGTGGGATGGGGACAGAATCGAAAGAGTAAAAGTGAGAAACCCCATGGGTTTTGATCACAGAATCCCAGAAGGGCAGGGGTTGGAAGGGACCTCTGGAGATCATCCCGTCCAACCCCCCTGCTCCAGCAGGCACACCCAGAGCAGGGGCACAGCACCGCGTCCAGGCGGGGTTTGAATGTCTCCAGGGAAGGAGACCCCACAGCCTCTCTGGGCAGCCTGTGCCACTGCTCCGGCACCCTCACAGCAAAGGAGTTTTTCCTCATGTTCAGGTGGAACTTCCCATGTTCCAACTTGTGCCCGTTGCCCCTCGTCCTGTCGTTGGGCACCACTGAAAAGAGCCCGGCCCCATCCTCTTGACACCCACCCTTCAAATATTTATAAGCATTGATAAGATCCCCCTCAGTCTCCTCTTCTCCAGGCTGAACAAACCCAGGTCTCAGCCTTTCCTCATAAGGCAGATGCTCCAGTCCCCTGAGCATCTTGGTAGCTCTCCTCTGGACTTGCTCGAGCAGTTCCCTGTCCTTCTTGAACTGGGGAGCCCAGAACTGGACGCAGCACTCCAGATGTGGCCTCACCAG
>WEKW01001178.1:18688-76768 GCA_013389905.1 Sula dactylatra | reverse complement strand
TCCAACATCCCAACACGTATTTAAACAATACAAAACTCAATGAAACTGGAGTGAAAAATAATGTACAGTCCCTCATATGCTGATAATAAATGAGAGACTACAGAAGTTTGTTGGCTGTGTTAATATTGCTCTAAAAGTTAACATCAGCAGAGCTGGACAAGCTTCTGAAAAGCTACAGTCAAAAAAAATGTTATTTCCATCAAGGAATGCACAGCTTGCTTAAAAATATAATAAAACAGTTGTAAGTGGAAGTAAAGAAGGAAAATATTATATGTGATTCTACATGACATTCAGTGAAGATGCTCCTGTTTGCTTTAAAATATTGTACCAAGGCAGTATTCTGTATTTTTCTGGTATACTTTTAGGAAAGTACTTTAGAATTAAGATCTTGCTGTGCTGGTTCATTATATGCATAGTATTATACCTGTAATGTCTTAACCCCTTGCTCAGAAATAAAATCCCTCTTGGCAAGTATAGGTTGTCTTTGGGCTATTATTACCATCAGTTATTTTCCTATTGAAATAAAAGTTCACTGCTGACTGGACAGACCTTATATTTAGAAGGTCTTCAGCAGTGTTGGCAAATAAAATAGCTTTCAATGGAAGGCTGCTAAAAGGAGCAGAAATGAACATGGTGCTTGCTATATTATTAAGTATTATGTCTGTCTAGAGCTGTACATCATAGTACAAAAATATTGTATTTAAGCATGTGAAATATAATTAAAATTGGTTTAATTAAAGAATACAATTATACTTGCTCATGTTCAAAAGGGAAAATAAATAAAATGAACCATTGTAGAAGCCTCATTGATTTGCACAATGACAGAAGTCATTAACTGAGTTATGGCTAAATGGCACTCATCTGCTTCCAGAGGAAATGGGCCTGTGATATATTTCAAAGTATTTTGCTTTGCATGCATGATATGTATGAAATGTGCATTCTGTTGACTGGTAGCACAATCAGCAGGACATATTTTGACAGCTAAATGGCAAATTTAAATGTGAGTTTCATTTTAGTGCTCTGGAATTTTTTATTTTTATTTCTTTTCCTACATATGTGCCATATAACCCTGCTGACGGTTCTAAATATCTCATGCGGCTTACCCACAATGTATTACTCCCTGAATCTAGATAAGTGTCATCATGTCCATTAAGTGTAACTTGAATGTGCCGCTCTGTTATGATGTATTGTCTCAGGAATGTCTTCAGACTTGATCACACGGTAATTGTCGTACCAATTACCTCTGGAATGCATAGATGAAGCAAATTCAAGGGACTAGGGACTTTTCCTTGTCTGAGAAAACAGCATATTTTATTTTTAAATGGGAAAGTCAGTTAAAATGTTTAACTTTGCATGAAATTTTGTTTGGGGGAAGATCTAACCCTACAGTTTTAGTGGCTAATTAAGAAATATCTTTTAGAAGATATTACTCTGCAATTTTATAGTGCTTGTTACTGAAGGGTTTCATAGTGCTTTGCAACTACTGGACTGGTTACTCAGCTAGTAGGAACTGCTTTCATGCACAGATTTCATTAGATTATTTTAAAGGAGTTATAACACCATTATAATATATTTAAGAAACCATCCTGACATCAGTGTGCTTAATATTATTACGTCCATTTTACAGAACAGTAGAATGAGGGAGAAAGAGATTAGAAAACAATACTAATCTCACCTATTTTTAAGGGTGGGATTTAGTTTAAGATGAAAACTTCTAAATGTAATGATAGTCCACCATGGGACTTAGTTATACACACGTAAGAGGGCTTATAAAGCCCTAGGATATTAGACATCCACAGGGAGCTGGCACAGGAATGACAAGAGGGTCATCTATTTGAATGGTACCTAATCATGATGAACCTCAAAGGTACTAGACGCATATGTCTGTGATGCGATGTGATTTTCACACAGATATCTTCTGTGGACTGAGCTGAATTATTCTCTGGGTGCCAGTGCCGTTGCCCAAATGCCCATGCCTGGTGCCAATTAGGTGGCCCTAGGGGTTTCCACCTAACATGCAGCTACCACTCTGCAAGGTCTAAATCTCCCTCGGTTTCTGTCATTTCTGACAGCTCCGTACAGATCTCCTGGACCCCCTAAAGCCGTTGAATTGGTCGTTTTGCATTTTGGAGTTGACACCTAACTTACATGCAGGCATCTACATTTAGTATCTGGAGCTGGATGCCACCCTAGGTGTTTACTTTTGAGGCACCCAATTTGAGGTTGCTTTGTAGTTAATGTAGAGGAATAATCACTTTTGGGATACGAATCATCTGTCCAGCTTGTGCATCCACCATAGGATAAGAAGTATCTAAAGTCAAATCATATAAATTCTGTCCCACTTGACTAAAATAGCATCACAGTTCTCCCTGAAAGCTAAACATCCTCTCTGTGTGACCTGGTATTTGAAGTGAGGAAACGTCTGCTGCAAACCATACAGTAACAGCAAAAGAGAACAACGAAACCAAAGAGAACCTGTAAGGGTCCTACTCAATGCAGAAGAAAGGAAACTGAACACATAAGTACATGTGGCTGCAGCATGACTGAGCAAATGAGAGCAGACTTTAAAATAATACAGCATCTGTGAATACAGCTAAATAATTCTATATACAGCTTCAGAAGTTGCTAACTGCATTTCAAACCTAAAGAGGGGTTTGTCTGAAAACTCATTTTGTTTTTTTCCAGGTACTACTTGTAAAATATATTAGGCTTCCGTGTAAGCTTTGTTTCACTGAATAGTTCTTCAATCAGTACAAGGCCTTACACCTAAGAAAACAGATCCTAAAACATTACAGAATGGTCAGTCAGAAATCGTGTAACCTTCACAGCTAGCTTCTCTGATAGTTTAAACCCTATCTGATTTTTCATGTTAACCAGGTGACTTCCTGGAAAAAAAAAAAAAAACAAAACAAAAAAAACCCCACCAAACAGATAAGTAAGATAATTAAATTCTTTTTATTCCCTAATTGATGTATATTAAAGTGCAGTACAAAGGTGTCTCAGTCTTGAAAGGAAAATTGTTATCTGAGACATAAGAAAAAAATTATACTGAAGACAGCTAGAAAGGTAAACTTTTTGTTGTTCTGACTGCAGGGTTAGGTATGATGCTTGGGATGCTTGTAAGCTCCAAAATGAGCATGACAATTCTTGATGATATTTGCCTAGGTCTGTCTTGTCATGATGTGGATATGATTATATTCTTTATTGGTCATTCCCTCCTTGTTTATACAAGAAAAAGCTGGAATGTCGACAGCATATAAAGATAAAATACCAATGCTTTATAGCACTACAGAAACAGACATTCTTTCCTTAATTATAATTTAGATCTCAGACTTCCCAGAATTTGGAAAATGTGAGAGATCAGGAGGGAGAATTAGGAGGGAGCATAAGTTTTGAAATTAATACCAGTATCAATCAGGAAAATGGAGAATACTTTTCTCAAATCAGACCTCTTCATTCACATCAAAGTAACAGCAATTACTTTCTTTTCCATGTTATCCAAAGCACTGTCTTGCTCTTACAACACAGTACACCTTAAAAGACTCACTGTAGAGTTTATGTGAAGTTTGACTCTAAGATTGGTCAAATTGCAGAACATTTCTTTAAGGAAATTAAAAACCACCATTATTGACATCCTGGCAGACAAACATCTCCAAAGGCTTGCAGCTGATCTACTTACTATGTACTAAATCACACAGAATTTGCTTATACTTCAGTTATGTTCTCTCTTTAGAAGTGAAGTGCATATTTCCAGATCTTTAATGATGCTTTACCTCTCAGCTCAGAAATTACTCAATGCTGAAGACTACGCAATAAGGTTGTGGTACCAAACTTTCTAGTAAGTAATGAAAAGATGGTGATACATTCAGACTTGCTTTTTCATTTGGAGGATAATAATTTAAAGATTATCTCAGCATTTTCTGTTTATATTTTATAAGAAGTAGAAATTCCTTTGAATATATGAATAAACAAAGTCTTGGTGCTGCCTTGGAAGGAAAAAAGTGAACAGGCTTGAACCATGTCAAAGAAGATTAAAATTATATTGAAGATGCAGAGGAAGATAAACATTCATCATTATTACTGCAGGTTGCTTAGGGTATGTATTAATGGGAAAGCCAGAGGTAGGAAGCCCAAAATGAATATATGTAAATACCCAGATATATCTATTGTTTGGGCACATTCTCATGTCTGTGCTCTGATGGATGCTGTTTCCATTTCATTTTGTAAATCTTTTCCCTACCGCAGAAAGCCAGACTGGGATTTATCTTGTATAGTTTTAAGCATTAACTTTACAGACATCTACATGTAGGACAGTCACATACTGAGGGTGACTGACTTGCTGTAGTCATCTACGTGTATTGCCTTCTTTGACTTTAAAGGGAATATAGAGTGATTAGCGTACATAGTACATGCTTAATTTTCATCACCTGAATTTCACTCTAGATAATGACAAAGGCAGTCACCGCAGTACGTATATAATACCCAATTTATGAAAAACATCAGAATCACTGAAATGAAAAGCTATAGATGTTCCTATTTGGAAAATAGGTGTATGTACAGCTTAAAGACCTGTTCAAAGCTGTGTATGCTGTGTGATTGTGTCAAACTGGAAAAGCCTATTAGCTTGTGGGTTTATTTGCTCATGCTGTTGTTTCTGTCATTTGCATGACATCCAGAAAAAATTCAGCAGAGACCCCTATAACCAAAGGCAAGTAATCCCTGATGGAACAAGCAGCAATCAGGGGATAGTATCTGCCGGATACTAAGAACTCATCTAGACCCGTAAAAGTTTAAAGCACACACAGTTAGTGCTTCAGTACCCAGCATCTAGTGCATGATCAGCAGAGACAGTCTAAAAAGGAAGACTATAATAATTTGAGCCTGTTATAAGCCAATAACAGTCTGGAATTATTCTCTCACTACTGCTACTTTATATCTCAGGTTCTGACTTGCTAAGCATCAGCCTAATTTGAGTTTAACTAATTCATCTTTTCCAGTCATTAGTAGCCCAGCAACCATGCTGAGTAGATTTATGAAGAAGTTTGCTCTTTTCCTTGTTATTTAGGAAGGATTGAAAGCAGTACAAAGATGAAGCAATTAACAAGGAAGAAAGAAAACAGTGTTTTCTTTGTCTCCCAAACACTTATAAAACTATATCGTAATAAAACTTAGATCAGGGGAGAAAAGATAGTTTCAAAGGGAGAGTCAAGAAAATTGCTAATCCCCACCCTATTTCTAGGGGAAAAAAAAAATCAAAGAAGAAAGCAGGTCACTGTAGGCCACAAGGAAAATACCTCAAGCTTTGGAATTCATTATTTTCAGTATAATATTTGTAATTTTTTTTTATTCTAATTACAAAACACTTAAAAATCTGTAACAACAAACATAAAAATGTTTCAGAAACCATGGAAATTCTGAAGCCTATGCTGCCCAGCAGCACAGAACCTTCTTAATGACCTAAATGAATTTGAGCTTCTGGTTATGTTTACTGTGGAAATTCTCAAGAATGACAATTGCTTTAACTACCTCATGAAGGTTCAAGGCTTTACAGTTAATCAGGATGACATATGAGTTTGGTTTCAGAGTTAACAGACTGTTTGTCCCATGGCCATTTGGGGATACCAGGACAACAAGCATTACTGAACTCAAAAAGTAGGGAAATGAGGGCTCTGGTAGGTGGCATGCCTCCAAAGCTTCCAGAGTTGCCAGGCACGTAACATAGCTGTCTGGCAAAGACGTGAAAAGAGATCCTCTGAAAACGTAGGCTCTGAAGGTCTGGGTTCCTGGTTCTAAGTTTATAGAGACTATTTAAAACCCAACCACTTCAGTACCTCACCAGGAAACTGGGCAACCTTTCAGTGGAATTCTGTAATTCAGTGTAATTCAGCCAAGGTTTTTTCAAGCTCAAGATATTTAGTAGAAACATTCAGAGCTAATAAAATTGATGGGTTTTGATCAAACTTCACTTTGTAAGAAAAAAATCTGATCTTCTTAATAACTGGAAATTTTATAGAACTTGATGTTTTTAATTATGCAAGAGTCAAATACCATTATTAAATTATGGGTTTCTTAGAAAATAATGGAGAATTTAGTTACAGTGCATAGCCAATCTTCACAAAAGCAGAAAAAAGTTCATACCCTAGAGGCTTATTTCTCATAACTTTTGGTAAGATTCAGATACATGATCAGAGTTACCAATGAAAAGCAGAAAATATTTTTTATATTTGCTTTTAGCTAACAATTTGTGCAGGAGTATAAAAGTAGTTCAATTTACTTCAAATTTATAGGCATTTGAACATATCTATTCCCATCTACTCTCCATTAAATATCTCTCTCTGCTCTGAACTGGCATAGCCACATTTTTCATTGGTTCTTAAAATGCTTTGAGTCCAAGCATGTATGACACTCAAAAGTTTTTTTCTTGATCCCATCAGCTTAACTAATATCACTCAATCAATTTATCTGATAAATGATAACTTGTTAATCACCATAATTTTATCATGCATCGAAGCCTTAACTCTCCCAAATGCAGTGGANNNNAGAGGACACTATTGAAAATATTGCCTTTATGTCCCTGTGGCTCTGAATGTGGGTATTGACCACTTGTTCTCTACCTAAAAAAAGTCTGAGAAAGAAACAAGAAAATGATACTAAAATAAAAAGTGAATATGTAAAAGTATGATAGAAATAATATATTAAATATATATGTTTATTATATATTCATTATATATAAGTAATAATAAATAAACAAACATAAATAAATATAAAATATAATGGTGTATGAACATCAAATGAAATGCTCAAGCACATCAGGAATTACTAGCCTCCTTAATGAGTCTGGTATTGTATTTTAAAAGAATCTTACAACATGGTAGTGGTATATTTAAAATTGTCTGTTCTGCTAATCTCAGAATAGTAGAAATGGGTAATTACTAAGGAAAAACCTTCTCCCTTCTTATGGATTTTCCTATTAAATGGAACTTTGCGGAGTGCTTGTTCCTAAAATGTCAGATATTTACATCAGCATCTTGACGACAAAAGCCTGTATTTTTTGCTTTACTGTTAAAAGACTATTATGAAGTAGTCAGATATAGTGATGATGAACTAGAATAAACAGCTAGTTTGCTAGCTCTAAATGCCTCTTATTGTTATCACTTTAATACTCACTCCCATTTGCTACAAGGAGGATAATGTATTTTCTAATAAGAAAGTATAAAATGAAGGTCTCATTACTGTAATGAAGTAAAATTTAATGCCAATAAACATATGAAAATGCTAAGAACAAAGAAGTTCTTCCAATAGCTTTACTTCAAAGTCAATGGAAAAGGCTCTTTATCTAAGAACAGCATGATCTTTTTTCACAACTGCTACTGCCACATGCAGAGAAAAAGAACAACTCATGAAAGATTGGTAGCCTTCTTACTATGAAATGTAAAGAAGTTCCATCTATTTTCTTTAAAACCCCACACCTTTAAATGTCTTTTCCTCCAAATCTGAGTGCCAGATTAATCTTTGGAATGCATACATCTTCTCATTTTCAAAGACTGAATGACAATTTATTTCCCTTTGATAGGCAGAGGAAAATCTCCTGTTAGCTTTTAGGACTTTTAAGGTTAGAAGAACCAATGCTTTTGGTGATGGAAATCACCCCTCAAAGTCCTTACACTAAGAAATTCAGGAGTCAATCCCCACTAATATCTCACCCTAGGACATAACAGCAGAGCTGCTTTTAGTTCTGAACTGTACCAGAAGATCTACAGCTTCTCAACATCTATAGAAGATAAACAGTGAAAGCCTCTCCAGCAGCCTTTGTGGCACTGGTGCTACCCAGGCCCTTGCAATCTATTTCTTGAACAGGGCTCAATCAGTGCTTCTGTAAGTAGAAGGCTTCAGAAACTGTCACTCATCACAGCACTTCTGTTCTATCTTACTCCTAATTTTACTCTGCAAATGATAAATCAGCTAAAGAGGTATAAATGAAGGCAGATTAACCTTTGAAACTGCTACTAGAAGCTGCTGATTACCTTATCCAAGTCAACGAATCTTCACTAAAATCCGCGTTACACACACAAAGCTTTTAACACTGATATATTGAATATGCACATATTGTTAAATGCCTGCATCATCACTATCTTTTTTCAATATTTTCTTCAAATTTTGAAAGGATTCCCTTTTTTGTCTTTGTTTTCTTATTTATTTTATTTCAATTTATTGGGGGAGGGGACCTGAGAGAGAACACATCATCTTTTCTTTGAAGTATAAATACCCCCTTGGTAATCATATGGACAGTATCTTGTGCAACAACATTATAATATACATGTATCTTTTTTTTCTGCTTCTGAGGTCTGCAAAACATCAGTGTTTATGTTGTACCCTTCCTAGTGACATCTATGTCAAATGACTTCCTTTAGCTTAACAGGAATGAAACTGAAGTGCTGATTATTAGCCCTCATACTAAATTGCTGCTGACTGACTTTCCTTTTCAATCAGCCTTTTCTCTTAAAGAGCTGCTGATGAAGCCTGACTGAAGACTTTGACAGCTATTCTATTTAAAAGCAATTCTATTTATATACCATATGATTACATTTATGAATACACGTGACAGAACCTGGTTTCTTATGATTAGACAACCTTGTATGAGAACAGGACTTTGATATTTCTATATTTTCCTTGCAGTGAAATGTCAGATACAGAACACAGCCCTCTCCCTCCCTGAAACTATCATTATTTCAAATGCTGTAGTAAGAGAGAATGGAGCATGGACTGAGGGCCCTATAGTGATAACTACCAGTGGGGACACAGGCAGAAAAATAGAAAACTACAGGGCAAAATAAGAGGGCAAAATAAATAACGTTTTGAGACCTAGCAATTAATCTGTAGCACATATCTGTTCAGTAATATGAAACAAGGCAAGACAGTAGGTTTTGTTAGTTGTTTCTTAAGTTATTTTTAAAAATGGAATTTGGGTTTCTACTTCACATGGGATTTGGTCTATGAGATTTGTACAGTGGTAGTGAAGACATTATACTAGGTTTTAGACTCTGGCTCAGAAATCAAATTCATAGCCCTTAGTTTGGCAACAATCTTCCCTGTACAGTGTATGTAGGAAGTTAGAGGCCAAAAAGATGGATTCCCAACAAGCAACTCAACTAAACCAGCTAATTAGAAATGCTTAAGAATTGGGGGAAATGTTTAGGAATTGGCTATTTCCTCCCTTATACCAGCTTTAAGAGTCTCTGTGAGACAGTGACTCACAATCCCAAACCTCTTTCAGGTTAAAGTCAATTCTTTTTTAAGCACAATGAGCTCCTTCACTTCACTTTACAATAAAAAGGAAGGAGCAATTGCAATCTGGAGATGGCAACACTTTCCAAGGAGCTCAGAAATCTGGTTCTTCTGTGTGATGGCCCTTCAGAAGTAAAAATCTGTACATTTACCATGCCAGGACAATATCCTAAACCAGTGTTAATTGTCATGTGATCATCTTTACTCTGAACTAAATCCATTAAAAATGGATTTAAACTGGAAGTTGAACTTTATAAAAGTCAAGAACAGACTTAAAAGAAACTGAACTAGGTGACTGAGGCTGTGGATGTTGTTTACTTAGACTTTGACACTGTTTCCCACAGTATTCTCCTGGAGAAACTGGCTGCTCATGGCTTGGACAGGCACATGCTTCACTGGGTAAAAAACTGGCTGGATGTCTGGGCGCAAAGAGTTGTGGTGAATGGAGTTAAATCCAGATGGCAGCCAGTCACAAGAGGTGTTCCCCAGGGCTCAGTGTTGGGGCCAGTCTTGTTCAATATCTTTATCAGTGACCTGGATGAGGGGATCGAGTGCACCCTCAGTAAGTTTGCAGATGACACCAAACTGGGAGGGAGTGTGGATCTGCTCGAGCGTAGGAAGGCTCTGCAGAGGGATCTGGACAGGCTGGATCGATGGGCTGAGGTCAACTGTATGAGGTTTAACAAGACCAAGCGCTGGGTCCTGCACTTGGGTCACAACAACCCCATGCAATGCTACAGGCTTGGTGAAGAGTGGCTGGAAAGCTGCCTGGCAGAGAAGGACCTGGGGGTGCTGGTGTACAGCCGGCTGGACACGAGCCAGCGTGTGCCCAGGTGGCCAAGAAGGCCAACGGCATCCTGGCTTGTATCAGCAATAGTGTGGGCAGCAGGAGCAGGGCAGGGATGGTGCCCCTGTGCTCGGCACTGGGGAGGCCGCACCTCGAATGCTGGGTTCAGTTTTGGGCCCCTCGGGACAAGAAGGACATTGAGGTGCTGGAGCGTGTCCAGAGAAGGGCAACGGAGCTGGGGAATGGTCTGGAGCACAAGTGTGATGGGGAGCGGCTGAGGGAGCTGGGGGGGTTTGGTCTGGAGAAGAGAAGGCTGAAGGGAGACCTTATTGCTCTCTGCAACTGCCTGAAAGGAGGTTGTGGTGAGGTGGGGGTTGGTCTCTCCTCCCAAGTCAGTAGGGATAGGATGAAAGGAAATGGTCTCAAGTTGTACCAGGTGAGGTTTTGACTGGATATTAGACAAAATTTCTTCCCTAAAAGGTTTGTCAAGCATTGGAACAGGCTGCCCAAGGAAGTGGATGAGTCACCATCCCTGGAGGTCTTTAAAAGACATGTAGCTGTTGTGCTTAGGGACATGGTTTAGTCCAGCTTGCCAGTGCTAGGTTAATGGTTGGACCTGATGATCTTAAGGGTCTTTCCAACCTAAATGTTTCTGTGATTGTATGATTCATAATTTACAGTAGATGATACACTACAGAGTTTTGGTGCTGTTCTTCTCTGGGTGTAAACATTATTATATAGCTTATTTTCTATTAAGATATTTCTAAAATGAAGAACTGTTTTAGCTGCTTTCTGTGCTAATTCCAGATTCATAGGAATTAACAGGATTTATAATCTTTTTTTACCCCAGCAGAATATTCTCCCGCACAGACAATAGCATTCATAAAGTGTACTGGGGTAACATATGGGCAGTTGAGACCCTTATGACTCAAACACTTATCTAAGGAAAAGATGGAAAGGTGGTCCCTGCATAAGGGGGTTCATAATATCTGGCAAGTTATGTGAATCACAATGTAGAAAAAATATTTCTTAAAATTATGAAGAAACAGGCATAAATGAATGAGATGCATAAGTATCTCTCTGGGGATAAAATTTCCTGTAGTAAAAGGTCTTTAACCTAAAAAAAAAAAAAAACTAAACTAAAAAAAAAAAAAAAATCCTCAAAAGCCAATAGCAAGATTCAACATGCAGATTATGGAACTAGAAATATTCAGATGAGGAATAAATAGTAGTACTGAAAAACTAATGAAAATTAACCAGGAAAATAGCTTAATCTGAGAGGTGTTGCCTTCTCTGTCACTTGGGAGACTTGAGATCTTTTTCAGAAGTCTTTCTAAGGGGTATGCCCATGAAGAATCTCCAGACTAAAATCTACTAAATAAGTGGTCAAACTACTCTGCCTTAATGTCTTACATGTATGGGCTGTATTTCAACCTTTCTGAACTCAGTGGAAGAATTTTGTTTAATGCACTGGAGCTAGCATTAATTCTGTAAATTATGAAGACTCCTGTGACTGCATAGACTTCTATGGAATAGAGAATATTAATTACAGCATAATTAGATAAGGACAGGAGAGAAGGGAAGATGGGTGTAAGGCAGTAGAAATTATCATGATTAGAAAAAATTAAACTACAAAACAGTTAGTGCTTCACGCTAGGATACTTAGTGCTGTTAAACTGTTTTGAGAGCATCGCACAAAGCCAAATTCTGAGAAAAGAAATTAGAAAGAAAGTACATTCATACTTACACAAAATGGTAAAGAAAGCTCCTTTTCATATGTGATATTATGGAAAAAACTGCATAATGATTGAGAGAAAATGGATTGATTAGTGATATAAAATAGGATGTGATCTGCATTTGGCCACTCTTCATTTTACATCAGAAAGATTCAAAGATGGCTGGTATACTACTAAATAGTTTTGAAATTTAAAGAGTATTTAAATAGGTTTTCATTTTGAAAGGTAATATATGAATAAGCATGGTGATAGCACTTTCACTATAGCAGGGTGATAGTAGCAGGCGACTCTCTTCTGAGTAAGTCAGCTTCATCGGGGGCCCAAATTAAATACCTCTATGCAAACGTAGGTAGCATGGGGAATAAAAAAGAGGAGTTAGAGATGTGCACATGCCTGCAGGGCTGTGATTTTATTGGCATCATGGAGACATGGAGAGATGCCTCCAATGACCAGAGTGTTGGAATGGAGGCATACAGGCTTTTTAGAAAGGACAGGCAAGGGAGATGAGATTAAGGTCTTGACCACTGTCAATGGCCACTTGGAGTGCATGGAGCTCTGCCTGGGGATGCATGAGGAGCTGATTGAGAGCTTATGGGTCAGGATTAAAGGGAGGGCAGGGACAGGTGACATTAGAGTGGCGGTCTGCTACAGGCCACCTGACCAGGAAGACTGCACAGATGAGGCCTTCTATAGACAGATAGGAGCAGCCTCACATTCACAAGCCCTGGTCATAATGGGGGGCTTCAAACACCCCAATATCTGTTGGAGGGACAACACAGCAGGGCATAAGCAATCTGGGAGGTTCCTTGAATGTGTTGATGATAACTTCCTTCTCCAAGTGAGAGAGGAGCCAACAAGAAGAGGTGCTGTGCTGGACCTTATTCTCACCAACAAGGAGGGGCTGGTGGGGAATGTGAAGCTCAAGGGCAGCCTTGGCTGCAGTGACCATGAAATGGTGGAGTTCAAGATCCTTGAGGAAGTGAAGAGGGCACACAGCAAGCTCCCTGGACTTCAGGAGAGCAAACTTTGTCCTCATCAGGGATCTGCTTGGTAGAGTACCGTGGGATAAAGCCCTGGAGGGAAGAGGGGCCCAAGAAAGCTGGTTAATATTCAAGGAAAAAATAATTCAATATTAAATTAATATTCACCCCCTCCAAGCTCAGGAGCGATGCACCCCAACAGAGGAAGTCAAGCAAAAGTGCCAGGAGGATGGATGGATGGATGGATGGATGCCTGTATGGATGAACAAGGAGCTTCTGGACAAACTCAAACACAAAAAGGAAGCCAACAGAAGGTGGAAGCAAGGGCAGGCAGCCCGAGAGCAATGCAGGGAAATTGTCCTAGCAGCCGGGGATCACGTTAAGGAAAGCTAAAGCTCTGGTAGAATTAAATGTGGCCAGGGACATCAAGGGCAACAAGAAAACCTTCTATAGGTATGTCAGTGATAAAAGGAAGACTAGGGAAAATGTGGGAAATAGGAGTCCTGCTTACCTGGGATATGGAGAAGGCTGAGGTACTCAATGACTTTTTTGCCTCAGTCTTCACTGGCAAGTGCCCAAGCCACACCGCTCAAGTTACAGAAGGCAAAGGCAGGGCCTGGGAGAATGAAGAACCACCCACTGCAGGACAAGATCAGATTCGAGACCATCTAAGGAGCCTGAAGGTGCTCAAGTCCATGGGACCTGATGAGATGCATCCGTAGGTCCTGAAGGAACTGGTGGATGAAATTGCTAAGCCACTATCCATCTTATTTGAGAAGTCATGGCAGTCTGGTGGAATTCCCACTGACTGGAAAAGGGGAAACATAACCCCCATTTTTAAAAAGGGACAAAAGAGAGACCTGAGGAGCTACAGGCCAGTCAGTCTCACCTCTGTGCCCAGCAAGATCATGGAACAGATCCTGCTGGAGACTATGCTAAGGCACACAGAAAATAAGGAGGTGACTGGTGACAGCCATCATGGCTTTACTAAGGGCAAATTGTGCCTGAAAAATCTGGTGGCTTCCATGAGAGGGTTACAGTGATGGTGGATAAGGGAAGAGCAACTGACATCACCTACCTGGACTTGTGCAAAGCATTTGACACTGTCCCGCATGACATCCTGGTCTCTAAATTGGAGAGGTATGGATTTCACAAATGGACCACTCAGTGGATAAGGAATTGGCTGGATAGGTGCACTCAGAGAGCTGCAGTCAATGGCTCCATGTCCAAGTGGAGACCAGTGATCAGTGGCATTCCTCTGGGGTCGGTATTGGGACCAGTGTGGTTTAACATCTTTCTCACCGACATGGACAGTGGGATTGAGTACACCCTCAGTAATTTTGCTGATGACACCAAGCTGTGTAGTGCGGTTGACATGCTGGAAGGAAGGGATTGCATCCAGAGGGACCTTGACATGCTTGAGAGGTAGGCTACCCGTGCAAACCTCATGAAGTTCAACCAGGTCAAGTGCAAGGTCCTGCACCTGGGTCGGGGCAATCCCAAGCACAAATACAGGCTGGATGGGGAATTAATTGAGAGCAGCCCTGTGGAGATGGACTTGGGGATGTTGGCTGATGAGAAGCTCCACATGATGCAGCAATGTGCACTTGCAGCCCAGAAAGCCAACCATATCCTGGGCTGCATCAAAATAAACTTGGCCAGCAGGTCGAGGGAGGTGATTCTCTCCCTCTACTCTGCTCTTGTGAGACCCCACCTGGAATACTGCATCCAGCTCTGGTGTACTCTGCACAGGAAAGACATGGACTTGTTGGAATGAGTCCAGAGGAGCACCACGAAGATGATCCAAGAGCTAGAGCATTTCTCCTATGAAGACAGGTTGAGACAGTTGGGGTTGTTCAGCCTGGAGAAGAGAAGGCTCCGGGGACACCTTATAGCAGCCTTCCAGCACCTGGAGGGGGCCTACAAGAAAGCTGGAGAGGGACTTTTTACAAGGACAGGTACTGATAGGACAAGGGGTAATGCCTTTAACCTGCAAAAGGGCAGACTGACATTAGATATAAGGAAGAAATTCTTCACTGTGAGTGTGGTGAGGCACCAGCACATGTTGCCCAGAGCAGTTGTGGATGCCCCATCCCTGGAAGTGTTCAAGGCCAGGTTGGATGGGGCTTTGAGCAACCTAGTGTAGTGGAAGGTGTCCCTGCCCGTGGCAGGGGGGTTAGAACTAGATGATCTTTAAGGTCTCTTCCAAGCCAAACCATTCTATTATTCTATGATTCTATGAAATAAAGCCCTCTTCCATGAACAGAGATTTTGAAGAATAGTGTTATTTCCCAGAGAAATTAAACAAGCAAGTGGGGACATAATAAAGTGTTAAAAAACAAATGCTGAGTGGCAGGAGGAATGGGGACTACTATTCCCCTCTAGCAAAAAGGAGGCCTTCAATCAAACAAGAAGGGACAATTGCTGATTATTTCTAGACAATAAATAATTAGGCTGTGCAATACACAGCTGCATGACACAAAGAGAGACTGGACAGTTATGTGACTAACAACACTACTGACTTAATGATCCAAGTTTGGGTAGGGACATAAAACCTCATAATTTAAACCAGTGTCTGTTAGCTATTAATAGCAAGTCTTTTAGAAGTAAACAGGCTTTTTTATCTTTTTCAGCATGTATTTTTTGTAGCTACTTCTCTGCAGCTACTATTGAAGGCAATAGAAGATGAGATGAACCATGGATTTGATACCTTATGACTGGTATGATACCCCCATAAAATGCTACAGCATATTTCACCACAGTATGTGATAGACTTCTAATTTTGGGTATTGTTCATTGCAAATGTATTTCCCTAGGAAAAAGATGTGAAATGACCTAGCTCTGGTAGAATTATGCAGAACCTAATAATCTCCTATTAAATCTCACACTCAAACTCTTAACTGCTCATCCAGCATCAGAGACACGAATACCTTCAGTAGCACTTTCTGTCATAAATTTTATAACTAACAGGGAGTGCATGTGCTAGAGATACAGAAACGAAGTCTTAAAAATTTCCAGTCCTCTTTCCACAGTCCTCTTCTTTCAGCTTAATAGGGTGACACTTCTACATCACTGAGCTGGCTGATGGCACCTCTGTCCTGATCTGACCTCCAGGCCACTACAGTCAGATTCTGATTAGCCTTCTGGTGTTCAGAAAAAGTCAACTTCCATACCGCATGTATACTTCAGACATGCTGCACAGAGAGCTAATGTGGGCTAGCTGAGTACAGTTTTAATAAACTCTGCTAATTTTCTTGGTTTTCTTTCTAGTATTTCCATGGTCCAGCAGTTCAAGGAAATGCATTTTGCATACCAATTCACCTCATGGTGTGGCTTTTCTCAAATATTTCTGTTCTGTAACTCTTCTTGTTCTGCAGAAATTTATGAGTCAGAAAGCATCCAGGAGATGCAGAACAGAAGATTTGCCATTTTAGGGATAAATATTCAGAAGCCATGCACTTGTTAGACAATTGTCATGCTGTCACTGCTTGGCCAAAAGCAATAGAGCAGTCTAGATCCCTGAGGATTAGTAGGACCTTTAGATGGTGAAGCACTTTTAAATTGGCAAGACTGTACACCACGCTGGTTTTAACTCTGTAGGAGTCCAGTGAGCATCACTCCTGTAGAGTTAAGCAGCTAGCAAACTTTCACAGTGCTCT
The DNA here is from genome assembly GCA_013389905.1 of Sula dactylatra. NCBI lineage: Eukaryota > Metazoa > Chordata > Aves > Suliformes > Sulidae > Sula > Sula dactylatra. The sequence goes on along the minus strand of WEKW01001178.1, from coordinate 60,321 downwards.
TGTCCTTGAGTAACCTGAAATGCTGGGGGTTTGGCCCTATTCCTCAAAGCAGCCTTGCCACGGGGAAAGATTTGAACCTCTTTTTCATTAGTACAGAGGGAATTAGTTCTCTGCTTCAGCATGTGGGGGTGGGTTCAATGAGGAGACCACTATCACCTCAAGGGACATAGCAGAGTGGCTGAAGCAGAGTTTATTAGGGTTTTCTACAGGTCATATTTTTCCCCTTTCCCTGTCCAAGGAGAACTCACCGTGTCACAGTGCAAGCACGTTAACATCCATTACCTCCTCTGTGTAACACCTTTGGTCAGCACAGCACAATGATCTTGTTAATCACTTAGATAGTTTGCCTAGGGAGGTTGTGGAGTCTTCCTCACTGTAGATATTCAAAAGCTGTCTGGAAATGGTCTTGGGCAACCAGTTTTAGGTGGCTCTGCCTGTGGGTGGGGGAACAGGATGGGTTGGACAACATGCCCTCCAGAGGTCCCTTCCAACTTCAACCATTCTGTGATTCTATAAAAGCAACAACAGGGCAGTTAATTATAACAGTTTACTTATAAACAGTATTTCTTGTGGAAAAATATTTTGGCTTTTTTATCATAACAATTTACTATGTTATGATAACCCCAAGGTTAGAGCCCCATGTCAGAGAGAGTGTCAAGACCCCTCAGTCTTGTAAAAATAAGTCCAGACTAGTGAGGCTGACCATTGCCTCTCTGCCACGTTGGTGGTTATAAAAGCAGGGGGATCCATGTCCTGTAGCCCCTTCCGCATCAGCTGATTGCACATGTATTATTGTTCAGTTGTACAGTGCTCCTACATGAAGCCAATATTTTCCCCACTGTGAGACAGGTAAAAATGCCTCAGTAGTTGGGAACCTGCTCTTTCCACTACTGACTTCTTCCAAGAAGAAAGGCTACAGGAAGGAGACATCATTACTCCTCAGAAAGGTGACTTCCAACTCAACTTCTTCAGACAAAAGCAAGTAAACTAAGTGTGTAGCCCTGAACAACTGAGCCCTAAAAACAAGTAAATCTTTATACAATGGCACAAAAATTAGCCTGAGCCACAAGAGAGTAATACTGCACAAAAGTGGTGTTTGATCCAGCATCAGGTCCTAGAAAACTACCACCCTACAGTTACCTAGCACCTGGTGCTGAAGACAATACTGGTTTATAATGGCAACTTCCAAATTGCACTTTTTAACCAGTAATTCTGGTTTCTGATTCAAAAACAGAAAGTGTACACAGAAGACAGAATGCTTTCAGTTGCTTTAATCAAAACTGCATTCTCATGCATCTATATACATACAAACAAATGAATGAGAGCTCTTAGGAACATAATCTGGCTATTATGCAAAGTCAATATTTTTAGTACAAAATATTTGCAGCAAAGTTCTTATTTAATTGCAATCATCTGTGCCAAATTTGTTTTGAAAGGATGAAATGCACAGGTTTCCTTGGTGGGAATTTATTTCTCAGTAATTTGACACAGGATTGCAATATCTGATCACTACTTTGTTGAGTTTTTCTGCAGCAATGCAAATCTAAACTGAATGTAGTGTAATCAGAGCTGGGAATAAGACAGCCTGGATTCACTCTTTCTATGTCCTTTGACCTGCTATGTGATCCTAAACAAGATGCTTCACTTTCCCCTGCCTCTCCTAGACATCCTTCCATGTCATTTTATTTTCTGTTCAGTTTCTCATCTATCCCACATGCTGTCTTGTTTCACTTGCCATACATCCAGTATTTATAGTATGTGTATTATACACCATTACTTTTAGGCTATAAACTCTTTGTCTTTTACCAAGTAAATATAGTCCTCATAGAAAAGCTTTAAAGCCCATAATTAATCGTCCACCATGAATCACAAAATATACACCTAGAGAGATATACACATAGTATAAATTGGTGGGGGGAAGTGGTGTACTTTCAGAGGCAAGCTGGGGCAGAAGGAGGGGAGAGGAAGCCATGTGCTTCTTCCAAGCCTTATGAGAAGATTTTATAATGAACTATAAGTGTGACCCTTATTTCAGTGGGAAATTCTGGGTGCTATTGTAATACAAGCAGTAAGTACCATTAGATATGCAATCCCAAGTTACATTCAAGGTTTAGTATTTTAAGGTTACAAATGTGGCCCTGATAATATTTCCTTCACTGATTTTTAAAGCATTTATAATTAGCTGCCAGAGCAGTTTTAGCTACTGACTGGAAATTAGCCAGCAAGGTCCCTATTAATAAACGGTTCAATAAATCATGGGATCCTCTCTCCATGGAAAGATTTGCTACTATGAGAAGCAATGCCAGTAGCAAATAACTAGAAAAATTATATTTATTAAATGCAAAGAAGACAGAAAAAATGTATTTAAGACATTATACTTGCTTAAACCTTACCAATTTTTATTCATGATCCTTTCTTCTATACAAAATTATAGATTTTCTTGGAGATATGTATTATAAAGATGCTAATTTTGTATTGATTATTATTTTTTATTATGTTTATGACATTAAACAGTGTTCAGAGCACAAACATGGCTCTGTATCCAGGGCTTAAAATGATAATTGCTGGTATGCACAAGTACTACTCTAGTTTATCTTAAAGCATATTTGCCTCAGAAAGATCAATACCTCAGAGGAAAATAATGGTGGGTTGGTTTTTTTTGTGGTATGTGTAGGTAGGTCAGCAAAGATGGGATTTGAAGAATCATGGTGAAAAGCATTTCCCATGTCCAAGGGAAATTGTACTGCAGCATAAACATTGAAGAGTTGTGAAAAGCCTGCTTTTTTTCCCCAGCTTATTAAAGTAAGTGAAGATACTAATTAAGTAGTAGTGAGGAAAAAACAATAGGTTTATAATCTGTAACAAGCTTTCACTAGACCTACACATAGTAGAAGCACCTTTACAATGCAAAGGCCTCTTAACATGCCTGAAAAGTATTCAATATGACTGACATGGTGAAATGTTTTGTAAAAGCACAATTATCTGTGAACATATCAAGTCTGATCAAGCTCTTTTCATCCTTGGTTCTGAATACCAGTAATTGTTTGTCTATACACCTTTTCATGCTGTTCATTCTTTCCCAGAAATACATCCTTTTCACAAAAGCACATGTCAAAACACACACATTCACAACAATTGTATGCACACATATATAAAAAAGCTGGGCTACAAAGACGCTTTGTGGCAGGGAATCTGGGACCGTGGAGCAGCAGGACATGAATTGGGTGTTTCAGTCAAAACCTAGGCACTAGGTTGGGGCAGATCTTCTTATCAGAGCTGAAGAGACAAAGTGGTTCTGGTAAGAGACCATGGAACCAGAGGTTTTGTTTGACTGCAGAAGGGGAAAGAGAAAATTTCCTTGGCCAAAGTGGAGGAGGCTGGTTTTTGTCCTACAGGACCTAATTAACTGTCACCACCTTTCTAGCCTTTATCCAGCCTCACAGTGAGCTCTAGCAGCAGGTAAGACAGGACTTATCAATCTTCCACTCACCCATAGCCCCTGCTAACCCCACCTTCACCTGAAGAAGTGAAGAACTAGCAAATCTCCCCTTCCACCCCCCTTTCATCAGCAGAACTCCACACTGCAGCCCAGGAGCCACATTTTCTCTCTAATAAACTGTTCAGCCTGTGAGATATCCTGAAGGGTGCTGAAGCAGCAAATGCAAGCAACCCAGCAACATGCAACAAGGTCAAAAAGGGCAAAAACAGCAATGGAAGACACATTCAGCATAACCACACTTGCCCAAAAGACATTATGGATTGAATGCCTCTAGAAGGGAAAGGTAAAGAGATAGACATACAACCTATTGCTTTTTATCCCTTCGGTGCCATCTGCCATCCCACCAAGTCTGCTTCTTGCTCCTCAGTGGGAAGCCCAGTGATCATTTCCCTCTGTGTTGAAGGCAAAGATGACATGGGTACTAGCTGGCAACATTCAGGAAATGTGATGAGGACTGTTCATGCAGTTGCTGAAGATATTGGTCCTTACTTTTCCAGTTGGGATGGAAGAAACCTCCTGCAATCTCACAGAGGTTTTGCTGGGCATAGCCAGCATCCTGTACTCGGGGCATTTGTGACAGCGGTGACCAACCACCCACTTGCAGTAAGCTTATCAACTACATATTTCCACATGCAAAAGAACAAAGGAAAACTGTGTATGCACTCCTGTGCTGACCAGGTGTGGTAGCAATACTCAGAAGCACAGGGGTAGGCAGCCTTTCTGACAACACAAACAGGTACCCAAAAAAAGCTCTGTCCTGACATGGAAACAAGCAGTCACTTCAGGCTGGAAATCAGCGCAATCGGGCATTGCTTGTTTTCCTGCAAAACCTCCCTAGATAACTGTAAGCCTGCCTAAGTGTTTCACCAATGTCTGCAGAACAAACTACAAAGCTTGTACTGAAATGAAGTCACAGCTGCACTGTATTGTACTGAAGATCACGCCAAGCAGTGCTCATATGCTTCAGGAATGGACACAAAGTAAAGGCTAGATGGCTTTGTATAAGAGGGAGGTAGATGCTGGCAATCAAAGGGATGGTATTTAGGTGATGGCTAAGGAGACCTCAACCATCTCGACCACAGCCAACTTGCTAGTCTCAAACTAGCTAATCATTAACCAGTAGGTGTCAGTGACCACAGCTTGGGAATCTGTGAGCATCATGGAGTTTAGCTTATGGGCTCCCAAAAATTTGCTCAGCTATTGCAAAGTTGTGGTGACGGCTTATAGCAGAGGACCTCAGCTCTGCTTATCTGCTCCTTCCAGTTCTGCACTGGGGACACTACATTTCCACTAGCCTGATCTCAACTCCTACATCCATAAACTTCCTCTAATGAGGACAGAGCACTGTTATTGAGAAGGTACAAAAAAATGAGCTGTAAAGAAGTCTAGGAACATTGGTAACAGGTCATTAAGAGTTTTCTCCAAACCATATTCTACAGACATATGAGTCACCCCTCCCTGCTGGACCTGCCTGTGTCCAATGACCAAACCAGGAGCTTGGCAGGAGAGGGGAATTCGGTGACAATTCCATGATATTGTTCATGAATCAGGGAGAATGGGGTAGCTAGGATCTGGAACAGAAAGAAACCATGACTTTAGCCAAGAGCAGAAATTGAGCTTGATTCTACCTTCTAAAGGGGATGACACCAAGAAGAAAAAAAACCCCAAACTCCTACAATCATCTCCATAAGACAAATGAAAGGGCAGTATGATCCTTCTGAGGATGGTCTGCTGAGGGGTCTCCTGTTCTGAGAGAAGATATTCAGGGACATAATTTTATTTTGGACAGCTTCAGGCTGCATGTTTATTGGGGATATTTTGCAGACCAATCTGAGGTAAAACACCTGAAATATCTGAAGCACATGCATTAAATTTTTGGCATCACCTACTTCAATCTACTTGATCTGCTCTTGCTGTGCTAATGGAAGCAAAGCTTGGCCATCAGCCTAAGACCCTGGACATCACTCTTTGCATATTGGTTAGCTCTCAGGCTTTTGAAGGAACCAACTAGTTCCTTCTGAGGATAAAGTCAGAAGTGTTTCAGATGGTCCTCTTTCACCTTCACGCTCCTAAGGAGTGACCCATGGTGCTTTTTCCTCTCAACAATCCCATTCATCTGCTGCCACAATTCAAAGCACACAATGTGTACATTTGGATTTTGCCAAGTGTGGCACTTCTGGCAAGTTGTAGCAGAGGACTTAATCTTTTTGTAGTGCACTTTAAGCTGAAAAAGTATAAAAATATGCCCTCCAAGTGCACTTACTAGGACCTGGAGGAGATCCAGGCCAGGTGCTCTATGGTGCAAGTACGCACTTCATGCTTCACAAGGAGCTAGTCCTGAGCAGCGTGGGTAGAGCATGCAGTTCTGCACCATGGCCTGAATAGCTCAGTTGCAGATGCCTTTAACATTGACAGTATTTTCTGTCTTCCCACGCTTATTGTCTGCATCTTCCTACTTAAATAATTGTAGCAGCATTAAACAAAGCTTGCACACCCACAAAGAAAAATTTCTAAATATCTGAGTTTCAGGAAATGGCTCCAGCGATCTGTTGCTAAGGGATTAGACCATTTCTTTATTTTCCAGTCTGGGGAGGAGAGACAATTTTCATGTTAGTTGGCACAACTAACATTCCAGCAACTCTACAGACCAAGCTTCAATAAAGTTTAACTCAGTTCCTATTATAAAAGATTCATATTACCTAAGAAGGCCCTCCACAAAACGCTTAAGTGTGTGTTGTAAATATATACTTTATATAAGGTAGATATTACATATTTTTATCCATGTATACTGTCCATGCAGAACTTAACTTATCAATGTGATTCTTTTGTTGAGTTTACTCATGTTTAACCAACTACGTGCAAGAAATCAAAATAGACACAGTAAAATCATTACTCTAGCAGGGAACTCTTTTCTAATTATCTCCCAGGAGCCCATGCTTTTCATCCACATTAATGGTCACTCAACGGGCAAGTGAAAAAGCAGGGAAACCTCTTGAGAAAAAAAGTGCAATTTGAGTGCCAACATCTCTCCTAATAAGTACATAGCAATTTTACACAGAAACAGGGCACTGTAATGAATGTCCAATAAAACAAAATTGCTGTATAAAGTGCACAAGCAGGCATCTGAAGAGGCTCTGAGTGGATGGATACTAGCCAAGAGCAAGTAACAGGGAAAACAAAACACCCAATGATACTTAAGTGAAGTGTTTGCATGGGGTTGGACTGTCAAGCCTGTGTTCGTGTACCCAAAGATCTGCCATTTTGTTGAACTTGCTGCAGCTGCATGACCTGATGGTGGGAGAAGGTGCTCTGCATGCCCAGTGTTGATTCCTTCAGCTTCAGCTGATTACTTTGCCAATCAGTCAGTTGCAATTTACAATCCGTTTTAAGATTGCTTATCATTTCTTACAGCTGGCATGCTGACTGTTTGACAGAACAGCAAATTATGGCCCATACCAATCAAAAACATAAACTGTTTTCAAGCCTTCTCCCTTTGTTAAGCAGTGGTGTATGTCTCCCTTTCTCTTCCTGGGGGAGTAGGCCACCCTGTGTCAGTGGAAATGGCCACAATGGAAGTTCATACACACTGATAGTATGAATTATTGGATGTATATACACTTACCACAGTATCTACATTTAAGGTAACAATGATAAATTGAACCTTCCTAAACAAGTTCTGTAGTTTCCCAATACAATTAATAGAAAAATAGCAAACTGCTCTATGCAGCAGCTTGAGAGGCAATAGTAGGGTATCTCTCTGATTCCCCTGGCTGGAAGCCATGTTCTAGCAGTCTTCGATAGAAGATTATTTCCATTTTCTTTAATCTTTTTTTCTCATATACCATAGTATCCAGTAATGGTGACGATGGATGCAGTTAAGTGCATGATCTGCTGCATTCAGAAAATCTAACATAAGACTTCACAGAGGAGAGGCCTGACAGTCACATCCTCATCACTTTTAGCAAAACTACTAGTATGCCCTTACACCAAGGTTTAAAATATCAACATCTTGAGTACAACTTCTTGCATTAAGGAGTGTCATTCCTTTCATACCATAATCTCATGTGCAAATGTCCCATGAAACAATAGCAACCTGAAGAGGTTACCCTGGCACCAAAGATCTTGCAAACTCACATTAGAAGTGGACAACAATTGTGAGAAAGTGCTTCTATATTTGACCAAGACAGACTCTTCTTTTAGGACCTGGAATAGTTTTACAGTTCCATACTGGAAAATTTTCTACTGCATTCGAATGGTTGGTCATTCACTGGAGTGAGGAGTTTGCATCCTTTAAGAGGGGACTTTCATCTGAACTGTTGGGTAATGAACACACAAACATCTCTGCTATTTTCTTCTAGTTTCTTACCACTTTCTTTCCTGCTGCTCTGTTTACAAATAATTTTCCAAGCACAAATTATTTAGATTACCTTAACTGATATTTTCTTCTTTTTGAGAGTATCAAGGCTCTGATAGATAAGGCAGATGAGTCAAGTCATTTACTGAATTGTACCTCAGTCCTCTGATTTGTTTGCAGAATTGCCTGGCAATGCAGGAAATGTCTTGTACAATGAACCTCAGGAGTTAAGTTGCAGACTATCCTAAATAAGTCAGACTTGAGCCAAAAACTTATTCAGGGGCATTAAAACAATTCAATGCACTGCTAAGTATTTGGGACATCTGCTTTATTTGCTGCAGGTGCTTCAAGCTGGAGGTATGCCAGGTAGAGATGTCGTATAACACTCCTTGTCCCTACGTAAGCAAGGACACAGTCCTTCGATATATGTAAGGGTTGGGAGAATCAGAGCATCAGGATGATTCAAACACTGAGGGAAGCTCCAGTGACTCCGGCCTTCCTGAACATCAGAAATAGCAACAACCATATGGACAGGGTTTGTTTGTTAAAAAGCCCACCCCTACTGTGAAATGGTTTTTGGAAACAGCAACGGAGTTTTTTTGTTTGAAGAGGAGATGGAGTAGGAGAGGAAAACATCTTTGCTCATTTATCAGTAGTTTGACCAGATAATTTAGACAGTTTTGTCTGTTGGCTTAACCTGGGCTGGAGATTTTGGATAGAATTATGCAGAAGTAACATGACGCTTTGAAAATCAATGTACTCTAAAAACAAACAAATCATACCTAAATAATTTCCTGCAAGAATGGGAATCTTGCTGCTGCAGACAAATATTCAAAATAAAGCATTCAAGTCCCCATGACAAAGCTTTTAATTCTATATGGTAAAGAAAGTCTGTAATGACATAACCTAGACTGGATAAAACAAAAGAAAGCATGGAAAGGAGATGTTGTCACAGGGTAAAGCCTGTATTATTTTTGTAACAGCCCTTAAAAATGTTCACAGTATTTACAGAGACATTTAGTATTTAAAGAAGAGCTTGGAAAGTCGAGGTGGTTAAATTATTTTCCTATCCTTCATATTCCTTTTTGATACGAACTTGGGCAAGCCGGTCAACATTTCTGTGTCTCAGCTTCATATGGGTAGGACAGAAATGCTTCTCTCACAAGTATAAAAAAGCCACATACAATTAAAGACATCTCAGAAGAGGAGGAAGGGTAAAATCTCTATCAATATAACATGATCAAACCTGTCAATTTAAGCTAGGTAAGGGCTTAGCCAACATTGCCTCAGTCATAAAGTGGAAGATGCATGTCCCTTTAAGGAGAACACTTTTACAGTCACATCAGAACTGTTGTTAAAACAACTAGAAGTAAAAAACGATGTAGTTGCCAAGCCAATCTTCATGATATCTGAAAAGTCATGGCAGTCAGGTGAAGTCCCTGGGGACTGGAAGAAGGGAAACATTGTGCCCATCTTTAAAAAGGGTAGAAAGAAGGGCCCAGGGAACTACCGACCTGTCAGCCTCACCTCTGTGCCTGGGAAGATCATGGAACAGATCCTCCCAGAAGCTATGCTAAGGCACATGGAGGTGATTCGAGGCAGCCAGCATGGCTTCACCAAGGGCAAATCCTGCCTGACCAACCTAGTGGTCTTCTATGATGGAGTGACTACATCAGTGGACAAGGGAAGAGCTATGGATGTCATCTGTCTAGACTTCTGTAAGGTCTTTGACATGGTCCTCTACAACATCCTTCTCTCTAAACTGGGGAGATATGGATTTGATAGGTGGACTGTTCGGTGAATAAGGAATTGATTGGATGATCGCATCCAAAGGCTTGATGTCAAGATGGAGACCAGTGATGACTGACGTCCCTCAAGGGTCTGTACTGGGACCAGTACTGTTTAATGTCTTCATCAATGACATAAGACAGTGGGATCGAGTGCACCCTCAGCAAGTTTGCAGATGACACCAAGCTGAGTGGTGTGGTTGACATGCCAGAAGGATGGGATGTCATCCAAAGAGACCTAGACAAGCTGGAGAGATGGTCCTGTGAGAACCTCCTGAGGTTCAACAAGGCCAAGTGCAAGGTCCTGCACCTGGGTCAGGGTAATCCCCAGTATCAGTACAGGCTGGGGGATGAAGGGATGGAGAGCAGCCCTGCAGAGAAGGACTTGAGGGTACTGGTGGATGAAAAACTGCACATGAGCTGGTAATGTGCGCTCGCAGCCCAGAAAGCCAACCATATCCTGGGCTACTTCAAAAGAAGCATGGCCAGGAGGTCAAGGGAAATGATTCTGTCCCTCTTGTCCGCTTTGGTGAGACCCCCTTGCAGTGCTGTGTCCAGCTCTGGAGCCCTCAACACAAGAAGGACATGGAACTATTGGAGCGCTTCCAGAGGACAGACACAAAAATGATCAGAGGGCTGGAGCACCTCTCCTATGAGGACAGGCTGAGAGAGTTGGCATTGTTCAGCCTGGATAAGAGAAGGCTCCAGGGAGACCATATTGCAGCCTTTCAGTACTTAAAGGGGAACTACAGGAAGGATGGGGGCAATCTCTTTAGCAAGACCTGTTGTGACAGGACAAGGGGTGATAGTTTTAAACTGAAGGAGGGTAGATTTAGACTGGATATAAGGAAGAAATTTTTACAATGAGGGCGGTGAAACACTGGAACAGGTTGCCTAGAAAGGTTGTGGAGGCCCTACCCCTAGAAACATTCCAGGTGAGGTTGGACGGGGCTCTGAGCAACCTAATGTAGTTGAAGATGTCCTTGCTCACTGCAGGGGGGTTGGACTAGATGACCTCTAAAGGTCCCTTCCAACCTAAACCATTCTATGATTCTATGATTCTATGAAAAATCATCTCTTTTAAACTTGAGTGTCAAGAGTATTTGCCTGCTATTTTCAAGGATCCGTTTCTGCAATACCAAGAAAATACCATGCAAGATGCATCTTTTCTGCATATTGTATACAGGCAGCCTTTTTTCCTGCCCCCTCTCAGAAGAGGATTGTTGCCACCATGCAAGTGTTGTATATAAGTATTAAAGAGTATTAACGTACTAAAGAGTATTTTTATTATTTTATCTGTGTGTCTTAAATGCAATGGCATAACTAGGGTTTGGGCTTATGCTAGATTTCCATAACAATGAGTATTCATGTTTCTGCATTAGTAGTAGTTACAGCATGAAAATCAACATTAAAATACATTACAACTTCTCAGTCAAAATTTCTTCCTATATTACCATACAACAAGACATGCAAATCACTGTGAAGTACTATCTCCTAGTGTTTTAACATGGAAGATAACTTTTTTTCTGACCCTACAGATGAGTTCCTTCTCTCCCTAGCCTTCCCAAGGGGGATCAACTCTGATACACCGTCTACATAACTTTCCAGGAGAGCACAATCCTATTAATTATTTCTATTGCAACTAATGTCATAGACAGGGCAAGAAAATATTGACATCAGTAATAATTCTACATCTCCCACACCTTGAATGAGAAAATTGTTTCCACATTAAAACTTTTTTTATGATTTATTTTCCATCAATCTATTATAGAATCTTTAGGGTTGGAAAAGATCCTTAAGATCATCAAGTCCAACCGTTAACCTAACACAGCCAATTTGGACTAAACCATGTCCCTAAGCACCACATCTACACATTTTTTGAACACCTCCAGGGATGGTGACTCCACCACCTCTATGGGCAGCCTGTTCCAGTGCCTGACCACTCTTTCAGTGAAGAAATTTTGCCTAATAGCCAATCTAAACCTCCTCTGGCGCAGCTTGAGGCCATTTCCTTGTGTCCTATCCCTAGTGACCTGGGAGAAGAGACCAACCCCCACCTCACCACAACCTCCTTTCAGGCAGTTGCAGAGAGCAATAAGGTCTCCCCTGAGCCTCCTCTTCTCCAGGCTAAACCCCCCAGCTCCCTCAGCCGCTCCCCATCACACTTGTGCTCCAGACCCTTCCCCAGCTCCGTTGCCCTTCTCTGGACACGATCCAGCACCTCAATGTCCTTCTTGTCCTGAGGGGCCCAAAACTGAACCCAGCATTCGAGGTGCGGCCTCACCAGTGCCGAGTACAGGGGCACCATCCCTGCCCTGCTCCTGCTGCCCACACTATTGCTGGTACAAGCCAGGATGCTGTTGGCCTTCTTGGCCACCTGGGCACACTGCTGGCTCACGTTCATATTCTTTCATTCACTGTTCCCCTGAGGCACCTGGTAAACACTCCTTGAAACTTAGTCCAGGATCACCCTGATTGTAAAGCACCATTTTACCCTCAGCCATCTAACCCTCAGCTCCTTGCAATTAAAGTCTGAACCAGAAGGCATTCAGCTTCCACTTTACTCTCTCAAGCATGAACAAGTGCAATCACTTCAGGAAGTTGAGCATCCTTGCCAGAAGCAGCAGGAACCCCTGCGCTTAAAATGTTACTGTCATGCCACTGTCACTTACCCTGGGCTCCAATATACCATGATGGGATGTGTGGTGTCCTGGGAATCTGTCCCAGTCATATTCAGCAAGGCTAAGAAAGTCTTTGCCTGTTAAAAATTTTCATTGTAACGGGTGAGTCTTGGTTTATGTTCTGTTGGACTTGATGTACTTGATTGTAATTAAGAATTTTGGGCAGCAGTCTCGTATCAAATATACCTTTTCAATGCTTCTCATCCCAACACACATTCTTTTCCACCAGCTTATACATAAAATACCTGTTTTAGCATGTTCCTGAACACTCACCACAATACTCTTATCATTTATTGTGTAATGGATAAGATTTTATTGTTGGGATTAAATGATAGATGATCTGGCCGTCTTTTCTATGAAGACTGAGAATTTACTTAGATCTCAGAGATATAAATGAGGATGAGACATCCATCCTTCTAAGCTTTAGAAAACACTAGATTTACCCCACCTTGAATACGTATTTTATTTGAGATTTTTATGTGTTCAGAATTTGACCAATTGTTGCTTAGTTGTTCTTTTAAAACAAAATCCACTGCAGTTTGCTCATTGGAGTGAAGGATCCCAAATGCAAAGCAGACTTTTCCGTTGGCACTTGCTGAAATATCAATCATTCCTGGCAAACCTTTTTGCTTATTGTAAGACTAAAAAATGCCGTTTGGGAAAAAAATGTTTCTATCTACTGAATTTTAGCCAACAGAGTTTTTAAAGGTATTTGAGTAACACACAGGAAATTCTACAGATAATTTCAATAGTTTGAAGTTCTGGCTGAGGTTTAGTTTGCATTTTGATGCAGATTGCCTGAATGATTTTATGCTGTTTTGTCCAGAATAAAGTCTTTTAGGCAACTAAATATATTAGGCTTGTAGTTGGAATTCCTCAATATTTACATCACTGAAGATATTTAATAAGTTACTGATGATATTATGAAGTACTCAAAGCAGTAGTGGCAGCCATGTGAGTATCTTAGAGAGCAGCAATTCACCTTAATGATGATCAACCTCAGTGATGTGTCCATTACATCACAGATGTGTCTGTTAGTGTCATAAGTATTGGTCCATCGACATAGTTTGCACTGAATTTCCAAAATTCTTAACACAATGAGGCTCCCAATTTGATGAAACCTGCAGTTGTTACTGCATACCAAAATAATGAACAGAAGAATGGAGATCAGGAAACCAGTAAAGCTGGGAAAAAAAAAAAAAAAAAAAAAAAAAAACCAAAACTTGGAAAGATTCATGAGGCCAAAAATCAATTAATGGAGCTGAGATTTTCCCAGAAATCTTCAGTTCAAGAGGAAATCATCTATTTTTTCCCCAAAGTGCAGTTCCAACACACTGAAGTCAGGAAGACAGTTTTCTACTGACAACTTACTCAAAAGAACGTGTCTCATGCAGGGGATGAAGCAATAATAAAAGCAAGTAAGTCATTTGCAGATAAATGTATAAACAAAACAACTTAAAGCTAGAGGTAAAATTGTTAGAAATTAAAACTAGACAGGAAAAAACATTAATTGGAATCAATATGTCGTTGTGAAAATGTTTGAAAGACCTAAATAATTACAGCACTTAATGTTGTTGTCTTAAAGGAAAGTAGAAAGGTCAGTTAATTAAATTGTCTTATTGTGAACAACAGGGAGTAAAAGCTGTAGCTTTTAAATGTGTTGGAGTAATACACAGACAAATGTGAGAAAGTAAATTATTCAATGTCAAGAAAATTAAACTCAGAAAGGAGAACCCTACACAAATTGACAATTCTTGGAGCATTTAATGTAAACCCCTAACAAAGCAAATTACCAGTAAAATGAAAATTGATAATTTGTTTGGCTCAGGTGATTTGCAGTTCTTCACATATTGTAGAAAATTGTATCCTAATTCACAAGAGCACTGGCAATTACCAAAGACACAAGACATATTGAACCATGAAGGAGAAAATGCTGTTTTCTCCCTAGTGAGGTAAAGGAGATCCTTTCATTTGCAGTTTCCCAGTGAGTTTTGGGTAATGTACAAACAGTTGGAGATAAAGGAGGGTGGGATTTTGTTTTCTGTCTGGCAGGTAGCAATACTAAGGAGAAGAAATGTAATCACCCTTTAAGAGGGCTTTTGCTTTTCGTTGTCTAGCCTTCTAACATTCAACCATGTGCACACCAAACCATCCCATCTACCATATTATCATCCTCAGGTTAGCGTACTCCTGGGAATAAGAGACTTAACTAAAAATAACAGAATATCAGCATTAGTTTTAATCAAAGAATTCAACTGAAGGACTGCTACATTCAAAGAAGGCACAGAAACTCTTGCCGGAACTGTGTAAAAAAAGAATTTTCAGTTTTGTACCAGTTTCCCATACACACGAGTCTTCTGGCCAGACCATACTGCAGCTTCTGCTACATGGTATCATTTAGCAAAAAGCACTGAGAGAAGTACTGACCTGGAGAACTGTGACTCTCTTTGAAGGAATATTGCTTAGATTCAGCCTGTGAAGTCTTTGGTACATCTGAGCTTCACTTAGAAGTGAGGCTTATGATTAGCTAGTTAGTACACAGAGTAAATAAAAAACATTACCATTCTGCAGTAAAATTTAAAAAGAAAAAAAAATTTAAAAAATCAGTGTTAGTTTCACAAGGTATGATTTTTTTTGTAATGCAAAAAAAAATCCCTTTAGCTGGAAATTATGGCACTTACTACATATATGTTGTGGAAAAAGCTATATTGGTTACAGCTCAGATGTTGTGGAAAAAGCTATATTGGGTTACACTCCTTTTACCCATGCATAAAAGGAGTGAAGATAAGGATAATAACGCTACCTTCAGAACATAAGGATAATAACGCTACCTTCAGAGAGCGTGACAGGTGAATTCAGTGGTCTGCCCTGGTGTCCTACACTCCAGTCACTCACACTGGAGGAGCTGTTGGAGCACTTTGGGGTTCCCATTTTTCCCCACATCTTGACCTCAGAAGATCTAGATTCAGCAGTTGGGAAACACCCCATTTCAAAAACCTGGTGTTGCTTCCATGTCATGAATTGCAGCGTTTGATTCTGCTGCTGCAAGACTGGGTAAGACTGTTACTCAAACTTCAGGTCTTGATTAAAAATTTGTACTCTTACATTAGAAAAGACGAAATTCAGCATCAAACAGTGGTCAGACTTGCAGAAATTCTCCCTGCTTGATCTCTTGAATTGTCACACAGCATCTTATTGACCAGTATGTCAAAATGCCAATTTCTTGCTTGGAATGTTGGAAGTAAAAAAGCAAATCAATATCAGGAAATGTCACTCTTTCGATTAAACAGTTATAGTTGTTTACAGAGTATGGGAAAGAATTAATTACAACAATGAAATTAAGGTAGGGGAGTTTTATTCAGAAAACAGTTAATTTACTCCTTAAGAGGTTCTACATTTGAGCTATTAAAAAAATAAAATAGAGGTTTCCTTTCATTTCTAAAATAACTTTCTTTAAACAAAATTATGCTGATTTGTGGGGAGAGGGGGAGTTTTTAAAAATATTTTACTCAGCTCCAGTCGAAGTATTCCAACAGTATCTAGTTTTGAGCAATGACACAATAAAGTGTCAATTTATACCAGACTTCTGCCCTCACATGGAGAGTGTTTTATGAGAAATAATTTAAGGGGATCTTCCCTCTATGCAAGTGCTACAGAATTGATCTATATGCTGTTACAATTCTCCTGGCCAAGAAAATAAGAGATTTAAGGACAAATTAGAAAACAAAGCAAAAAAACCCAACAAAACCAGCAACATGGCTCATAAAAAAGAAACAAAAAGTAAGTTCATCTCTCAGAACGATTTAATGCAGAAAAACCTCAAGATAGTGTGACACAAGACAAAACCAGACAGCCAAAGTGACATTGGTCTTTTCTTCCCAAAGTGGGAAATGAGGCCAATTGGATTCTCACTTCTTGAGGCTTCATTTTGGACAAGCCACTTAACTGACCCTGCCACAAACCCTGGTTGTGTCTCATTTGTCTCTTCTTTTAAAAGCCTGGTTGTCTTTTGCCCTCTTAATAGGAAAGGGCTGGAACACCTCTTCTATGAAGAAAGGCTGAGAGAGTTGGGATTGTTCAGCCTGGAAAAGGGAAGCCTCTGTGGAGACTTTTGAAAGGCTATTGCAACCTTTCAATACTTAAAGGGGGTCTATAAAAAAGATGGAAAGAGACTTTTTACCAAGGCCTATAATGACAGGACAAGGAGGAATGGTTTTAATCTGGAAGAGGGTAGGTTTAGATTGAATGTAAGGAAGAAATTTTTTATGACGAGGTTGGTGAGACACTGGAACAGGTTGCCCATAGAAGTTGTGGATGCCCCCTCTCTGGAAGTGTTCAAAGGGGCTTTGAGCAACCTGTTCTAGTGAAAGTAGTGAAAGATGGGGCTGGACTAGATGATCTTTAAAGGTCTGTTCCAACCCAAACCATTCTATGATTCTATACTCCCTGGTATATGTGGCTTGGTATGAGGTGATGTTGTACTTCATCATGGTAGCAAAATGAAAAGGGAAACAAACTCCTTGGAGGCAAACAATATAATTAGGTTCAAAAAACAATTAAACTCCTTGGACAACAGGGATTAGGGGTGCACATCCATAAGCCCGCAGCTGTGATGCTGGGGATTAGAGGAAGCTGGTGGCCAGGCTGGTATGGTCTTCCTGTGTGATGACTTGTACCATCTCCTGGGGGGGCAACGACCTGTATGCACCATTGTGCAGACTATGGGTGCTTTATATATGACATATGGTGAAACTCTTACCCTAAAATTATAAGGTTTTTGGGTCAGAGGCTCTCTTTTATGGTATATGTGTGTACATGTCAGTCAGAATACAGCACCAGTCCAGATTCAGCCCCTTTAATTACTAGACAATGCAAATAGTGGATATGGTCTCCAGCTAACAGACAAAATCTGATCCCTGTGTTGCACCTAATATTCCCTGCAACCTTCTTCTTCCCCTAGGAAGGTATCAAATTTAGCTAGAACTGACTGATAGTTTCTAAAGTTACTGGACAGAAGTGGGAAAAATTCACAGGGCTTCCTCAGGACTCATTTCGTCACCAAAAGAGGATAACCTCCCATCACATCCCACCTTGTCAAGAAACTACCCAGCAGTCAAGAATATCTGGAAGGAGATGACACTCACCACATAGCAAAATGGAGGGAAAAAAAAAAGCCAACAAAAATTTTCTGAAAATCATAAAATGGCATATCATGATAGAATAACAGATTGATTTTTGATGTGCCAAATCACTCTCAAAGACTTAAAGGAACTGTGTATGCCAAGCTAATAAATACAGAAAACATTAATTCTTCCTGAAAATTATTTTTATATGAGGGGAGGGGTTCTTTTATGTCTATTTTCAGGCACATTTAAGTGTTTAATATCATCACTATTTGTTTCTTTGTGCTCTCTGCTACATATCTTTAGGATTTTGAGAAGCAAGCCCTCTGATTATTTCCTAATAAATAATTATGCATCACAAAACCGTTGATCATGCAGAAGCAACATGATATAAATTAGTTACAAGTCTGTTAGAGTTCAGCAAGATTCTGAAAGATGGTGAAGTTACATCCTGGAAAGTTTACCTGTATTTCAAAGAACACCGAAACAGATTTTTTCCTAAGTAAAAATGACAGAAGTCTATCAAACTTTTCAGACTTATTGTGTAAAAAGTCAAAGATGTCAATCACAAACTCCAGAAGACAACCTTTTTTTGTTCCAGCAAGACTTCCTACCCAGAAGCCAAGTTTCTTGTTATCTCTTTTCCTTCATCTGTTACTTCTAAGCATGCAGTAACCTTAATTTCAATGGGAGAGTTGTCAACATAGTCACAAAGCTTCAAGAGTGGGCCTCCTCCAAAAGGAAGATCAAGGCGTGATCGGTAGGTCCGTGACCACAGCACAAGCAGCAGTGACAACCTGACTACCAAGAATGCAGTCCCAGCATACCTGAGCAAAATGATCCAAACCTGGCTCTGCAGAGCTGCCAGGGGGCAGGTTCCACCAATAGCACAACCATCATCACACAAATGGGAGGGGACAAGTCATACCTAAAAGCAAGTCAACAAGTCAGGACTGGTGAAAGCCAGAGCTGAAGACAGGTACATCTATAACATAGCTCAGGTCCCAGGGCTGAGCTTAAATGAGACTTCTGAGCAATGGGCAAAGGGTGCCTGGGTGGGGGTCCTAGATGAGCTTGGTCAGGTCAATGAAGGTCCATTAATGCACTCAGGGCCCTTGAAAACACAACACTTAGCTGAGATGCAACAGGCTCAAATCAGTGTACACAGAAGGCAGCTTGCTCTGTGGTATACCAGATGGATAACCTTAACTGGAGGTCTGTCTCACTCTGTATAGATACATTATCTATCATTATATATTATCATTCCACAAAACCTTGTACGTTGGCTTCTCAGATTTGAACTACCCACATACTTATGGGCAGGAATAGTTAGCACAACTTCATTCTCAACATCTGTAAATAAACATATGTAATGCAACATTTTGACATAATGATTCCGATAAACAAGGGCAATGTTATTTCATTGTTTTCTCAATCTAATTGCACAAAACCTCAGACACTTATTTTAAAATGCAAAACCACAGTAACTTACAGAACATTTAATAAAAAGAAAATATATCTGGTTATTTATCACCCTACTGAAGACATTGGCAATGCATTTGCATAATATTTTTAAAATTTATTATGCCTTTGCCTCTTTTTAGGTTTTGAACTGTTTGTAAGAAGAGGAAAAGTGTATACTGTTTTCATTTAAGCTACTCCAGTCTCCTGCTCTTTCATTACTGATATGTTTACTGTTTTGTTCATACCCAGGAAAGCCGTGACTGACTAGAGGATGCTATCTTTATTCTCAGCTCTTAGGATAATTAACCCTGAAACACACAATCAAGGCATTCCCATTAGTATGTTATACCGTAGGTCTGTATTTCTGAAAATGCTGTACGGATTACTCTACAGTCTTTCTTGACATTTCATTAACAGTGGGCAGAAATATATACAGGGTGAGAAAGAGCTTGCTATAGAATTTTTACCAAAAGATCCCATTCTTTAAATTTCAGTCCAGCCCATTCAGACAATCATTGTTTAGCATCCTTTGGCTTGTCTACCTGAACAACAGCAGACAGCCACAGGTTTGATACCTGCCTCTGAAGGGCATGGATGAGAGCCAGCCTGGTCTGGAAGTCACAAATCAGTGAAGCAGAGCTCTATGTCTCTGATGCCCTTAAAAGAAAAAGGCACATAGGTGCACTAACGTTCATATGCAACTTCCAGCTTGCATCTGGCTTACATCTGGCCATAAGCCGTATCTCTGTGGTATGTATTACCCAGTAATCAGACTCTGTAGTGGGATCCAGGGGTCTAACAGACTGGTCAGTGGTGAACACCATAACTCCTAAGACTCAGGAGACTGAGATTTGGCTATTATCCTGCACTGTGTACAATGGTACTGATGACATCAGGCAAGCAAGAAAAGAGTTCATAGTCTCTAGTAAAAGTATTGATTCATTACAGAAAGGAGCTGGTGATATTATGCTTTGCAGGATAGCTAAACCATTGTGAAAAGGAGGAAGTTTGGGGCATTTATTTATTTATTTACTTACTTATTTTACTTTCATCCTACACTGTGATACCAGCAGGACTAATCACTGGATTAGTATGTTATTGCTTTGGAAAGCTCAGTGCATACATTTGCAATTCTGAACAGCTTGCAGTGGTCTAACTATGAAATTCATAGAGATCCTGTCAGGTTTGGTGAAGGTTGGAATGAAAAATAAAAGTGTATAATAATGAGAAGCTTGCTTTTTCTCTCACTTCTGTGTGTTTCTGGCTTGTGCAATGCACATTGAAGGTGGACAGTCTACTTTATTCTTAAAACTGAAACTGTTTATTACTATTAATTGTTATCACAAGACTATTTCTGGAATGAGAAACCATATTTTTAATGTTCTGAATATCTTATTTTTATCAAACTTCCCAGAGAAAAACAGCATTAGAAACCAGTCATACACCATTAGTTTTTTGGTATAGTGATTTCTCATAGGAAAATACTCTTATTATAGTAATGGGAATTAACGCATTAGAATACAGCATAGGTGAAACACTTGTTTATACTGTAGAAGGACTCTGGTGGGTGTAAGAGTTCCCCTTTTGCACATTTGAAGTTTGCATAATGAGTTGCCTTGCTGGGAGCCTGAAATGAAGAAGAGGAGTGATTGGACAGGGAGCAAGAAGGGAGATCAGACAGATACAGACAACTTGTAAGCAAACAGAGTTCCATCCCTCTTTTTGCTTTTGAAATACCTTTTATAGAGCTTGGTAGATTAAAACACCTTACCTATAATCATCTTACAACATCAATCTGTCCTTCTACCTCTTTCCAAAGTATTTTTTCAGATACGTGTATTTTTTGGATACACTTGGAAAATGAAAGGACACTCTTTTCCATTAAATTACTCCAGTTTAACAAACCATTTATTATATTTTTATAAAGCTAATTCATGTTTCAATTTATTCAGTGCTTCTCTAAAAGCTGAAGCTAACACATTCTTCATGGCCATGAGGAATGAAGGCTCCCCTTGAAGTTCATGTCCTAAAGGACAGAAGGAGAAGGGAAAAAAGAAAAAAAAAAAAACAACCACTAAAGGTTGTGCAAAACCCATAAAATAAAATTCCTATACCAACCACCCTGACAGAGCTGAGGATCAAAAGGGCTTTTCATGAAAGATAAATGTGGATAGGGCAAGGGGTTCTGTCTGACCTCATGAAAACTGTGCAGTGCTTAAGGGGCATTAATAGAGGTCTTAGGAGTTGCTGAACTTTGGGATGAAATGTTGGAAAAAATGAAAGTTTAAAGAGGTAAGATAGCAAGCCAATCAATGCTTAAATGGGAATCGTGAAACACACCATGGCAGTAGCAACTTCTGATGTCAGACCAAAGCAAACTGCACTGGCAAAATACCAGGACAATTTGCAGGTGTCCTTACAAACCCAAAGATATTTTGTTCATCAGTTCTCTAGAGAAATAATTTTTTAGTAGTAGAAGAAACTTACTTACTTACCTCTCTTAGAAGGAAGCCAACACATTAAAGAAACTCTAGCTCTAATTTGTCATTTTTTATCCATTTTCATGAGAAAGTCAGTATGACGGAAACTGATAAAAGAGCCAAGTTGCTAAAATATGAAAATCACAGAATTAACTTTTATCCTGATTCCTTGGCTGAGGCTGCCAAGAAAAGAGCTTGTGCTGATCCCAGAATATTAGTTAGTTTAAAAGCTGTTGCAGTTTGCTAATTTTCAGTAACTCTCAAGGGTTAACTCTAAAAAAAGGGTAAATCACACCAATTTTAGAAGACCTTCTTTAATATTGATGAAATTAGGCTCATATGTTTATCTTCAAAGGTTCCTTCCTATAACATTGGATTTTGTCCTGCTTTATACATTGTATGGTTATGTGACATTTAAGTATCTTTAGACTTAAGGGTTAAAGGAATTTCATTCACACTCCATCCTGAGAGAACAGTCATTATCAAGGTGTTTAATACTTCTAATGTGTTCTATACCATGTCATGACTTCTCTAGTACATTTGATATTAACACATCCCAATTCACTTTTCACCTTTCAAAATGTTTGTTTTTATATTGATTTTGCAAGTACTTTACTAATAATTTCTTATCTGGAGACCTCAGGAGGTACTAAAAAATATTTCTGAGAACACGACATCTAACTCATTAAGTGATGTGTTCATGGGTTTGCTTTGTTTGAAGGGATTCTGTGCTGTTTTATGGAAAAGCAGGTAGTACAGATTAACAGAAAATTTAAACCAAGCTAGCAAGTCATGCTGGGAACTACTAAAGTTGTTAATATTTGAGAATATGCTGGAAGATAAGATCATTTCCACAAAAACTCTGCAACGGATTTTCAAAACCAGGCATTTTAATCTATGTTAATCACAGTGATATTTGAAATCTTGTTTGGCAAGGTTTGATAAGGCTTTGGAGATATTGAGAGCAATATATTTAACATCCATTGAATTTTATGTGAGATTCATCATCTGGAAAAATTAGGGGAAAACCTTTTTGTGGACTGCAAATGATGTTTCAGACCTCAGCCAGCTTCAGAGGCACTCATCTCTGGAGGTGCAGGGATTATAAAAATCAGAATGGTAACGAGACATACATAGAGTCAATGAAAAGAAAACCTGACAGGGTGGCAGAATAGGAGGGTAATGGAAAGTGGGATTGTAAATGCAGAAGTTTGAAGGAGTCATTTGCATAATTCCTAGAGACAAAAGCTGTCTCAGATATAGGAGATCCCTGGAGGATTTAACCACCTAAGTATATATCTCGATCCTTGGTGTATGATAACTCTAGGATTGAAGATATTGGGCAGCATGCAGCAAGGACACCTGAGGTCACCCAAGGCAATCCAAGCGAAGTCTACAAGCATTATAGGCAAATCTGCAGGTGACTAAATCCTACTAGTAAATATATGAATGTGGCTTTACCACTTCTGGAATTAAGCTGTCCTCTGAGCTGCCATAGTTGGATGGACCAGCTCAGGTCTCTGCCATGTGCTCCTCTGTGCAATGTGAGACATTCCTGTGATGCTACTCTTCAGACCTCCTCCTCAAATGAACAAACACTGAACCCCTCCCCACCCCGGCAAAAAATCCAGAATAATAGTGCTTTGTTATTTTAGTAGATTATTGCAGATCAGAGCCAACAGAGGATGGGAGTGGAAATGGTTAATCACATATTTTTCAAAATATGAATTGAACATCTGAATTGAAATATGAGAAAATGCTTCAGGCATGGCTCTTTTCTGATTGCATCTTAATCAGTTTATCTATCCCATTGCATACATTAAAAAGCATCACGTGTTAGGCGTGCTCTGCTGTGCTGTCAGATGCCTCTGCCCTGCCACTGTGAAGATGCTGAACCGGCTGAAAGATCTTAGTAGAGATATCTCCACACAAAATATCCCTTCTACTAGATAAAACCCTTGGCGGAAATCATACGTCATATTTCTACATCTCACTTCTACTTCTATTTGCTCGTAGACTTAGACCACTGTAAAGCAGAATACTGAAAATCCATCAGTTACATAAAGGGTTTGTGTGGCCAGGCCCAATGGTGTGTTTCAGCATGTTAATGCTTTACATGCTTTAAACAAAAATTCTTCAGTCATTATGGTCTTTTCTCAAGGCAAAGCATTTTAGAATAAAATAATTAAGCTTGAAAGTCGTGGCAATGGAAACACATGAGAGATTCATAATGGCTACAGGTAATTGGTGTATTGTTCTTCTCTATTGGTTTTTCTTATTTACCTCTTAAAACAGAATGTCATATGATTAAATCTGTTCCATTGGTATCTGCCATCTTAAGGGCATGTTAACCTATATTTTTATGAAGCAAATGTGAAGCTTTTAATTTTCTGTTCTTCACTGCATTTACTGTTCTCACAGGACCATCCCTTGTCATCCAAGTAGAGAAGTAACTTATGATGGAAATGCTTTTTTTTTTTTAAATTAAATATTTCAGCAGCACAAAATATTGCTTTATAAGAGAAAGGATAGAAGAGTTTGGCCTAGGTGCATGAAAATCAGTTTTTCTTTTTCAATCAGGACAATTTGCATTTTTCAGAGGTCTGTGGTTTATTTTTTTGTCCAAGAACTATTTAAAAAATCAAGATAGAAGTTACTGAAAACTTTTCAGAATAGTTTTCAGTTAAAGACTGCACAGCTTTGCCTCAATCAAAACATTTTATTTCAACTTTTCTCTCCAATGACATATTCAATTCTGAGTGCAATTGTTTGCAGCCTGTGCTGACACCAAAAAATGGTTTATTTTAACTTCATAATTTCAACACTTTTTTGTTCTGACTTTTATAATATGAAAACTTTAATTGCAATGTTATGTACAGTGTTTTCTTGACCACTCTGTTTTGCCTTACAGAAGTCCTGCACCTACAGAAAGGAACACCAAAGCCAAGAAGAAATAGTCACCCTCACTGCTAATAAAGCAAAACATTTCAATGATGACAAATGTTGAAAGAGAGAGAGCAAAGTAAGCTGAGACTGTCAGGGTCACATCCCCTGCCAAGGCTCAAAGCTGTGATCAGAAGGTCAACAGTGATATGAAGAAATTTTGTGGAAAAGAGATGCCTTTTAAAGTTCTGTGAAGGCAACCCTGGCCGGTGTTATTGCTGTGACGGACCAGTAAAATGTTCTTGCTGATGAATGAATTAATAGTGACATACAACATTAAAAAGATGTCAGCATGGTCTTACATGACAAGGTCAGAAGATGACTAGCTTTCTGCAACCCAGTCAAATCAATTACTACAGCCCACTTCAGAGGTCAGCTCATTGCCCTTACCATGATCCAGCTTTACACCGCAACGCTACACACGGGGGAGCTGAGCGACCTGTAACCAGCATGAATATCGCCTAAACAACGCTATGAACAAAGACATCAGTGTGGCACCAGGCAACACAACCAGGGCTGGAGAGCACAAAATTAATGGGGAGGCACCAGAAATGGATGAGCGGAATCACTCTTCACCTTCTCCAGATCCCACATTATACGTGTGCATGGTACAGTCATCAGCCACAATCCTTAAATATTATTTTATCCTCACAAACTAATACTTTAGCACTTCAACTTCATCACATTCTTTATCAGGTTTCAGCCATCTCCTCTGAGATATGCTTCCCAGACAGGCAGGCTGGTATTTTCCTAGTCAGATCTTTGATCCTTTCAAAGGAAAAGAGAACCCTGAGTTTTAGCCGATGCTCATTTCTAAAGCTTTTGTTACGAAAGCAATGTACATCCTAAAGTACTGCAAATGCTCAATAAAATTGAAGCAATCTGGAATTTCGGAAGCTGTTCCTGATTCATGCTGTATGAAAATTGTCAGTCATGCATGGCTATTGTAACCAGGTTTAAATCATAAAAAGCAAGGACTAGACGTGTAATTTGCGTGTCTGCTGTGTCTGCCAGAGTTTAGAAGTGCCATGTTAAATACCAGCTACTCTTTCCCTCAAGGATGTATATGTTGAATTATTAATAACACAAATGCTTCCCTGCACTATTATTTTATTTCAGTACTTTTGCATAGTTATCAGAGACCTTTCAGGGCACTGCCGTTTTTTTAAGGCTCAGCCATACTACATTATAAGCAAACAAACATTACTAATGTAGTTTTTGTGAATACAAATTGTGAGCAGTGTGTATTTACCAACACACAGCTGAAAAATCTCTGTCTAGATGTGATAGTATTGATAGCTAAAAGTTGCCATACAATTAAATAAAATGATCCCAATCTGAAGTTCTTTAATAAAAATATGTACTAAGGCATATTTTTACATACAGTTTTAAAAATGTACTCTTCAATCATGTATTAAAGTAGTAAAAGTAAGGTACAACACCTATAAAGTACTTTTAAATACACACAGTGTACTTACTGGATAATGAAGCTATCCGTAGTGTAACTAGGAAATACATTCTGGGATGATCTGTAAACATGCATTGATTTTTGTCCCTTCTCTTAACTACCTTCTCCTCCATTTACCAGAACAATTAAAAAGGCATTTAAACTAGAAAGAACTTTTCCAGGTCACTCTGTTATCTCTCAGCTTAGTGTATTTAACGTTTTCCTTCCTTACTTAAACTGAGATGAACCTGAAGGACAAACTATATCCTCACATTCCTGATTTTAGCAGATTACATACCTACAAGAGTAAGAACAAATGTTAAAAAAGACTGAACTGGCACAAAAGAAGCCTGTGATGACTTGATTAGCAGGGACACACTAATCATCCACATTTCACAGTACCATTAAACCAAAGTATTGGGTAGCATCTTCCCTTTCCACCAAGCTCAGGACCAAGTGTTATCCACTTGATTCTTGCTCAGTCAGGAAGCTCATTTGCTCATTAACATGGCTACATTTTATATGGTCCACATTTTTCACTATGTTCTCAAAATAAATAGGGTGCAAAAGTAACAGTAAAATACTAAGCACTTGGATTGTATTGGGTTTTATGTCTTTACAACCACAAATAATCAATATATCTTTAAAATAGCTTGGTGGTTTAAGTAATCATTCCTTGGATGAAAGCAAAACTAAACCACTGAGTAAAGATGTGAATTGCCTTGAGCACAGTTTGTCACCTTCAGGTAAGTCACGATGAGCTGGGTGCGCTCAGCCCTTGCTGAGCTTCAATGTTGTAGATAAATCTGGTCCTGCAAACATCATCTTTCCCCCAGAGCTGCAGCTCCAAGAGAACCAAGGGCAGTCGGGGTATGCAGAATACACCTAAGTGGATGAGCCACTTCAACATTTCAGCTGTGCTACTTACAATTTCTGTCCTCATTTCAAAATCATCCATCAGACACTTTTTTTTAGTTCTTTCAGACATACAGTTTGTGGAAATACAAATCCCAAAGGGACAGGAAAAAAATGCTGGAATAATGGGTACATCTTAATTTTGTTTTCCATGCGTTGCAGCAATCGTAACTCAGTGGCACTCTAGTGAAAGCCATATGCATTCAAACACATTGTCTGTGGAAAACAAATTAAAAACTAAATAAGCCACAGACTGAAACAGGAATCAAATGGATTTGGAAAGCAGAAAGGAATGCTGATTAATTGCATGCAGCTTTTCCCTCATAAAACCTAGCACTGTGTTTGAATGCTGGCCAATCACACTCTTTGTATTTCAGTTGATCCTCACACCTTAAGTTCAAGAGTTATTTTTAAAAACTTCCAAGTATGCAACTGTTTAGCAATACACATTCCTAAGTACAAAATAAGACATGTATGGTGATGCTCCCGGTGACTTAAAGGTCAGTGGGGTTTTTCTCTCTACTCCTTGAATTCAGAATCTGCTTGAACAATTACAAATTTGGAGTTTGTATACAGATGACTGTTACTTATTTTGTCAGACTACTTAAAAAACATACATTTCAGCTAATATAAAATATGTAAGGAGAATATTCATGTCCCAGAGATTTAAAAACTTGATCCTTTGTAGAGGCTTCATGATACAAACCTCCCTAAGTCATCATATAATGCAAAAACCCTGTTGTGATTGATCTCATAGATGTTCACAGACCATATAAGAAACTTCCTGGAAGCAGTGTAACTTTTGACACTGGTTAGTGAGCTTGGCTGCTGAATACAGATTTGCATAAAGCTCCTAATTAAAAAAAAAAAACAAAACCCAAAAAAAACCAACCAAAACAAAAACAAAAAAAAATACAATCAATTTCTCTCAGTTGTCCATCTCTCAAAGCTAATGAAACTAAACAAACTCTGCAGAATCTTTGGAGATGCCTAAGGATACCATAGGGCCTTATGCAGCTTTCATCATAATACAGTGATTAGAGAGAGCATATTAAAGCATTATGAACTTGAAGCTGGTGGGTTTTTTTCTAATTTTTTTATTTTCTTTTTTTTAGAGAGATCATTTTAATCTTCTGAATAAAAAGACAAAAAGAAAGCCTAGTTACAATCTAAATGAAAAAAATCTGTGGAAATTATTGGGATTGGCACTTCACTTGTACAAGATTTTCTTTACAGAAAACTTCCAAAGTAAGTCTTTGACTTTTCACCTTTTTCTGTGATAAATGAATATTTGAAAGCAAATCTGCAACTGTTGTTCCACAGTTACTTAGTGGCAGAAGGTCATTAATATTTTGTGATGTTGCACTGCCTGGTACCACAGTATCCTGCTCCAACATTACAGTATTAACTTCTTCCTAGAACTCAAAAAAGGTTTTGTTTAGTGGGGACAAGCAGATATTGTCAATAAATCATTCATTAAATAAAATGTTGGGCTAGATATGAAATCATTTATGAATTCAGACCAAAATTGATAGGTAAATTGTTACAGCACTGGTGAAAAAAAAAAATCCCAACCAACCAAACAAAAAAACAACCCAACCCTTCAAAGTAAATTTACAAAATAAGCAAGGTTTATTGTTTTATCTAGTTGAACAGGACTGAACAAGACACTTGTGCTTCCAAGAGATACATGTTCTCACCCTAAGTGTCTTGAACCGACACTTGTGAGTACTTTATGTGATATCCAGGATAGGACTAATCCTATTCCTTTCTTTGAAGCTATCCAAATTCAATATTATTTGAGGCAGAATTAATAATTTGATAACAAATATACAAGTATGGAAGTGGGGATACCTCAATTTCAGTATCTGCTTTTTTCTATGGAATATTATTTTTTTCTGAAAACCACATGGTACTTCCATTTAGGCTGAACTACTTTCTTTACTACAATAATTTTGTTTGGTTCCATAACATTCTGAATAATTAAAAATCCAGGTATTAAATTTTCTGAGGGAAAAAACCCTAAATGGAAAAATACCATGTCTTTTATTGCTGTCTTTTCAATCTGAAGTCCATAATACAATCAGGTGTAAGATTTCAAATCTAATTATAATTGGTTGGTCAAGGACTATGATTTCTCTGGTTTTTTTAGATGCCTGTAAAGCACAAAGAATTCTTTGGAAAACAGCAAACCGACCAAAATGTATCTAATATATTTTGCTGCAATATAGGATACACCGATATCTGGCACAGCTAATACCGATTTCAAGACTGTATTGTCTTGTTGAAGAGTTGATAGTAATTCTGCCTCCTTTATCTGATGCTGGAAAGCTCTTGAAACAAAAAGACCAACTTCAGATTAATCTTTCTAATTAATCTGAGTGGTGAACAAAGTCTGCTACTGCCTATCTTGCTGCTAAGTCAAGGCTTGGATACTTGCTGGTTGCTTGGTTCAAAGACTACTTCATGGAAAACTTCATTTATATATCTTTGAGTTTGCAGTGAGGTAGATTAAGAAAAAGATGGAAACAATGCTGCTGCCTCATCATTAGAATAAGTTAGGTGGGTGCAAGAAATGGGTTTTTCGCTGGAAGGAATATCCAAACTGGGAAGGGTGGCAAGCTTGTAGAAGATTGGAAGGCTATGTTCATTTTTAATACAATTTTTGAGAAAAACTGTGAAAAAGGACAGTTTCAATTGCTCTCATTAAAACTTTTTTATCACACCATTATAATATTTTGGTTCTGACTTGACGTGAAATGAAATCCAAACTCTTGCTCCAGAAAAATTACAATTTTTAAAAAGCTCAACTTAATGATGCTGCTTAAAAAAAAAAAAAAAGTTCTCTTCCCAGCTTTCTGTGGCCTCTCTGTATTTCTAGACTAGTAATTAATTAACTTGGTTCCATTCTCCATCTGTAAAATGGAGTGGACTGTAGTAACCTGATGCAAGAGATGCTCAGAAACAGCACAGCAAGGGAAGTCATCTAAATACACAAATATCTAGGTACACTGCACTCACCAAAGCATTTAATGGGAAATCTAAATCCAATCTAAGAAATTGGACTTCTTCTGAGTTCAAAAAGCTAATTAATCTTTGTATTCATAACTGTTCGTAGGCCTCAAGGGGTTGATATATTCCTAACAGTGCTGGGGGATGGCAGGTGGTAGTTTTCACCACTGTTATCGGCTGTGACCTTGAATATTGACAGACAGTTTCTGTAGGCTATTTTTCCCCTTTTCTTAATTACTCAGCCTCTGTGAAGTAGCCTTTTTTCTTTAAGCAATCAAGGGGTATTTTTTAGAGAAAACAGACATACATTGGTGTAGGCTGCAGGAAAAAACCCACAGCACTAAACAGTTCTTAATATATCACATAGAACTGTTCTCAGAAATCTTTAAGAATAAAAAATAATAAGAATAAAAAAAACCCAAGGATAGGGAACAAAGAGAACAAGGAGATAGCAAAAGTTGAGGTAGGATGTTCTTCTGGGGGAGATGAAATATATCCTCATCTATCAGCCCTCTGATCAGCCTTACTTTTCTTCCCCTTCTCCCTGGAGGGAAATAGAAGATTTGCTCTGCTGAAGCCAGTGTGTTTCACTGATAAGCAATGCTTACCTTGCCAGTGTCTCACTGCTTACTGCTCTTGCTGCCTTAATGGTGCAGCTATTTATTCTGCTTTCACTGCAGGGAAACAAAGACTTTGGCTAAATTTCCTTTGATGTCCTGATTTAATCGCCTTGCATTAAACTGTTGCATTTTGTAAGCAAAAGAGAAATCACCAGTGAAGTGCATTTTCTCCTTACCATGTCGATACACAAGTAAGAAGTCTCTTTGTAAATCAGATATTTCTTTCAGAATTAGAAACAATCTCACCTGTTCTCTGGTTGACTTACCAGCAGAACAAGTAGCTGAGTGTAATGCTACATACAGGCATAATTTTTTAATTTCCTTCTAGCACAGCCTACGCATGTTAGAACAGAGGGCATTTTCCAATACTTTGAACTACTTATTTTTTATAACACACAAATTATAAAATGTCAACGCAGCTTCCAAACCTCTGTAAAAAGTCAAGCATTTCAAGGCTGAGATTTCATTCTACTTTTACTTCTAATTGTGCTTTTTATCTAATAATTATACATAGGTTTTGTAATTCAAAAGGAAGTACTCAACAATCAACTCTTTATTCTTCTTTATGAAATCTGCATTCCATTGATGACAGCACACAACATTTGCCACCATACATATCTGTGGTTTATTTCTATTTAAAGTCACAGGTTTCTCACGTCTATTTTTCCAATTTATTGTAAAATCATTATGCTTTACCATGGGCAAAGACTACAAATCATGCTGAAATATGAAATAAGTTTTTATGTGACTTTTATTGAACAGGATAATGGATAATAATTAAAGTGCCACAAACTTGTCTCAAGCGAGGCAATAATAATAATAATAGAGTGCAAACTCTCAAAAATGATGCACGGAAGGACTAACTTTATAAAAACCAAACAAAACTACTAAGTGTTCTTTGTGTTTTACTTCCTTGAGCTGCAACTACTTTACTAAGTTGAAGAACAGAAAACACACCAACGTTGAAATTATGAGATTTTAAACAGAGATGATCATACTCAGCCTTGCTCCTGGCTGGACCTGGGGACATGGACTTGCAGCAGTCTCACCTCTGTGGGGCTGCCAGATACAGTAGCTCCTAATAATTTGCCTTAGTTTTGGTGGTCTACTGGTTCTTTTGAAGTTTGGGCCCCAGCAGGGGTTTCAGAGACTCTGGCACACCAGCTTGCTGGGAAATGGGTGTGCAAATGCAGCCTGGGGAAACCCTCCTTCACCTGTAACAAACAACAGAGCAGTGCAGTGGGGTCTGGTTTGTTTTTTGGTTTTGGGTTTTTTTGGGTTTTTTTTTTTTTTTTTTTTTGTGAAGAAGCAACCAAAAAACAACAACAAAAAATTGTGTATAATTCAATGTTTCAATAACACAACCTACTCCTAAGAATTTATTTTCCAGGAGCTTTAAGATCTGTAGCATTCTAATCTGATTTGCAAGGGAAAAAATGCTTCTGAATATTGTAGTTCTGCAGGGACTCTGCATTTGTTTAAACTCCTTTTGAAACTCCCCCCTTTTCAGTACCCTTAGCTCCCTGAGAAAGATCCAAAGGTCATTCCAAATGATAGTGGATTCCCTGAACCTACTTATGGTCCTTGGTAAGCCAGTCTTGTGTTATATATTTTTCACCACCTTAGGCTCTGGCCAAGAGGCTCTTTATATGCAAAGGAGACAAAACGTATCCCTCTAAAATACAGTTTAGGAAGTGAAGCAGTAAAAAGACACAATTTGACTTTTTTTTTTTTTACCAAGGGCCCCATCCTGGCCCTTAGCTATTACATGATTTTTATTGAGTTGCAACTGTGTGGGGATGAAAAATGTATGTACGTAATGGGTACAAGTTATTCCTGGGGAGACTTCAATTGGACACACAAAGAAAATTTTTCACAATGAGAGCAATCAGTCACTGGAATAATTTCCCAGGGAAGTGGTGGATTCCCCAACATTGGACACTTTTAAGATTTGGTTGGACAGGGTGCTGAGCCATCCTGCCTAGAGTGTGCTTTTGTCAAGAAAGGATGGACCAGATGATCCTTGAGGTGCCTTCCAACCTGGTATTCTATGATTCTATGATATGGTTCGATTTGTTGAAAAAAAAAAAGAATATTAAGGAAAAAAGTTTTAAGGAAGATAATTTATCTATAGATGTAGAAAGGAAAATTAAATTCAGTGGGAAAAAGCTATGAAGTGAACATAAAAGTATTTCAGGAGGAAATAATTTGCTAAGAACTCTTTATTTTAATTAAAAAACTTCCTTGTGATAGAAACTGATGCAACCCTCAGGATTCTTGATTTTTGCCTATTTGTGAGGAATAAGACAAAATCTTAAATATGTTGAATTTTTACTTTTTCTTTCAGTAAGTACTCAACTAATAAATATTTATTTTATTATATGGGGCATTACTCAAACTAGTTAACTTTCTTGGAACAGTACAGTTGTCCGAAGACCTTGCAGGAACAGTCTGTCTCTCAACACTTCATGACTTGTAAACTGACAAAAAAACTGCAAATAGTGAAGAGAATAGTTGTTTCAGTTTTTTAACATTAACACACAAGTTTGTATGCATATGGATTCAGGATGTCCTTCAGACTATATATACACCAACATAATTGTTCCTATATAAACATGAATGCAGATAATCCCAGCCCTCGAGAGATTTCAGTATAAATTAAACTGTTATAACTCAGATGACAGGGGATAATGTGTGAGACTAAAGGTAAACAGTATCGGTAAAGGAGTGGCTTTTGGATGATAGCATGACTTTTACTGTTAGAAACTGCATTTTTAATCATAGATTATTGAACAGCCAAAGTTGAAAGTGACCTCGAAATATCATCTGGTCCAAATTTTGTGGGAAAGGCAGCCTAGATGAGATCAACTAGCACGTATTTGTTTCATTCAAAACAGTTTCTTTCTTTCTAGAACTAAAATCATTCAATGACAACTCTGAGATAGATCAACAGGTGCTCTGGAATAATTCAATACTCTGGATATTTCATTATACAACTTAAGCAGTAAGCATGAAACTAGAAGACTTTAAAATGAAAGGCTGTAGGGAGTCTAATAAAGTCTACATTATTTCAACCATCTCCACGATACTGCCTCACAAACACTGGTTTTGTTATTTGCAAAGAGGACAGACTTTCAATTTCAACAATAACAAAAATTCCCAGAACTCATATCCAGGTATTTTGGGGAGTGAAGTTAGTTTATTAAATTTTAAATCACCATTTTCATGCCATATTATTATATTAATTATTCCTTTAACTGTTGTGCTTCTTAGAGCTCTACAGAACTGTCATACCTTTCATTAAAGCTGCAGCTTAATTGCCCTTAAAATATTTAACATGAATAAAAACATCCTTGGCAATGAAAGTGATTGAAAATGAAAAATTAATTTAAATAGTGTTGGATGTGAACAATGCATTATGTGGACTGAAGACTGGAAAAAGGACAAAAACCAAAGGATGCTTAAATAGTACTATTACTTCTTGAAAGTTTGTGTGTCAGTGCTTTATATCAGGGATTTTGTTAAGCTGCCTCTGCTGGTTTAATCCAAATCAAAAATCATTTGACACCAGGAATTATGTGTTCAATGACTTACATGGGTTTTATATCAAGACTTTGTTTAACTTCATTACTTAGTAATGAACATGGGCATAAATATCGCTGAAATTTAACTGACAGCACTAAATTGTGAATTTTGCATTTAGCAGTGAGGACAGGTAAGTAATACAAATAGGTCCAGATAGGTCCAGAAAAATCAGGAAATGTCCTGATTCTACCTCAATATTTGGGACCCAGGGAAATGTTCCTTCTGGCTTAATGTTTCTGTGAGTCAGAAGGATTGTAATACCTTGCTAAACATACACAGTCTACTTTTAACATTTCAGCACTAGCCATGTGAAGAAATTGCAAAACTATATTTGCAAAAGATTGCTGGGTTGTATCTGATGAAGGTACCTTCCCCCCTGGATAGACTACACAAAATACCAGATGACTTTGTAGAGGCATCCTGAAGACACAGTTCAGACAAATGATGCTCATGTTCCTATAAAAGCTTCAACTGGACTTTTAAGTATTGATTAGTCCAAAATTCTTGTTGGGCACTGCATGTAGTTAAATATAATGAGATAATAATCTTATCTGGTTTTATCTGTCTAAGAGTTAATCCTCTAGTCCAAGTTGTTCACATAAAGGCCTTTTATCCTTACTGGTTTGGGAATTATAGGCGTCTTCAGGGAGTGATTTGCCCCATCATGAGACAGATGCTCTACATGACAGGAGTGACTCACCCACTACAGGGGTTAATTTCTTTCTGCTGATTTGAGTGGGAAATTCTAGTATATGGCAGCATGCTGTGCTTAATAATAGGTATATTTGTTATTATACAAAAGCAGATGATGTAAATTTAGCTATTTAATAAGTATACCTAGAAGTACTTTCTATTTATATAGCACATTTCTCAAAGGAGAAAGGGAGGGTGGCTAATTTAAATAAGCAAGCACTGTAGATATTTCTCCCAAATTACTTCTATGCCTTAAAAATTAAAAACAAACAAACAAACAAATAAGCACGTCTCTCTGATTAATATTCTGGCTTGATGGTTTTGCCTAATTACCGAAAGGAAATGTGTTTTGTTTTTGTCTCCAGGGGATAGGAGCCTGACTCAGGGTTGCAGGACAAATTCTCTAATGTTCAGTCCAGTCCCCCCAAAAAAGTGTTTCTTTACTTTAAAAAGACTGGTCCTTTTATTACTTTTTTCCCTTAATAAGGAGAAGGAGATGTATAGGTTTATGGAGAAGGAGAGAAAAAATATTATTTTTCATTTTGCTTGGTCGCTTAGGAGAAAGGAACAGAATAAGACTAGATCCTTTATTTAAGGATGCTTAAACATTTTATCCACTGGTCATTTAATGGAAAATATATAAAGATTCCTTGAAGCACTTACAGTAATTTAGGAGTTTTATGATCTAAGTCAGGAAGGCACTATCCACTTGCTTATTTCAGACTCCAATATGTACTGTAACCATTGGGTATACTCACAATAAAAAATGTGAATAGCTGCTCATACTCTATCTACAGTCTTTGACAGCCAGGCAATGAATGAGCATCAACTAAATTCAGAGACAGGGTATAACAGTACTGTCACTGAAGATGGAGGAAAAAGCTCAGTGACTGAGTCACCAGACCCAGAGCAGTCCCCTGCCCAAGAGGTTGTATCTTGAGGATATATCAGATATTAAATTGCTCATTTGATTCCAGCCAGGTTTCAGCTTTATTTGCCTCATGACATTTTCAGGCAAACCTTTGCTGAACTGTTTACCCTTCTCAAGGCAGATCACCCTCAGAGCAGCACAGTCTCTCCCTGCTGAGGGGAAATGAAGATTTTTTTCCTCATGTAAGACAAACAGCAGCAACGTTTCCAGCCTGTCCTTTCCATCCTGGGAAACAAAGCAATCATTTTTGCTATTACACTTGCTATCAGCATAGCACAAGTCTGCCAGCTTCCCCTTTTCACCTCTCCCAGCTTTCTAGTTTCTTCTCTGAATGCACTTCATCATTTTCAAATTTTCCTTTTGACAGATTCAAAACTCAAATAGCTATTACTTTGCAATGCACACACAGTAACCCCAATTTTCCATTCACTGGATTTTCTTCATTTTCTGAGGAAAAAATAGTACTTCATTACATATCTATTCTTCTATGTGCTTGGTGAAATGCAACATTATTCCAGACAGATTCTGGGCTATTTATTTATTTATTTGTTGGAGAGAAAAAGAGGAGATGGACAGGTGATTAGAAGGGTATTAAAGCACAGGATTTTTGGAAGGAGGACTTAATATGTCATTATTGGTATCCATTAAATGGACAACATATCTCCAATGCAAAACTTATTTTATATGATGATAGAGACATTTTAACAGAAACTCAGTGTTATTTTAAAAATCATAGTTAAATAGTGTTTAAACATGTTTAGATGAAAAGCTAAGTCAAAATTCAGAACTGCAAGAGGATGCTTGGGGTTTTAACCCATAAATCCCCTTCCTTGACATTAAGGGCTTTCATGTTGCAAAACTGGCGATATAAAGTAATTTAAGGTTTTGCACTAATTTTCCTTTTTGTTTCCCTTTTGTGGAAAGAATAAAGCAAGGTTTTTCTAACACCAAAATGTTGGCTCTGCTTTGGTATCAGGGACCACGCTTTCGCCTAAGGCAGCCTCACCACCAGTTGAGAGCAGGAGTGAGGAGTGAGGGTAACAGGAGGGAGGACCTACCTTTGATCAGAACACACTTAGAGTCACTGTCATTGAGGTCAAGAGGAGACCACAGGCATTTTGAAGTACATATTACTCCACCACTGATACTGAAATAAAACACCAATTACTTCCTGCAAAAAGTTGATTCAACATCATGGCTAATGTCCTGATGTGCAGGGTGTGAATTATAGGAGCCACTGGAGGTGCTGGGATGTGTGAGCAGGAAGGAGAAGGAACCAGGTTATGCCTGAACTAAGTAAAAAATCATCAGAATTGGCTAGTGTCCTCTAAGGATGCTTTGTGGCTTTGTAAAAAAACTACAGTAAATAATAGCATTGATCACACAGATAAATAAATAAATAAATAAATAACGCTAGTAAAAAAGGGGCAATATATCCTTAACATATCTTAAAGTCTTTGGAAGCATCCTGTCATAACTTCAGCTGTCTTTTGTTTGGTGTACTATGAATGTTTATAATATTTAGATAAGGTTTAAAATATACAGCCCTGAAGATGAATCCACTGCTAATAAAGAAGTAAAGTTATGTTCTTACAGGAAATTATAGGATGCTACAATTTTGCAAAAAATATTTTTGAAGAGGAAAGCAAATTTCTGAGGTTTACTGATGAAAGGAAATTTTTAATATTGTTTTTGGAAATTTCTTTATACAAGGCATTTTGAGTTTACTTTCACAATAACATACTCGTTCCAAAATCTTATTTTTTAGTTTCATACAACACTCATGAAATGTTAGAAAATTTTTTATTAAAAAACCCAACAACCTCATACTAATTGAAATTATACTTCTACATGTTGAAAAACATATATTACACTTTGGAAGAGCAATGATTAACCAAGATGCTTTTGTTAGCTTACACAATTTCATGACATGGATGCATCCTTGTTTTGGAGTGAGAGCACAGCTCCATGGCCAGTTAAGTGTTGCAGTATTACAAGCATGTGTTCTAGTCTGGGAGGATGAGTAAGGGCCCTAATAAAGGGACCATGGGTCAAGAGGGAGATTTGTACCTCTCCTTTCAAGATGCACACCTCATTTTCTCTGACTGTTGTTGTCTTCCCTTCCTCTTCTCTGCCCCATAGGCACCAGGGGATACCAGAGAATATTTCTTTATAAGTCAGTATAAATAAATAATAATAACGCTATAAACGGTAGACAGAAATTATTTCCAGTATATTAAGTTGGCTACATGTCCTGGTTTCAGCTGGGATATACTTGATTTTCTTCACAATAGCTAGTATGGGGCTGTGTTTTGGATTTGTGCTAAAAACAGTGTTGATAATGCAGAGATGTTTTATTTGTTGCTAAGTAGTGCTTACACTAGTCAAGGACTTTTTCAGCTCCCCATGCTCTGCTGGGTGCACAAGGAGCTGGGAGAGGACACAGCCGGGACAGCTGACCCCAACTGACCCAAGGGATATCCCACACCATATGGCGTCATGCTCAGCATAGAAAGCTGGGGAAAAAAGAAGGAAGGGAGGGACCTTTGCAGTGATGGCGTTTGTCTTCCCAAGTCACCGTTACATGTGATGTAGCCCTGCTTTCCTGGGGATGGCTGAACACCTGCCTGCCCATGGGAAAGAGTGAATGAATTCCTTGTTTTCCTTTGCTTTTGTGCACGGTTTTTGCTTTACCTATTAAACTGTCTTTATCTCAACCCAGGAGTTTTCTCACTTTTACTTTTCTGATTCTCTCCCCCATCCCACTGCGGGGGAGTGAGCGAGCGACTGCGGGGTGCTGGGTTGCTGGCTGGGGTTAAACCACGACACTGCACTGTGGTATTAATACTCTCTCACACACACACAAGGAAAAAAAAAAAAGAAAATAAAATGGTATTTGTGGGAGAAGGGAATGGAAAAAAGTTCAGGGAAACTACAAAACAATAATATTTCTCAAAAATCTGTTGCTTACTGTATTACATAATTTTAATAATAATTTTACATTCTAATATGTTAGCTTTTATTTGTTGTTTAAAAATGTTGTTGATATAGTCATGTAATTAAAAATAAACTTTTCATAGTATTAGTGAAATTAATGCCAATATGACACAATGGCAAATTACTGCTAAAATAAAATGTTGTTCATATTAACATGACGATGACATTTCTTACTGAACATCATGAATGAACATCATGAAATGTTGCATATCACAACAGAATTTTAAAGTGTGTCCAGGTTCCCTTGTGTGTGTCTGCGTGTCTCTGCGTGTGTGTGTGTGTGTGTGTGTGTGTGTGTACGTGCACAAAAGCGGAGGATTTTCTCATCTTTTCCACATTTTTTCTTGGAAGTTTCTGGTTGCCTGTGTCTGACCCTTTCAAAAAGATATTCCAAAACGCATTGACAAAAAGAAAGAAAGAAAATAATCTGATTTCAACAAATGGACTGACCTCTCCTTTATAAAGCCAAGAACTTTTGAAGTCTTTCTGGAGTTGGGATCTTGTGGTCAGCATTTGTGTCAGACAGGGGAAGTAACAGGTATGGTTGCCTCTGTGGATGGGTGTCCCTACTCCTCATTTCTTTTTTTATTCCTTCTGGTTTTCTTTTTCTTATTTCCTTTTTTCCTTTTTTTTTTTTTTTTTTCTTTTTTTTTTTTTTTTTTTTTTTTCTTTTCAGTTAGGCACAACTAAATGATTATATTTGAAACAACCAATGGAGGTCAGAGCTAGGATCTTTCAAGGGATCCTTAATTCCTTTCCCTGTAAGTCCCTTTTTCCCTCTGTGCCCAGGGAGAGGGTAAACATATGCTCCCTGGGTAAACATATGGTGTCACGATGTCAGGGTCCCTACCATTGAGCAAACCTGGGGTTCCTTCTTGGAGTACTTGAATTTGAATTCATTTAACATCTACAGCTCTTGGAAAATACTACAGCAAAATCTGAAATGGCATTTGCTTGTTGGCCCTCAGGTTCTGCTACAAAGTTGGAGTGCAAGTTGGTTCAATCCAAAAGTAAAGAGAGGCAAGAAATTTGGTCTGCCAAGGCCATTCATTTCACCCCAGAAGATCCCAGCTACAGTATTGGTTCTGCCCTCCACCTCTGTTTTCCATGTGGTCTTTGAATTAGGTGAAATCTCCTTAGAGTCAGAGCTCTCTCCATTTCAAAAATATTTTCCAAGATACAGCTAAAATTTTTTGGCTACTTAGAATTTGTCTTAAATAATTCATACAGCTGGAATATCTTAACCTCTGTCTTTTATTTGCAAGCAGATGCAACTACTTTTATATTCCAAGTATACTATTTACACCTTAATGTGTGTATGGTATTTGGTCACAGAGACTACTCTATACAGAGATGAAAGGAGCTAGCTAAATTTCTTTATGAGAATCATGTAATAGCGACGGAATAACTCATTTCCCACTTTTAGGACTGTGTTTTTATTTATTTCTCAAACCACATCTAAGGAGAAAAATATAACCTAAACTGTAGCCACTGCCTTTTCTTTGTTAGTCACTGAATAATTTTTTCACTACATCATCAGAAATGTGAAAACACTGATTTTTCCATAAAAGAACTTCAAAAAAATCCTCTTGTTCTGAGTTTCTCCCAGGTATGAAATCTCTGCTGAGCAGAGTTGTATAGCTCAATTTGCCTCTGGGTTTTCCTCACGTGCATTTTATTTCTGGCAGTCTGGGTCGGTGCATGCAAAGCAGTGGGTCTCCTTCGTCTAAGTTAATTGAGTAAGATCTAGTAAATTAAATTTGCTTAAAAAACAAGGTTATAATAGTTATCTGGGTGAGCTAATGAAAGCTTAGTATATATAGTAAAGATATGAAAAAGGGAGCAAATTAAGGTTGACACAGAAAGTCAATATCTCTAATGTAAAATGGTCTAAGAAAATTGCTTTTACTGTACTTTCATCAACTCTTTCAGGAGAGATTACAAAATTTAACAGAGACTTACAAAAGATGCCACTTTATCTGATGGCATCCAAAAATGAGTCCTCATAAGCAGCCTTGTTTCAGCCCATTTGTTTCCTTTGAAAATGCTGTAACATTTCAGTCTGATACATTTGGATTTACTAAAGGTCTATTAGGCCAGGTTTCTTGGATACAGCGCTTTACTAATTTTTTATGTTAAAGGACATAAATAATATTTCTTCTGCCTAGAATTTATGACAGCATCTGAAAGACTGCCAAACAGAAAATTAATTAAAATGGCAAAAATAAGATTAAGAGAAATATTATAAAATGGAGAAGGAATTGAAGAGAAAGAAAATGGAAGCTACTGGGTTGGAAATAACTTATTGGAATACCTGAAGGACCGATATGGAAATAATTTAGCATTTTTAATCAAGGCATGAGCTAAAGTAGTTTATTAGTCACATTTGCAAATGATGCAAAGTGGGAAGCCATCATCAGTACAGAGAAGGGGGAATATTTTGTAAGATGAACTGAATTGTAAAGCCTGGAATAAGAGAAATGGGGTGAAATTTAGCAGTAGAAATAACAAGGTTATGCTTTTGGATAGAAAATAAGACAGAGAACGCAACACTGAGGGAAAACCCTGAGGTTCTGAATAGAGTGTAGTATTCTGATTGCTCATGTTTAGGAAAAATTAATTCAAACAGAATAAATACAGGAAGAGACAACTAGGATAGATAGGGGGAAAATGAAAATTTATAAAATGGAACAAAGAACCATAAAATAGAAGCTTCTGAGAGGACATGATGCTTTGTCATACAAACAGATGTGTCAGGGGAATAAACACCAGAGATGTAAAATAACAGTTTCCTTTAAAGACCAAGAACAAGATTTGGCACAGAAAGAAGATGGATCTAAACAGCCTGAATAAATTTGGGACAGAAAGTAGAAGTAACAATATTTCACATAAATATTTTTAAAACTAGAAAACTATTAGACCACTGAAAAATCACATATGAATGAGTGCAGCTTCAAACAATATATGGGAATAAGTTTGTGTAGCTCCTATGGGTTTAAGGGATTTATATTGAGCTAACTGTCACTCCAGTCCCTTCATAGCTATCTCCAAAATAACTCAGTTAAAAAAATCTTTAAAAATTAAACCAACAACAAAATCTGC
>WEKW01001178.1:8059-18677 GCA_013389905.1 Sula dactylatra | reverse complement strand
AAAATCTGCTTCAAGGACTGAACTATAATTCAAAAATTTTCATTCTTCCTGGAGAATTAGACTTCCACTGAAGCTAGTGGAAACTTCTTATTCACTAAGTTTGT
The DNA here is from genome assembly GCA_013389905.1 of Sula dactylatra. Taxonomy (NCBI): domain Eukaryota; kingdom Metazoa; phylum Chordata; class Aves; order Suliformes; family Sulidae; genus Sula; species Sula dactylatra. The sequence continues at coordinate 18,573 of WEKW01001178.1, read as the reverse complement.
CTTTTTCTGCATATTGAGTTTATAGGACTGACCCCAAAAGCAAATGCTAAGAAACTGCAACTGGTTTTTTTATCAAAGTTACTAAGAGCTAGAGCTTCACTATAATTAAATCGCATCCTGACAAAAGTCTCAGAACAGATAAATGATCACAATAAACATTGAATAAAGGATTTAGAATAAACTGCTGAAAATCAACAAAACTAAACAGCCAAATCCCACTGCTGTTACATGTCTCAACTGAGTTGTTCTCCTCAGACACATTAGATATTGAAATTACCTGTTGTGAGACGGGTGCTGTTTCTCAAGAAAGAGCGCTGTGAAATGTGTCAAGAGTACACGGAACTAGAGATGTTGTTAAGGCAGGGTGTCTATCAGGTGGTGGAGCCAACATCCGCCCAGAAATCAGGAAGTCGTTACTGACCAATTATTACACAGGGAGTAAGACTCAGTCCCAAGTCCAAATAATTCATCCTCTTTAAAAAAGATATGCATGCTTACACTGAACTTTCTTGACAGCTATGAGCTGTCATTAGCCAGTTCTGCTGTTGGGACAGGGTGAGTTTGTCTTTCCTCTTGGCTCTAGTGATTCTTTTTACCCCTGTATTTGTTTCTTCCTTCACGAGAGCAAAAGCACTCAGGTCAGTGTGTAGTAAAATAGGTTGTTCAACTGACCTGGACTGAACTTAGCCAGATCTGAGTGCATTTGTGTGTGTGTGTTTAACTGGGATCAGTTCCCCAGAAGAACACTATACTATCTAATTATTGAAATGTTTGCCAATTTCTGGCAAATGAAATTACTTGTGGAGCTATTGAGCTAGATTATATTTGCAGTTCTGTTGTCCAATTTCTTTCAGAAGTGGTTAATTTACCAAAAATAATTTCAGATTAATATAGGTTGATTTACACGTTACCTAACCAACTCAGTTTATCTTGCACGAAACCCTTCTTGAAAAGTGCCTGAAAATCAGAATGTCATTAAATTTGGAAATGAACTGCCAGCTGCTCTTACCCAATGCTTTCACTTCTGAGTCTCAAAAGCTTGCAGCATTTGAGGTTGAGATATAGTGTCAACATGGTCAACAATGAATAAATAAATGAAGAAAAATGGTATTTTAATGTTATGGTATGATGAGACCTACTGAGAGTGACCAGCTACGACCTTGTTAAAGTTGTAGTGAGCTTGATCAATGAAATCAAATGTTTTATGAGCAAATTCTGCAATGTGGTTGGTGGGCAAGCCCAACAGGACTGACTATATGTCAGCTATTTTTCAAAATGACAGAAATAGTAATGGATCATCTGGAATGCTATTATTTAGTGCTAATGAATGATTGTTTGGTGATGGAAGAAAAATCAATTATGACAGCTGTGAGAGATGCTGCCCCCATTCCATTATTCCAAAAATAAATAGCAAAGCTGCCCGCTAAGGTAGGAAATAAGCTAGCATTCCCTGTGAGAGACAAAAGTTATCGGCAAAGAAGCAACTGGAACTTGTGTTTACTGCATGTAAATGATGATGGGGCCCCAAGGTAGAAGCCAAAGTCCTTGAACTACTGAAAAAAACACAACTTTTTCCTACTTGTATTGTAAGAGTTCCACATGCTTTGTCTCTCTAGGCAGCTGGACAACATTTCCTTGAGCATCAGACCCTGGGTTTTTTGGGAAAACTTTATGCCTGATCCAAGACGAAGAGTGGCTGAGAGGAGATGATGGGTGAAAGACCGTTATATTTGGACTGCTAAGAATTTAAGGAATAACAAGAGTTTAAAAAAAACAAGAGCCATCATTTGAAGTAAAAAAGTAATTCCATTAAAAAACTAGCAGAAAGGCACATATTGGCCAGCCTAGACAGAGCCCAAATAGGATTGTTATTACTCTGAGACTAGATAATGTGTTGCTTGGAGCAGGAACTCTGTGCAACTAAACAAAGCTAAAAGCCAAATGAGAAATACAACTTCAGCAAAGGTAGCACACAGTGTGTTTCTCCCTTCTAAAAAGGCTACAGTTAATGCAAACTCTTTAAGATTTCTAGGGATTTTTATGTGTATCAGTATGCATACAGATATAGACAGATAGATATAGATATACATATACATAGATATGTGGACATAAGCGTGGATATATAGATTCCAGAGTCATCCGACAACATCTCAGTAGAATGTTGCCATCCCAGTACAAAACCAAGTTCCAAGGAAGATCTCAGTTTCCATCTGCTTCCCAGGAATGGATCTCCATTTGAGATCAAAAGGAAATGCGACGATGAAGCTGTGGAGTAGGATTGTGCCAAAGATTACAGCTGAGCGCTGAGGCCCGGTAACCTCTTCATTACCTCCTCAGCCCCAGTTCTTATGGACCAGACCCAGGGGACTATTGTCCTGTTCAACAGCAGCATGCTGTTGCCTGTGCGTCACTCCTCTTTTTCTGTCCCACCAGCACAGAGGAAGAGGAGGAGGACAAAGCATGAAAGGGATGGATTGAGCATGCAGGCAATCAGGCAATGCCCATTTATGCATGGGCCACTTCTCTGGCAGTCTGCAGCTATAAGCAGCTGTCTTCTGTGTGTAATGCTAGCCATGCATAAACTTGTTTGAAGAGCAGAACATAGAAGTATGGTCAGAACCTCGACAGACTGACCTAGCGTCCATTGATTCAGCTGACACCTTCCTCTTTGTATCCACAGACTTTGACCAGGGTCTGAAAATATTGTGCAGATATGAGAAAGCAAACTGCAGCAGAATTGTCATCTTTAGGGTACCTAATTGACAGGTGTCCACTGAAAAATAGTGAAGAAATAGGACTGGGAAGACAAAATATGCTAAAAATAATAAATTCATAAAATTTCATGAAACGATCAAGATTAATTTGTGAATTCTTTACTCTAGTGACAAGCTGCCAAAACATCAGTTGTACTAATGTGTCACAAACCTAGACACAAATTGAAGGAAACTAAACTTTCCATTATATGAAACTCCCTTGGTAATGGAATGTGTTATTAAAGACAGTTGCTAATATATCTTACCATGAATTTATCCAGGAACTAATACCTTTGATTACCAATTGAAATTAGTGTTTAAGTTATTTTAGCTCAATTCTATAAGACCGTACAGCCAAAGGGAAATGTGCCACTAAAGTCAAGGGCAGCAGGAGAAAGATATTGCTTTAACTATGGGAGCTTTTGAGGGAGCTGTTACAAACTTTAATGACCATAATATATAAGTTAATGCTGGGAAAGAGCTCTGGAAGGATACAAAAACTCATGGTGCAGTTATCACAGTAACCTATTCAGAAAAAGGTTAAATACTGCCAGGGAACTGACTACCCAACATCTGCCAAATATGGAACTACCTAAGTCTTTCTGTGAAACTAACCTTGTTAGCGAGTGAAAATTATTTGGGGAGCAGACAGGTGTAACTAGCCTTGTCATCCTTAGGCACAGCAGGAGGTGATAACCAGCTCAGTATACACAACTGAAGTTGCTATGAAATACGGAAGTTGGGGCTATTCCCTGCCATCAGTCATGGAAATCATACAGAATTTTCTTTTTTCCATGGATATTTTCTATGGTGTAAAACTATGTAATGTTGTTGCAAGGTGGGAAAAGAAAAGTTAGAGCATTTTATTTCTTTGGCAGAAGACCAGTATGGATTATGGTATCCAAAGTAAACCAAAATAATTTTCCCATTGATCTTGGATCCTTCTGGTGGCCCTAAGTTCCGAGTGCCCTATGACAGAGCCCTGTGACAGTTTACCGTAGAAGCCCAATGACAGGGCAGACAGGAGAATTTGACAAAGAATAAGGGGCAATGTGCAATAAAGCTTCATAGCCAGAAAAAAATACTTTGCAGGCCTCCTGAGGATACCGTTGGACAGCTTCAAAGATATACAATTAATAATCAAGGACAACAGCAGAACTCTTGAAAGCCTTCAGTTTCAGATAGGATGAAAGATATAGTTCCTTCTTCAATACAATTTTGTTGCTGCTAACTTTGAAGTCATTTGTCATGCTGTGAAAAGTTATAGATAGGTTTCTGAGGATTCATGATTTTCTCAGATAAATATAATTACAGTAAGTATAGTCCAGGTCTTCTTATAGCAAATATAAGCTAATTGCATTCTGGTTTGAATATTGATTTCATTTTAATTTTTTTTGATCCCCTAACTGAACCAATGAAGCAGTGACCAATAAAAATAATGTACTTGGGATTGATTCACTGTATTTTCTATTTTCAGTCAAATAAAAAGTTTTACCCAACACAAAGCAGCCTGCCTTACTTTGGTGTTTTAATGTTTGCATTCAAAATACCTATTTGGCTAGATTTGGAAAAGAAATCATATTTAAGCTATAACAAACTGAAATGTTGAAAATGTTGAACTGCAGCAATATTGTAAAATGAAGCAGCCTTCCCCCTTGTTCATCTGCTCATTGGAATTAGCATATAGTTGCAAATACCTTGGTGAATTTTTTCAGCGAATAAAATGACAACAATTTTGAAGTGTTTGTAATTTCTGTAAGCATTACCCATGTCTATAATGTGGTTTACTAGTACTGTGTGTCTCAGTGGTCTCATCAGAAACAGATTCAAAGTTATTGCATTTCAATGCAGTTCCTATTCCTAGCTCCTTATCTAGGGTGAGCTCTTGGGACTGGATTAATGCCATCTAACTTTAGAGACCTGACTGATTTACTATCATAGAGACATATTCACCTCATATGCATAACACAACAGAAGGACACAGGAATGTTCTGAAGATCTCAGGCAGACTATCTAGGCTCAAAACAAGAAAGTGCAGGTAGAACACAGGATCTAAAACACAAACCAAAAGTCTTGGCAGAAAAAAATTTGGGGAAAGGGCTAAACAATGGCCTAAAAAAGTGTTATTAGTTCACGCTATTATATTGAGTTTTATGTTATCTGGAGCATTTTAATACCTGTAGTTTCTGGGAAGAAGTGGTTAGAAAAGAACCCTCTCATTACATTCAAAATAAATAAAAAACCCTAAAATGAAACAGAAAGAACCCTGGTTTGATTGCTGGGGGGAAAAAAAGCTGGAAACATTAAACTTAAAGGATTAACATCCGGAAGGACATTAAAGAATCCCATGTCTACATTTAGAAGCAGCAACAGAGATAAACTGTTAGGGATTGAAAAAGAACTGATGCAACAATGAAATATGGAAAAAAAGTATGCAAAATTAGAGGCAACATCTGCAAACAAGGGTCTGAAAGGAAAGTTTAATGATAATCAGAAATGCCCTGAATCAGTTGTTGATAAAGGTACATTCGTGGGACACCCTTCTTGGGTCTGCACCTCTAAACACCACATGGAATTTGTGGTAAATACTATACAAGATGTTGAATACTTGCATAGTAAACATAAGTAAGATATAAAGGTTCACCATCCTTTTTGCTTCAAGCATTCCTTGAACAAAGCAAAACCTGGAACAATTTCTTATGCTCGAAATCCCTTGAGTTGGCAGAAACAAGTTGTTAGGAAAATAATTTCAAAACATACATATTCATTTATGGATATATATACAAAATATGTTAGAATATCATATTCTACTGGCTAAGCATTACATTTATGTCACATCAACATTAATGAGGGTTTGAGGGTCACCAAAGTATCGTTATCAGAGCTTGGCCTTGCAAGTATCTAAAAATGTTTGGTGTCAGCACAGCTTGATTTTATAGCTGTCTTGTAAGAATACTTGATGCTAAAACATCCTCATTACGCACTCTATGCACATTTCTAATCTAACAAGTCAACACAGTACAGGGCTTATTGCCTTATTACCTGTTTACAAAATCATGATCCTTCTTCTATGTTCAAGGTAAACCCTGACATGAAATCTTACATATAATTATGGTATATAAATGATAAAATTATTAATCAGCTAGGTCTTTCAAGAGCCTGATTGCTTCTGCCTACTTAACAAGAAGCTTTAATATAGGCAACAGAGAAGTGTGTCTAAATATACACTCTTAAGGAAGAATATTTTTCCATACATTTTTACTGTAGAGATCCCAAGGGTTTTGATCACAGTTTATCTCTGACAAATTTTCAGTGGCCATAGACAGGATAGAGTTTGTTTCAGGAGTTAATTTGAAACCTGGACATTTGATTTCTCATCTAATATTGGGTGAAAGCCAAAAACCAATTTACGATTCGAATGTTGCAAATGAACTAGTTGGCTACGAGATTAACGTGAAGTTGTGGAGATGTAAAATTAGCGGGGCCCAAGATATAGTTAATCCTTTTGTCCCTGTACCTGAAAATACATATTGTGGTAACCCTGCTTTACTAAAACTCTGCCAGGTGGACAATTGCTAAGTTGTGTGGATATAGGATATTTTGTTTAAATTTGCCTCTTCCATCTTAGTAAATTCATGCTGCTTCTCCTAGAAGTAATCAGAAAAATCTGAGTTTTTAAAGACATATCAGAGTTTTTCTGCTTTAACAACAAGAAAATGGGATCCATATGGCATCTTCAAACTTTTTAAACTGTTTGCGTGGTCCTTTTGAAAGCTGTAGAAATCCTGAGCACAGTGGATCTGGTTTGAATCCATGGGGGTTGGGAATAATCAAGGGGTTCAGAGTTACCACCATCTGTTGAGCTGCTCAGTCACATGTTGTGCACGGAGTGGACAGAGTTTCACTGTTTAGACAAACCTGCACACTGCTGGCATTGCTTGCTGGCAGTTTTTGTGGAGACAAAACTGAAAGTTACCCTCATTTCATCTACAATACGATTTCTTCTGCAATTTAACATTTACATAACCTGTATGACTGATTTGTGCAAATACCTTTTATTTTTTTCTTTCCTCTAACCAGAAACAGGTAAGGTTCATTCAATTAATCTCTCTAATGTGAAGACAGGGCCATATTAGTTTAATAATGAAAGGAAAAATTTTTGAAAGCAGCTTTGGAAGCTCCTCCTGTTCTTATATGTTCTCCTTTTTGCTTTTTCAGTATTTGAGATGCTTCAATCTAGATATTTTGTTTGTTTCCATTTCTGAGTTCTGACCTTACTTGGGTTTGTTTTACTGATACCCTGTGAAAACCCAAATCCATTAAAGGCACTTTATCTACCTTAGGAGGAAGAGTGGGAGAAAGGGAGAAAGAAAAACGAAGAAAGAAAGAAAAATTAATCAGGTCATAATCTACGTCAAAAACTTCCTTTTTTTTCCTGAAAAAAAGCAGAAGTATCAGTCTTGATGAGGAGGTAGCAAGGCTGCTGTTTCGTAGCCAAAGTTTCTGTCCCTGTAGGAAATCAACACCAGCCTAAGGATGTTTTCAAATGCATGTATGAGAAAATAAACAATCTGTAAAGCTGCATTTCTTTCAGGATTAATACTAGGAACCTCAATGCCATTACTGTGCCACTAGAATGCTGAAAAAAATGCAGATGTACACCTTCTCTTCTTTCCTACTCTGACTGCAGCCAGAGAGGTCCAGGCACTTTATAACAGAGAGGCTGTGGTCATGTTCTGTGGTCTTTTCATGGTGTTTTTATTGGAGGTATGGGGAGCCAGCAGTGAAGCTTCAGCCATGTGTTCTGCTAGTTTAACTCTGTTATGGCTTATCCCTGGTCAACAGTACAAACCCAAAGACACATCAGTTAGGAGGTGCCACTTCCCAGTCTTATTTGCTAACAATGTATTTCATCATATGAATCATCCCATTTCCAGTGAAGGGTTGTTTCAAACACTGTTCAGTCTAGTTTGAGATATTTTGCAACAATGAAAATTCCCTGGAAGGAAGATTTCACAGGCTAATAATTTTCCTGGTGCGTACAAGTCACCAGGTATTCCAGCTGCATTTTTCTTTTCTCAGTTCCACTTCTCTTAAATGATGTCTAATAGGCAGTGCTGCTCTGATGTACAATAATTCCCATCGTGGGATCTTGAAGAGCTGAAACAAACATTAACTAGTTTGCAAGACCTCAGCGGAGTTGGAATTTAAATATAGTAATTGAGTGAGATGAATGGATAAGAGAGTTTTAAGGGAGGCTAGCAAGAAAATGCTGGAAACTACGAAAAAGTATCCATTTTTTTGTTAGAAATATTTCTCTAGGGGGGTTTTGATTAAAATATCCACAGTGTGTGCAAACAGTGGATGCCTGGATTTGGAAGAATTGCATGTAATTCTGTTTCCATAGAGAAAAAATAGATCTAATGTAATTTTGGTATAAAATGTTAACATGAAAAAGTCCCAGTGATCCTGAGGTTAGGTGACTCCCCAAATACAGAAAAAGCATGTGTGCACTGTGGAAGCTAGCATGCCAAAACTGGTTCTGTGTCCAGTCATGCTAGAAAGGAAGAGAATGAGCCACAAGAACCAATTAGCTTAATGACACATAAATGCACCCTTCCAGACCTGGCACACCTTCCACACCGTATGAAGTGCACTGGATGGATACACTGGGTAAGAGCAACACTGACTCAGGGGTGTCTGCTCTGCACTCACCAATATAGTGTTGGGATATCCAGAAGAACTTGTTAACAAAACTGACAGTAAAGTCTGGGAAGGGGTAAAGGTGTCCACATTTTAGTTAACACTGGGTTAAGCTCTTTCCTAGCAGTAGGTTTGAGAAAGGAAAGAAACGACAATGCTGGTAGGCTGGATATTACAGTGGTCAATGGAAATGTGTTAGAAGACTGTTAAACATCCTCTTTTCCTTCCATTACTTCTGGAATGGTCCCTCCAGTATTCATACCTCCAGGAGGTAATATTCCAAGCTCTCTGCGGATTCAGCCAGATGGCATTACACTGGGGTGAATTTCCCAAGTTACCTTCTTAAATTTGTATACAAGCTTTGACTTCTTGATAAAATAGAAACTGAAGTTTGGAAGTCACCCCTCTGCTGCAGAAGTGGGGACCCCTGGTATGGAGTTTAGCTCTCGATGCAGCTCCTTTGCAGAAGACCTTCTTTCAGCAACTGGTTGCTCCCAAACCCTGCAAGTAAAAGCTCAATTCTTTAGTGATCTGTCTAATCTCTGGGATTACCTCTTTGGGCTTCAGGACATAAAACTGATCATAGATGTCATTAGCTTTAATTAAAAAAAAAGCGATAAGGATCTCTGTAATGAACTGTAGTGCTTCAGTTAATAAAATAGATATCTTTCTCTGTACTGCTGCCTCCGTGAAGTAATTTCATTTCTATTTAAAACATAGATTACAGATTAGAAAAGAAGATAAGGAAACTATTTTGCTTGTATAGATAAAGTTCAGATGTCACCCATCTTTTCTCCTTTACTTCTCCTAGATGTCCAAATAGAGAATATGGCAGAGACGCATTGCAGGCAATTTCTCTCTCATCAAGTTACACTTCACAGGATATTAAAATTCCAAATAATTAGACTCGTTTCTCAGAGATTACAGTTCTGCTGCTCTGCACTTCATTTCTATCTCTTCATCTGTTGCTACACCTCAATCTAGTGCTGATCATTCCACAGATCTTGTAAACCCCGCTATGCCATATATATTTTTTTTCTTTTTCTGGAATCAACACACACCAACAAGAGTGTTTCCACTGGCCTCTGTAAACTCCAAATCAATTTTCATGATCAAATTATAGTCTTTAATCATTTTAATCTGAATGACATTAATTAAAACAGGTACAGTAGATAGAGAATGAATCAGATATTCATTTATTCTTCCTACAGCAAAATTTCAAACTTTCACACAGATTTCTGAGTGAGTAATAGAAAACAAATCCTAAGGAAAAACACATCTGTCAACATGATTTTTAAATGCAGCCTTAAAGAGGAGCAGAATGTTTGTTTCTTATTGAAAAAGAAATATTTCTTCTCCATTTGTAATCAGGGTAGCTATTAAACAGAAACTGCTAAACATTTTTGAATTAAACAGTCCAAATATCTCAATTCAACAATCAAAAAATTTGTGGCAAACAGAACCCTCTGAATCTGTACAGCTGATTTTTAACAGGTAGTGGAACAATAGTGAAAGAGCTAAGAGACCAGAAATAAACTGATATTGTGGCAGTATCTAAGAAAAGATAAATAAGGATTAATTAGGCCACTGAGTTTCAATTCAGTCTCAAGCACAATCATATAAAACAATGTGGAACGACAACCTCAAGGGTTCATATTGATAACAAAATAAAAGCCATGTAGATGTTTTTATGGATGTTACATACTGACACAAAATAGTATTTTTTTTTATAAGATCAAAAGTTTGGTTTATACAGAAATGCTGGGTAGAATCCCAAATGATGTTCAAATAAAGCTTAATATGCAATAAAATAATTATATAAATGACAAAATATAAAATCAAGTGGAACACATCATTAGATTTCATAATGTCAGCTAAAATGGAGAACCACCAGCCATGAGAGTGTTTTCAGTGGAATATCTCAGAGATTTTGTCTCAGCTTAATGTTATTCAATAAATTTAGAAATTATGTGTAGTAAAATGTAACAGTTGCTAAAATTTTTAGATGAACAAGTAATTAAAGATTGGCAAGTGGGTCTTATTTCTATATAGTATATT
>WEKW01001177.1:27008-64842 GCA_013389905.1 Sula dactylatra | reverse complement strand
TCAGTTGGGCTATTGATCCTGCTGCCTTTTGGGGGAAAGAAGCCCTAATTCCTACGTGATCATTCTCAGGCACTTCTGTGGTTTCTAACACATCAATAACCCTTGCATCTTTGCTGCCGCATGGATCTCCATCTGCTACCTCTACTGAGATGGCAGAAGACTGAAGAACCTTGCTAGCACACCATCCCTCAAACATTGGTGTGCCACCCTCAGGCTTATCTCTAGCAAGACTGGTTTTATCCCTTTCCCCCTTCAAATCTAGTTTAAAGCTCTTTCAATGAGCCCTGCTAACTCCTGTGTAAAAATCCTTTTCCCCCTTACAATGAAGTAGAAATTATTCTGAAGAGATTAGGGATGAGCTTTTGAAGGAGGCCTCTGAATTTTATGTAACCAATTCTCATTGAAAGTCACTGGGTTTGGGCATCTAACTCCCTTGCTCACTTTTGAAGATCCAAACCAGGGTCTAAAACTCATTTTGTTAACAAGCCAGCCAGTATTTCTTTCCTGGGTAAGCATTCTTTGGATATCCTGAAAGTAAGAGAACAGACAGCTACATTTTTTGTTTTATTTTCAAAGGCTAATGCTGAAACAATATAGAAATCATTGTGAAAAATAAACTACAGCAACTTAGACATTTTGTTTTCAAATCAGTTGACAGGCATAGCAAGGAAATGTTTTTACCTCTGAAGAAATAAATGTAATAAAATACTGTTTAAATAATGTTTAAGTGATGTGATGAAAGATGGGTTCACGAACCCTCTGTTATGTTAACAATTAGCAGTGCAGGACATGGATTTTGTTTAAGAAATGTGTACTGCTAATATTGGGGTCAACATATGAATAAACAAGAATGGCAGTATGCACTAGAGTCAGACTTTATTAACGTATGCTTAGTTATCTGTATTGCTTCACTTCTTGCACCAAGACCTACTGTAGCCATCTCTGTCCCCATGTCCACAGGCAGGTGTGGGCACCCATTCATACCCTTGCCCACACCAAGACATCATTTGTGCACTCAAATGACTTTCTTGCTCAAAGTGAGGAAGATGTGCACATATCAGCCCACTACTGAAGTCTGATGCTGACCCACACTGTTAGAGGCAGCATGGCCCAGCGGTTGGGGTGCTGGCCTGGGACCGCTCCAGAAGCACCCTAAGAGATATTAGTTCTGCTATAGACTAACCATGCAATGTCAGGCAAGCCACTGTGACCTCCTCTCACTTTGTCTTAGTTGTTAATTTTATTTGACCATTGCTGTTGACCACACCATTGGCCACAATGGTAGCCTGAGACTGAAGTTCCCACTGACAGTAAAGATAAATTTCTTGGAGTTGGACTTCAGAAGACTCAAATGTCTTGGACAGCTGCTGATTCATCTTACTCCTGCTGCCTTGGAAAGCTGTGGCCTCTTTCCAGACACATGCTTGGACAGTTTGGTCCTCAGTCCCTCTCGGTGATAGCTTGGGAATAGATGTGTAAAGCCAAGCCTGAGAAGCAACATCTTGAGAAGGCCACTGCCATTTACAGAGAAGATGCTTTCATCTTCATTATGCATTAGTCTCTTAAGCCTCTTAATTTACAGACAGTGATGATGGAAAAATCCATTATCTGAGTCAACAACAATCCTCTGAAATATTTGCTGAATGACCTAGCTCACCAAACATTTCCAGAGGCTTTTCTATTTACGTGTATCTAGTATGATCTGTATTTTCCATGCTGCAAAACACATAGAGTAAGCCAAGCGCTGCTCCTGGAAGTTGGCCATGTGAGGGCTTGGTCCACCACCCTCAGTTCCCACCATGGGCAATGGAAGTTGAAGGTAGCCAGCATCCACAAGAAGCCCATGGACCGCAATGGACACTATTTGGACTTCCAGTGCAATGCCTCCTTAGGTAACAGTCTGCGTCTAGGTAGAATGTATATTCTTTCCCTCTCATTCTCCCTTTTTCTTTCTCTGTCTTAATAATGCGAGTAGCTCTGATTTATTTTTTATCAAGATTAACAATGGAACATTACTGCTTCAAATATTAAAAAGGCAAAGAAATGTAGGTACTGAAAAGGAAGGAAAATACCTCAATTTCAAGCCTAAAGATTACTTTGGGTCCCAGAGGAAGCAGAAGCAATTTAGTGGCTGATACCCTTAGCAAGAAAAAAGGTTGTAAGATTAAGACCAACTGCTGTTTGGATAAGTGGTTGGTAATTGCACATATCAGCAATTATGTGCTGTCATATCATTTTTCTGTTACCTTACTCCTCTCTTGTGTCCCGTCAGGGTTTACTTGGAATGACCCTACATCTATGGTCCTCTTTGGATTCACCTTCTTAATGTCGTACAACAGTGCCTTGCAAGTCCAAAGTAAAAAGAAGTTATTATTACAGGAGATGCCTGGTGGAGGTACTCCTCTTCACAGATGTAGCTAGAGGCTACTGCTATAATAACCAGGCTTCCAGGAAGGGAAATAAAGAAAGGCCTCCTAAACCTGCAAAAACCCTCTTTGTCCTCCAGCCATGCAGGGGGAGACGTGGGTGTGTGGGGACAGAGTTTTAGCAGGGAGAAGTGGTAGCGGGGTGTCCCCCTGCATGGTTGAGGTGCCATCCCTTCCGTGACGCTGCAGCACCTGGCTCCGGGTCACTCGGGGTGGTCTTGGCAGGAGCTGGGGGCTCCGAGGCTTGCTTGGTCAGGGCAGTACAAGTTACTACATTGAATCCTCTTCAAATGAAAAGGGGGAGCTTGAATTCACCCTGTGTAGGCTGCTTATAACTCCTGCCCCATCTGGGGATGTTTTGGGGGGTAACGGTGGTCCACCCTGGAGCTGAATGGCAGGGCTCACTTCTGTAGCTTGTCAGAGGCTTTGCATCGCTCAGGATGGTGAACACCATCAGAAACATCTTTTCTTTCACAGAAGTAACTGATTCCCCAATAAAATGTCAAAAGATAACAAAGTCTGTTCCAGCTAAACTCATCTGTTTATTGCCTGAGGGAAGCCTCCAGCTTATATGGCACTGGGTGCTCCCATGGAGCAGAAAATATTTAGCTCACTGATCAGATTCAGGCAGGAGTTGTAACTGCTGCTGTCTGCAGTGTGCCTACGGTATATTTAGAGAGGACGGGCAATAGCTGGCTTTCAGGTACCCCAGTACTGACCTGCAGTGATGCCCCTGAGGTCAATGACTTTATAGGAATGTAACGGTGAGCAGGGTTTTACATAGGGATCCCACTGCACAAGCAGAGTGAGTCCTGTCTCTGCAAGGGCCATCATGGTGAGAACCTCTGGGAAGGACCAGCAAACTGCTGTGTCAGGCTGTGGGAGATGCCAAACTGCAGCCGAACGCAGGAGCCTTAGCAGTGATAGCGAGGTGCCACCTAACAGCTCGTGGAAGAGCTAATACCCTTTGAAAAGCAGATAAAAAAGTTTCATCAGCACAGATGAAGATATGAGGTTTGGGTTTAGACAGCCTGTAGCTCCTGCCAAGAAATTGTGTGGAAGGTAGAAATGAATTTAAAAGGTTGAGTGGGGGCCAGCAAGTCAATAACTGAATAATCCCACCCAGATAGGAAACCAAAGCATAAACAAGAGTCTCCACATACTGACGAGTTAGCACTGGTTGCACTCTGGAAAGGATCCTAAAATAACAGAGATTCCTGGAGACAGAATAAACACATCTCTCAGTTGTCATCCTGAGCAGAGGGTAATTGCCTAGATGTCTGATTGACTCTCTGCTAGAACTAAATATGTAGTTCTGTGACATGCTGTCACCTCCTTTGCTGTACGCTTGAGATTTTTCAGTAAAGCACATCAGGAATTAAAGCAAATGTCCAGAAGGAAAGATGCATCTTGACCTTGAACTTTAGTCATCAGCAAATGGCTGAAAATGTGTGTAAAAGTGAAGTTACTGCATTCCTGAGAGCAACTTTTAATCCTGAAATTCCCCAGGGGCTTGTGCACATATGATCCAACCCCCCCCAACAGAGGAACGCAGAGTTGCAGCCCCTGTCTGAGGGCAGGGGAGTTGGTTCATGGCTTTCTGAGCTCCCCAGTCAGACCACAACACAGTCCTCAACTTCACGTCCAATCCCCATTTCTTCTCCCAGATTTTCCTTCGGGGTTTCCTTCAGCATGTCTCTTCCCAGTTTGCTCTGCTGGAAGAGACAGAGGAGCAAAGTTCCCAAGTTAGTCTTTCTTCTAGTTTTAGCAGCTCTGTTATCCAGAACCTGAATGCTTGATGTCTTTTCAAAGCTTTGTTCCTTCCCACCTCAGAGCAAGCCTCGCTTTCAGCTATGTTAAACTTTTATTTACGTAAATGTAAGCGAACCTACCCAGAAGCCTTAGCACTGAAATGTTAATATGAATTTTCAATAAGTCTTGGAAGTTGCAGGGGGCTGGAGGACTGTCAACATTATACTGTAAAGTAATGCTGTAAAAAATAAAAAACAAAATTTCATAAAAAAGCAAAATAACCTGGCCAAACCCTAGGTTGGCCCAGCTCCTGGAAAGGATGATGTGCTCATTCAAAATTCAATTCATAACAGATATTAAAAAAAAATGTACTTAGTGCAATGCAGTGTGAGTTCATGAAGGTAACCATTTCTTAACTTGATATCATACTCTAACATATAACAGACTTCTGTAAAATGATATAACAGACTTCTGTAAAATAATTTACTCCATACTCTGTGACAGCTTAGGTACTGAACTCAAACCAAGATTAATCTGGCACGTCATAGGTGAAAGGAAAATGTTTAAACAACAGGCCTTTAAAGGTAACTCTATAAGAAAATTACCATAAGATGAAAATAATTCTAAAACAGTCCCAGTTCTAAGTCCTCAATCTTTCTTATTATGCACCATTTGAGGAAAAAAATAAGATCATCAACAGAAAGCACAGACATTGGATGTGTGATTAATAGCAAAAGGATAAATCACAGATGCGCATCACCCAGTGAGCTGCGCATTGGCAATCAGTGCAGTCAGACACAAAGTAATTCCTTGGCAAATGAGGAACGCCGGACGAGCTTCCACGCAGGCTGCACTGGAACCAGTGGAAAGCCAGAGTGCAAAATGGCTAATGCAAAACCTGGGGAAAATCTGCGAGTGGCAGATCGGAGGAAGGAGGTCATAACATCTCCCACCGTGGGTCTGCTACAGTCCCTGCTGTGAAACCACCTCCAGGACAGCAGCCCAGCACTATCGTCAGGTGATGGAGAAGGAGGGGCTCAGAGAAGCTCCACAAAGAGACCAGGAATCATGGCATGGGGTGAGTGGAGGGACAACTTCTTTCTTCCCCCCAAAAAGGAGCACAGGAAGGCTTAGGCACACAGTGAGGCAGTGGAAATCATGCACCCCAAATCCGGGTTGGTGGCCCAAGGACAAGACTATCTTCTCTATCTCTCAGCATTTGAGAATTCACCCCGGAGTGAATTGAATTCCAGGTCAGAGCAAGCTTGTGAGGCTGGTTTACAAACCTGACCCCTCCTCTTGCCTCCAGCCTGTGCAGGAAAAAAGCATTTTCTGACAGAATCTTCAGTGGAGCTATCACTTTGTGAGCACTGCAAATATATACATATGAAGCAACTTGTCTAATATGTGTTCAGGATAGAAGTTTGAGATGTCAGAGAATTTTATCTGCAAAAAACAGGCATTCATGCACAAGAGGATAACTTCAAACCTATCTACCTATCTATTCAACTCTGAGCTCTAGGTAGATAGAGAAATCAAGCAGAACCTAAAGCAGGCGGACACATGTAAAGGATTTCTGCAGGCAGAAAAGAAGACAATGTCCCTATGAGTCCTGCTAAACCCAGTTTTGGAAAGAAAAGTGGCTATTACCCAGCCTGTGTCTCCTGCCCTCCCATGCACAACCTCGGGAGCGAAGTGATGCACTCAGCTGAGACAGTAAAACATGCCCCAGGGGACTGGGATGGCATACGTCTCTGCTGCAGCCAGCTCTTGTTCTACCTGCAACAACCTACTCATCTTTCTCTTTTCTTTTACTGTAGGAAGAATATTTCAACAACCCAGGGAAAAACGGGGTAGGAAGGCATGCAGCATTGGCAGGAGGAACCCAGCCCAAGCAGAAGATCAGGTGCTCTGTCAGTGCTCCCTTGGTCTGATTTCATGCCTGTGATGATTGGAAATAAGTCCAGTGGTTTAAAAGCAGTATAAGCGAGTCCTAGCTTGGGGTCACCATACAGTGAATACCCTTTTTCTCCAAAATTGTATTTATCATTAATAACCTTCACTCACAGAGACTGCAAAGCCAGAAGGCTCCCTCCATTCTTTTACATATTAAAACTCAACAGATGATGAAGAAGAAGCAACTATTGGAGACAGGAATAGTAATTTTCTTAGTTATGTTTATTCATTTTCTTTTTGCTCAGTAAAGTTTATGCTCAATAGAAAGCTGATTGTTTCACATATCTTTGTAAGCAGTGTTTTACACCATCATACACTAGTATACAGCACATTAACTTAAAGTGATTTAACGGTCAAAATGAATGAGATAAAGTTATGCAAAAGAAATGTGTGGCAAAATCTTTTGCGCCTTTCACGAGCAACGCCTGCCTACAGACCTGCAGGGAGTCCTGCCATTTCAGCTGGGCTGTGTCAGCCTCTTCATTACAGGAGACGTTTGTCTGCAGAGACAAGAGCTGGGCAACACCTTGAGGCAATACTTCAGCAAAGGGTGCTGTCCCCTGCCTCGGACAAACAGAAGTTCTCCTCTGTCCCACCTGCAAAGCTGGCCATTGCAACCTTATCTTCATGATTGCTGTTGGGATGGGTGCTATTTCTCACCCAAATCCCTCTGCGCAGAAGATAGATCCTGGAGATGATATTTTAAACTTCCATTTTCCACTCAAGTGCCATTTGGATTTATTTTTTCTCTTTCCCACATTGTTTCACATTAACGGTGTTCAACTACAGGGAGTATCAGAAAATATTACCTTAGCTTGAGAATAGATTTGCTCTCAAGTGACATCTTCCAATACTACTGATTTATACCCTTTTCCTGCATTGATCTGTTGGGAGCTTTCATCAGCTATATCTGACATAAACACTGTATTATTCTGTATTGCATTATACCCTAGAAATCCACTCAAATCCCTTTGCTCCTCAAATTAAAGCAATATGCATTACAGTGTCCTGATTTCCTTCTATTCTTGCATTTGCATTTTTGTATCATGCTCTAGATTACTCGTGTATATTTTGGCATAAGCATCTCCCTGTTCATTTAAGAATATTGCCTTTAATCTTCATTATACCTTGAAGCATACAAAATCCTGGCCCCAAAGGACACATGGAGACATTTAGTTCTCAGAGTGGCTGAATTTCTGTGGAAGTTATTTAAAGCAAATGTCATGTTGTTCAGAAGCCCAAGCCTTGTTCCAGGGCGATCCCATGGACACCCACGATGTGCCTCTGGTCTCACTGTTCCACATAGCATGTGAGGTTCATCTGCCGCACTGCAGATCACCATGCTTTTGGGAAGGGACTTCTCCTCCCGCACAGCGGTGCAGACTGCAGCTCTGCAGCCAAAATGTTTCAGTCATGTGGCCGTGCTGGAATGCCTGAGCTCTTCAGTAGTTTAACCACGAAGTTTGTTTGCCTGCAAGCAGCTTTCTGATGGCAGAAATAGAGTAGCAGCTGTAGGTTGTACTTTTGCTGCAAGAGATTTGGTGGATTCATTCCATTGTTCTTATTCAGTTTGAGCATCTTCTGATCATCAGAATGATCCATAATTGTATTTCTTACAAAATATAATGCTACAAGAGTACACCTAATATCATAGAATCACAGAATGGTTTAGGTTGGAAGGGACCTTTAGAGGTCATCTAGTCCAACCCCCCTGCAGTGAGCAGGGACATCCCCAACTAGATCAGGTTGCTCAGAGCCCCGTCCAACCTGACCTGGAATGTTTCCAGGGATGGGGCCTCCACAGCCTCTCTGGGCAACCTGCTCCAGTGTTTCACCACCCTCATCATAAAAAATTTCTTCCTTATATCCAGTCTAAACCTACCCTCCTTTAGTTTAAAACCATTACCCCTTGTCCTGTCACAACAGGCCTGGCTAAAGAGATTGCCCCCATCCTTCCTATAGTCCCCCTTTAAGTATTGAAAGGCCACAATAAGGTCTCCCCGCAGCCTTTTCTTCTCCAGGCTGAACAACCCCAACTCTCTCAGCCTGTCCTCATGGAGAGGGGCTCCAGCCCTTGGATCATTTTTGTGGCCTCCTCTCAACCTGCTCCAACAGGTCCATGCCCTTGTGCTGAGGGCTCCAGAGCTGGACGCAGCACTGCAGGGGGGTCTCACCGGAGCGGAGCAGAGGGGCAGAATCACCTCCCTCGACCTGCTGGCCACGCTGCTTTTGATGCAGCCCAGGATACGGTTGTCTTTCTGGGCTGTGAGCGCACATTGCTGGCTCATGTCCAGCTTTTCATCCACCAGTACCTCCAAGTCCTTCTCCGCAGGGCTTCTCTCAATCCCATATATCTCATAGTTTGGTAGTTTGGGTGGGGTTAGGATTTTTTTGTGGGTCTACATTGCTCCCCAGATTTGTTCTGTGGTAGGACCCCAGGTAGGTCCAATGTTTGCCCCAATCAGTTATTAATGGTTATACTGGAGATGTAATCAGTCAGCCAGAGCCCTGAGTTCAGTAAAGCTACATGACTTACATGAAAGGGAATGATTTCCCTTGAAAGAGGATCTTCAGACTTTTCTAAGGTAGTATATAGGCATGTTGATTCAGAGTTGTTCTATTTGATAGCCAGTCAAGATAACCCAGCATACTCTTATTCTAGACCTTCCTGGATTGTTACACCCCCCAGAATGTAGCCTAAAGTAAAGCTGGTATGAATAGATGTCTGTAGTTTAGGGACAAGTAAATCTTTCCATAGGTGGGAGGGAAGAGAGAAGACCCAGGCTTTATTCCAGTTAAGGCTGAGACTGTCATGTTTGAAGTTTGAGTACTGTCTACTCTTATTTTCAAACATCCACCATAAGATATCTGATATCTGGCTTAAAGATTTGAGCACCACAGACTCTGCAGGCAATCAGAGCACAAGGTGCACAGAGACACTAAAAATGCCCATTCGACCGGGCCCAGCACGGGCTCTCAAGATACATCTTGAAAGCTGCAGTCCTTACAAAGAACAGCAAGCAACCCGCAATGCCAAGGAAGATCCAGCAGCACGTGTAAGCCATGACCCATCGCAGTGAGCACATGCAGCATGGCCTTTGGGTCCAGTGCCAGCCAAAACCTGAAATATCAACCATGGTACTTGGAAGGGAGGAGCCTTTGTGTAAGGCAGAGCAGGAGCTGAAGATGGATTGGCAAGAAAACCACTGCCACCTGGAGTCAGGGGAAATGTGTCTGCAGCTTCCACGTCAGAACAGGAAACCTCTTTTTACACCCGTATTTAGGCAATGCCCTCGTCCAGAGCCACTAATTAATCCAGCATAGCTTCAATCACAGCCAGTAACATGGAGCTCTGCTTGGAGAACAGTCCAACATCATTTATGTACCCATGAGGACAGCATCTCCTGAAATCTCCCACAAAATGCCCCTCCCTGGCCTGCTCACATGCAAGAGCAAAAGATGCTATCGCTGCTAAAAACAAACAAAAAACCTTATATCCAACCCAAGCAGAAGAGACCCATCTCTGCTAATGTCCACTGGGCGAGGAGCGAAAAGGACGGACAAAAAGGCAGAGAGCTAACACAAACAGTTACGTTGTGCCTATCAGAGAAGCAGAATACTATATTCATAAAGATTTGTTCAAAAGTTCAGAAAACTCCCTCCAGTAATATAATGGGTGATAATTCAATTTATTTATGTTTTTAAGGCATGAAGACTAGGTTTAATTTCCCTCAACTGTGCCTCTATTATTATTAATCTACTTATCTTCTAGAAAGATCATCTAAACTACACTTCTATAGGGAATGTGATCTTTGGCCATGTAGGGCTTTGCAATTATCCAGTTCTGAATGAACTTGTTGTTAAAACATTTTTTAAGTCTAATGAAAACATTAGATCAATTCCTTGCAGTGATAGCTGTCATTAAATCAATAGTGTGTGTAAGTCCATTATACTGATACTTGACACGAACTGCCGAAGGTCTGCTAACAATGAAACCATACTGAAGCGTGTCCTCTGCTAAGCATATTTCATACAAGATAAAAATCTGTTAAGTCTACAGTAACTGAAACTTTTCTTCTTTAACTAAAATAAACAGATATCTGAAATGTTGCTGTAACTCACACTAGGACCACCATGATCACACAGGTCTTGGAGCCAGTCCTTTTATCACACCTTTATCACAGCTGTGCTCTCAAATTAGTTAGAAAAGCTTTTTTTGATTGTTTTTCTGTATGGCTTACAAAGCACAGGCAGAGGTTTCGTAATGAAATTCTGCTAAGCATGGAGGACCTGATCCTACCCGCTCCGAAAGCAACGGCACTGCCACTGACTTCAGTGGAACTAGAACCATTCCTCAAGTCCCTGGGAAAGGAAAGGTCTTCCCAAGGAGCAATAGCATCTCTGCGTCACAGCGGAGCAGCTTGCAGGGGCAAGAAACACAACCAGACCCACTTCCCCATGGTGAAGAGCAGTTTCTTTGTACATGCCATTATATTGCAAATGGGAAAGATTATTGAAAGCCAGCTGGCTTTGTGTTCTTTAAACATTTTTCCAGTGGCCTGTAAATTCGGTTTCCACTCCTGCCATGGGTGCTTCAGAAACAGCATCGCTATCAATGCAATCCTGCGAGAGTGTGATGTCTGATGTACATAATATGTTATGGGATTTTTACCATGAGAGAAATATAAAACTTGAGAAAATGGCTAGCTGATGGAAAAACTGAAGTCCAGAGAAGAGCCATTCAGTGTGCCATTTGTTATGATTTATAAACCTAACAATTATTCAGGAGTAGCACACGTGATTTGCTCACAGGCAAAGGACCTGTGAGTGCACAAGTGTAAACGGAAATATGGCCAATGGCAGACATTGGCAAATTTCTGGCTGAAAAGACCACTTTAAAACGAAAATTCAAATTAATTTATTTGAAAGATGTTGAAGATTTACTATGGGTAGGCAGGAGACCAGTGAAACTCTTCATCAAACACTTTTTGGAAATTTGGTCCTCAGAAATGGCATTTTTTCACAAACAAATGAACTAATTGATGAAAAAAAAATCACCTGAGACATTCTCTGAGACTTTGGCTTCTATAATGCTTGCAGCAGAAAATCCCAACCAGTGCAGAAGTGGAGCGAGAACCCAAGCAGAGCAGGGTCCTGCCCTGCCCTGCCCTGTGCTGTGGCTCCCACTAACGGCAGCAAGGGAAAGCTCGGCCACTCCCAACAGCAGAGAGAGCACAAAAAATTCTGCAAAATGTTCTTCACCCCATTTTTGGTTTTTGGTTTTTAAATGTCTAAAAGTACAGTCACCAACTAGATTTTCCTGAATCGTTTCCACAGTCAGAATATGAGTTTAACAGAAAATAATCTGAATATTAGTCTCCTTGGATGTGTTTTATCTCACCTTCAGACATCTGCAGCAGAGACTTCTACAGCTACATCCTCATTACAGCCAGGGGAGGGAGATCCAGGGTGTGATTCCCATTGACGGTCTGACCTATTTCAGGCATTGGGATGAATCATGATCTCGATTTCACTGCTGACTTCTGCCTTGCCTGTACACGGAGCTGGGGCGACCGGTTCAGACACATGGTAGAGATTGCCCCGGTGTGACTGCAAGGAGACGCCACGCAGCAAACAAAGCCCTTGTCCTCAGCTGGCGAGGATGGTGGTGGTTGAAGTGAGGACATTATGTAGGGCTCCTCTTTAGGGAGCCCAGATTGGGGGATCAGTGCTGTGGGATGGAGGTTCTAGTTTATGGTTGAGGAGAGCTTCAACTCCCTTCATGTGGGGTCTTTAGATTTTGGTCTAGTCTGTGCTCCAGTTCGTTACAAAGGGGAAAAATGCAAAAATGTCAGGTGACAACTGGTGACTGTGGAAGAAGACAGACAAATATGTTTGTTTTACATTTCAGTTCTGAGCACAATGGAGATTATGAAAACAGCTGAGTAATTTTCTGTTGTTAATGCCGCAGAGATAACTCCCTACAGTCAGACACAGAGACCAGGTGCAGGCTGTCCTTGGGTCCCACTTCTAAACCTCAGATACATTTTTATAAGACCTCTGACTTAAGGAATAAACATGAGAGGATTATAGCTAATCAGATAAGTATGTCTTTCTTTACCTGTAACATCAAAAATTAAGCTTGCAGTATGTTCTTAAGAGATAGAGTCTTCAATCTAATTCAAAGATTTTTTTGAAAGATTTTTTTCCTTTTAATTAAATTGTGTTGATTTTATTTGACATTTGATTCCAAGAGAACCGCCAGTGTTTCCCCTTCACTGTCTGTCTTGAATCCATGTGTAACATGTCACAGCCAAAAGTCTACCCCACTCCTCCTGAAGGTTGCTGTATTTTAGCTTCTCTGTGAGTCATACAGATCAGCCTAGGTACAGATCAGCCACTTCAACATTTTACCCCAAAGATCTCAATTTCTCTATAGTGCAGCAGAGCTCTGTGCACATAGCACAGTATGCATTGGGCACGTACGTACGTGCAGGGAATGCAAACCTGACACGAGGCAGGCTTTCCTCATATGAGAAACAAGTTATACTGGGATAAGCAACACAGCAAATACCCCGCAAATACCAGGGAAAAGGTTTTTGCCGGTTTGTTCCCCTGCACTGGTCCATGGTGGGGCCAGACCAGCACCCAATGGGTGCAGCCAACAGTGGGATGTTGAAGTGAAGTAATATTGCTCCTTTTCAGCAGCCTGTCCATATCGCAATGTATTTCATATTTCAGCTCCATGGATGAAGTATCAGCCTTGGTTTTAGCCTGGTTCAGTCTTCTGGTCTGGCACCCCTGTCCTTCAACACAGCACATACCTCCGATGGTGGCACTGTGGGAAGCAGCAGTGGAGGAGGTGGGAAGGGCAGACCTTCACCTTTTGATGGCAGTGCTCCTTGTGGGACCACAGCGGTGGCCTTTGGGGACCTCCTTGGGTTCAAAAGCACATGCATAACTGCAGAGCCCAAGAAGGAACCTACAGAGATACTCCATTAGTTCGAACAGACATGTTCTTCATTCATATGTTCTTCAGAGATGGGATGTGATGTACCAAACCGTAAAAAAGCCAAAAAAAGAAGCTGTGCTATACAGAAGTAATTACACAAATATATTAAGGCTGCAGATCAGGATCTCAGAAGTCAGAAAATGCCTGTGTTAGTGTTGGCTGGGAAAGAGCCCTGTGTCCACTGAATTCCCCTCTCATTTGTTGCTGAAACTGGAAGCTGCCCAGTGAACGAGGCAGGAAATTTGAGGAGGAAGCAGACATGGTGAAGGCAGTTGAATGGTGTCCTGGGGAACTGGCTGCTATCTCTGTCCCTGCTGAAGAGTTTCTCTGAGATACTGCCAAGTCATCCAAACCATACATCGAAAGCTTTGTCTCGGTAATTGTGTGGGGTTTTGTTTTTTGAATGCATAAATTAATGCCCCAAGTTGTATTTCACAAAACTGCTGAGCACTCGTTGCTGAGAAAGAAAACAAGGGCACTGTCCTTCCAGCGCATAAAGTGCTAGAGAACATGAAGTGTTCAGAAAAATCAGGTCATTAGGCATGCAAATTGGGTCATCAAAATTAGTGGATCTTTTTGACATTAATCTCTCTAGACTTCTTCCTGGGAAAACAGGGAGATCCCATACCCTACAGGAGAGTTGTGAACTAAATTAATTTAATGTTTGTTTCCCCACTAGCTCCCGCTCCATCTGATGCTGATGCTATTTGCATGTCAGGCAGGCTGTTTCCATCTCTTCCTCACTCACTGCAGTCACCAAGGACATGTTGAAGCGTGGATCGCTGCCATACTGGTACAGAGCATCCCCAGCCCTGGGCAGACATGGAACGAGAGCCCTGCCCTGGCCCCTACAGCCACACCAGGCTGATGGGTCAACCTGGGCTGCTGAGCACTATAATTTCCAGCTCCCCAGTTCTCAAATTTGGTCATATTTGAGCACTGTTTCACATGTCCAGAGTATCATGAAGGCCAGGATGACCTGCCTGCTGCCCAGCTTTAGGGCAGTGCTCCACTATGTAGAGCTTCCCAACAGCAAAATCAACTTCTAAACGCGCTTGTTCCTCAAGGTGGTTCTGCTTCCCTTTCATTTAGACAAGCCCAAGTCTATTATCCCTAAAGTAAAATGCTAAAACTCCTACCGCAGATGTTTAAAGTAAGCATTTCTCAGAACAAAGAGCTTATTCAGCTTGAAAAGACATACTACCTACAGAGAAGTACTAACGCCTCAGCTCCCTGCTTCTCCAGTCCTCGGCATCTGGGGGCCGTCTCAGTCACTGCTCAGCCTGCCGCCCCAAATCCTGCTGCCGGCGGAGGCAGCAGGGTGGGACCCCTCAAAACTGCTGTGCCTCCATCACCCACGGCCTTGTCAAGGGATTCGGGGAGGGGGGTACGGCTACATCTGAAGCCACAGTGTTCATCAGGGAGGACTTATTTCAATATGTTGTTGAAACTATCTGATGTCAGGTTATATGTCTCAGGGGGACGCGCATTTCGTGTAGTTTGTTATGCCATCTGTTAAGAAATGCAGCCACTCATCTCTCCGCTACACGACCACAGATGGGGAGATTTTCCCCCTGTGTGCATTACTGTCAATATATGCCAAAGCCTTCTTAGCTGGAGCCAGGTGGAATCACCACCACGACGAGCGTGCCTGGGGAGAAGGGTGCTGCATGGGTCTTCCTAAGCACCTTGGCTCATGGTGCACAAATGAGCTTAACAAACACAGGCAGCCTATGCTGGTGAGGTCAGTTCCCCAAAATCCCTCTGGCTTGCAGGCCACTGAGTGATGACTCGAGCAGTGGAGCTCGAGGAGGAGGTTGCACGGCTTCATGCAACATGGTGTGCAGCCCGGCTGCAGATTTGACCCTCCTGTTGGCTGGCTGTGGATGGTGCTTGCCCCAAATCACCATCTGGTGACGGCACCGTGAATGTCAGATGTGGAAAAAAATCCAAAGCCTCAACTGTTGCCTCTGTGGAGATGCCGCAGCTCTCAATGAGGGCTTGGTGTATGCTTAACTAAACACCACGTCTCCAGCGCTCCAGACTGCGAAGGAAACGGTGCTCTGCTGACTGACCGACCGACCGAGTCCTGCAGGGGAAAAAACAAACATGAAGCGAGCAGCAAGTCCCTCAATGGCTATAAGCAGCTATTGACTTAAGCATCAGTAACGGTCCTTTTTTTCAAGGGTGATGATCGCACCTTTTCATATTGAGCTGACACTTTTCCAGTGTGACTGGGTCCATTCCTGAGCCTGTGGGTTGGAAGTTTTAAAGGGAGGTTTTACAGAAAGGGGACTGTAACTGGAAGTTTTATTGAAAACTGGAAGTTTTACAGAAAGGGGACATTGGTTAGGAAGGGAAGTTTTACAGAAAGGAGATTTCATTAAGAAGGAAAGTTTTACAGAAAGGGGCTTTCATTTGGAAGGAAAGTTTTACGGAAAGGGGACTGCAAAGCCAGCCAGTTCTGATCACCCTCCACTCACTGGTCTCTTTGGAGCAGGCATTTCACCCAAGGAGAACAGGAGCTGGTATCAGATTTATTTTCACTGGAAAGCAAATGGTCACCCTGCTCTCATGGCACTACTTCCATCACACGGGCAGCAGCATCTGGTGGCGTTCCCCAGTGCAAGCAGCCCTGCTGTCCTCCAGGAAGACCCAAGTCAGCAGCAGGAGCAGCAAAGCAGCTCCCTGGGGATCAGGAAGCACATCTGAGGCTGGTGGACATGCCAGAAAGTCTGTCTGAAAACTGAACTGAAAAAATGCTATTTTTTCCACCAGTGTTAGAAAGACCTTCCCCCTCCACCCCCAGCCCTGCTCCCAGCTGTCGGTGATGCTCAGCCCTTCTGCAAACCTGCTTTCAAAGCTCAGACCTGGGATGCTGTCTTGGGAGGCACCATTTTGGGGTGCCAGCAGACATTTGTGCCCATTGCTTCTTAAAAAAGCCCAGCTGGTCTCAACAAACACAGTCCCCCAAATGAGCCCCTCAGCTCTGCAAAGCTCTGCAGGCTCCTACTCCCGGTACCCACTCTGACCAGGTTCTATGGACCAGCAGAGGCAGGCGAGGTGGCCCCGGCTGCAGGGGGACCAGGCGGCAGCCCCAGAAACCACTGGGGACTGTGGGGGACCTGGAGGTGCCACTGAGTGGTTCTGAGGCACCAAATGACCAACACTTGCCCATCCTGGATTTTTATAACCAAATGCAACTTTTGACTGATGTCCAGTTCATGCAGCAAGAAGGCAGATGCTCTGTGCAAAGATTTCACTGGTGCTCTGCGTGGACTTCAGGCTCCTTCCTCCTGTCTCACAGTGCAGGACTGGGGCTTAATTTACCAAGTGATGTAACCAAATAAAAAAGTTAAAACACTTTAATATAATACTGTGACTAATGGAAAGGGTATCTTAATTTACAGATATCTTCTCTACTTCTGCCATAATTTAAGTTTGCATGTCTGTGCAAAAAAACCCAACCACTCCTAAAACAATTTTCAAATAAGCAGATATCTTATACTATGCATATACGTCTTTGAGGCATGTAAAGCCCTGTATCTAAAGCAACATCCAGCAGAGCTCTGCCTGCCATGAACTCTCAGCAGGGACTGCCCGTGCAGATTTATTTTAAGTGCCCACTATTGCACCTGTGTCTCTGATGGCATTGCAAGGAGACAGCTGGCAGAATCCCCCGACTTGGGGATGCTTCAGCTATGGACCAAGTTCATCAGCACTTATGTGGAGCTCCATGTAGCTGAAATTTTCCCCCATGTCTCTTACAACTGGGAGGCTGCCAGTGCTACATCTGCCTCTACAAGTTACAAGTCCTGTAACAAATATTTGGACTCCAAAAAGTAGGGCCCTGGGAGAGAAAGGATTAGGCGTAACTCTTAAAAAAAATGAAGTCTTTGTGTTTTAATATCCGCATTCATATCTCAGCTTCTGTCAAGCTTTTCACACAGTGCTTTGGGTGGGGGGCAGCCAAGAGTCATGGCACCTCGGAGGGAGCTGTTGGTTGAGGGAGCATGTCCTTTGACGCCAGGAAGGGCAGCCACAACGCAGACCTTCAAGAGGAGAAACACTTGTTCCTTTCTGCACCTGTAAAATTCCCCGGATGGACACCCGCTAGGGTTGCCAGATTTAAAATCTGAAAATACGAGATGAAGCAGCTGCAGCAGCTGGAGGAAGCTGGGAGGAACTATTTTTCCATTATGTCACTGAAAAAAAAATCAGAAATGGAAGGGGAGATGGACTAGAAATAGAAAATAATAGAAAAGGAAGAGTAAAAACTGCGGGGAGGCCAGAATAGAAAGAACAGGAATAGATGGAAGAGAAAGTTTAGCAGGAAAAAATACCCACATGCAATCCTGAAAATGAGTAAATCTGGAGAGAAATAGCAATTCTGCTCTTACAGAAAATTGCAAACAAACACAAACGAAAAACCCTGAATGGACAAAAATGCTGGCCCAAATAAAAACTCATGATCTCCTAAATTTTTTAGGCAAATGACCAGCAACATGGCAACTTTTGTGCATCGATACTTAGGAAACGGCACTCCCCCCGACTCCTGTCAAGGACAAGGGATTAGCTCAGGCACTGAGGAGCTGACATAGTTAAACACTGCTGCTGGCAGATACAATCCAGTTTATGACTGAGGTTATAAAAACACGCATGAAAGCAAACTTGTAAGAAAGATACTCTAATGAAGATGTATAGAAAGGCTGTAATGCCATGTAGCCTCTTGATAGCTAAGGCCCTGATCCTGCAAATTAAGCTAAGCAGTGAAGTTAATCAGATGCATAAGTGTTTGCAACATCAGTCGTTTTTTTTTCTTCCCCAAATGAGCTAAATTCAAAAAGCCTTGGTTTAAATTACACAAAGATATTAGCAACATCGGTTCTTTATTAGAAGCAGTTTATTCATTCAGGGTGTACAGTACGGAGCAACACGCCTGGCATGGTTAGTGATGCGTGAACCTGAAGGGGGAGAAATCCCTTTGCATTCCCTTCACAGCCAAGTTGCACAACAATTCAGGCTGCTGCCTCAGCAGCCAAATGGGCAATTTTCCAAGCCTAAAAGTCAGCAACGAACCCAAGTGTTAAGGCAGCTTTGTTCTCCCTTAACGCTGACCAAATACCCTTGGAAAGCTCCCTTGGATCATTCTTCTTCCTCCCCATCTTCTCCCTGACTGTCTCTTTCACAAGGAGAGTAAAACCATGAAGTTGCATTTCCCAGCCCTCTGCTCCGAAGCAAGGGGTGAAAACCTCACATGGCTTCACGGGGTCATCAGCAAAACCTTTCGTTCATGGCAAAGCTATAAACATCCTGGTGAGGATGACCAAACTAGAGCAATGCACCTGAGAAGAAAAAATCCGGGCTCTCTGACAGCTCATCTCCTATCTCAGAGGTAAGTTTAAAGCTGTGGCAAACACTTGTTAGCAACAGGCACGGCAGGGTGGCCCTCAGGAGCCGTCCTGTACTTGACTTCATGGCACAGAATGAAATACTAACTCAAAGCAGCAAAACCTGCTTACAGTTTGCACATCTCAAAGGCCTCACTAAAATCATCTCTTTTGTAGGATGCAGGAAGTCTTGTTCAATGAGAAAGAAAAACTGTCAAAAGCTGAACAGGCAAAGGAGAGTGAGAAGCCCTCTCCATGAGCAGAGCATCTCCAGGATTATAATATGACGTGATCAAGGTTGGGAGGCCAGGGGACATTGCTGCCCTCTCGGCACACCCATCAGCACCCCAGTAAGATTTTTTGCGCTGGTCAGCTGAACAGTAATGGTTTCTCATAACAAAGTACCCAAGCAGCGTCCATCAAGTACGCTCATGGTGGTCAGTGTGTGGGTGATCAGGAGTCACCTCCTCTGCAGTGAAATGTAGGCGATGTTGAGATGGGATGTTTAAGCTACGCTGTAATGTACAACAATGCTGTACAAAGAGGAAAATTGTATAAAACTTTTTTGAAATAAATTAGTTTATTCAGGAAGAAATACAACATCGGGGAAAAGAGGAATATAAAAAGAGCAAGTGAACAAATGGCTCTTGCTTTTCTCTGTCATTTTTTAAGAGGCTGAAGTGAAAATTACTAAACATATTTTTCAGTTAATTTCCAATTTTTCTCTCTATATATCCTCTCCCTTTTCTACCGGCTCTGATAAGATTAATTTCTCTTCCAAGCATTCCAGCAGCAACATAGACTAGTACTGCCTATTTAACAAATATTTTCATCCCACACCATGGCTGTACTCAGGTCTTTTGTAGCCAGCCTGTGCTGAATGGCCACAACAGATTTAGAAACCAAGAATGTCTATAAATATTTCANCCAAATTCAGTGGTCACTTGTGGTTGTTCATTACTTCAATTTTGCAGCAGGACCGAAGGATCTAACCTTGTCTTTGAACCTTGGTCCCATACCAAGTGAAAAGGAAGATGGCAATGATGAGAGTGAAACAGTATTACACGCCAAGGTGTATCATTTCTAGTCCCCCAGCCACAAATGTCTGGAAAATATTTTGAGTACATATAACTGTTCTTGCTCCCTTTTTTGTTCTTGGCTCTACGTACCTCTCACTGGTCATCCTTGGAGATAAATACTGTGCCAGATGGACTTTTGTTCTGACCTGGTACACAACTTCTTACATGGTTGTAGGATCAAGACCTAGCTTTTCTGAATTTCCCAGGTTTGGCAATGTTTCAAAGGTAAAAATAGAATAGAAAAAGAAATGTCATCAATCTAATAAAATTTTTGGGTTGTTTTTTTTTTTACCTTTCTTCCCTGCACCATTTATAATAACCAGACAAATATTAAATAGCTACAGAGTGGCAAGAGGAAAAGCAGATGAAAAAGAGAAATCCCTAATATCTCTTGTTATTTCCTACAAGGCAAAAAGAGATCAAGCGAGTATTAAAATTATCTTAAGCAAAAATAAATGCTAAGAACAATTAGAAAAGCAAAACACTGATTCATTTCAAAACTGCAAGAGAAAATCTGCTTTTTTTTCCTTTACTTCATTAAAAATGAATTAAATTAATTCAATTCATTCACGAGGTAACCTCTTCATTTCACTCTAACCCCTCCACATCAGAGTGCCGGATGAAGGGGACATGGAGGGAAAAGAAGAGGGGGCTTCCTGGAGTGCTTTGTGCTGAGGCTATTTTGGGTTGCATAGCAGCTGGTGGGCAACTGTGGGCATCATCTATAAGCTATAGCAACGCTTGGGGTGATGGCTGGCATCTGTGCCAGCCCTTGGATCAGACTTCGAGGCCCAGAAGTACAAACACATCATGAAGCCATTTTCCTCCCTTGTCTTGTGTTGAGCCTCCTGGGAGGCACAAGACAAAACCCGGCGCTGACATTCTTCTTGATCTCTATTGGCCACAGCTCCCACACCCAAAACTCGCAGAGACATCTACCCTATATGAATTTGCAGAATTGGTCCAATGCGTTTCAGAGATCACTTTTTTCTTACAGCCAGAATGATAACAAACTAGATATATGTCAGCTCTTTGGAATAACTGCTGGAACAAGATCAAATTGGGAGGCAGGATGTTTAGTCCAACAAAGCCTGGCTTTCAAGTCAGAAACATTTCGTAACAGCGCTCCCTTAGCTTGCTGCAGAAGATCCCTTTTGCTAAACTCAGGCACTAACCAGCACTTGTAACCTGTTCAGTTTACAGGATACCTGGCGTGGTCCGAAAGCACTTTCTGAAATAATCTGTTTAGCACCACTTCACAGCTGCTCTGTAAATTTAAGGACTGAACACAAGCTGGTACTTGTGCAATCACTGACCAAGACATTTGTTCCTGAGTTGATTCACACTGACAATGTAAATTGAGCAGGTTGTGGGAGGTACAATGCAAAGTCAGCGCCATCAGTGCCAGAGAAGTCAGTGTTGGTTCTTGACTGCAAGCAAATGTGCATTTTGGCATAGCTCCTGCTGGAAAGAGAGGAATGTGACTGGCTTCTGAATAACTAAACACAAGATTCTTGTCAGGAAAAAAAACCAACAAAATTAATCTTTTCTCTAAGTGGTTGCCAAACCTGATGGAGATAAAACATCAAGCAGGTGAAAGACGCTGCAGTTTTCCCTGCAAATCTCTAACTGCAGAGAGTACTCGGCCACAGCTCTCCCCCAGATTAGCGAGAAGGTCAGCAGCTCCCATCAAAGAGCAGCCTTCGCTCCGCAGCTGCAGCCTGACACCTGTCAGCTTCATCAGCTGGAAATGAAACCTTTCCTAAATGCTCTGGCTCTGCCTGGGAGCAGGCAGCCCAACCTGAGCTCAGCCTGGATTCATTCAGAGCCCAATGCCAATCGATAAGTGTCCTTCCTCCCATTGGCATCTGCAATCTGGTGCCTATGTTGGAGAGAAACACCACTTGCCGGCGTGTCACGGGTCTGCTCCAAGGGCTCTCTGCTACTGCCACCACCCTGGGAGGTGACACCAGGAACCTAAATGAATGGAGAATGGGGGAGCCTCAGTGGCAGAGCCTCTTGCCTTGCCAGCACAAAGCTCCAGCCAGGTAGCACCACTGTGAGGCTGGAATTGGAGTTACCATGGTGAACCACCCGGCATGAAATGACCTATTGAAGACCTCCTCCTTACAGGATTTCTGGAGGATGCAGTAAAGCTGATTGTAATGCTAATTTTCTTACAGGATTGCAGTGCTGTGCTTATGTCAGATGCAGAGCATCACTGGTTGTAGGAGTGGTCCCCTCCCCCTCAGTGACTAGGAATCCTGCTTTAAGTCATCAGTAAAAATAGGGTTTCACTAATCCCCCGTTGGTTGCATCACAGGAGTATCGCACACACACACATAGAGCAGTGTCTGCTCCAGAGAGATCCAGAGCGAGGATTTCAGGGCTGTAAGAAGGTTTGGGCTGCAGCTTGCAATGGCTTCAGCATTGGTGGCTGAAGTCAGCTCTCTGTGCTTTAAGTTTTATAAATGCTCTCATATTAAGGAGTGTCCCCTCATGACATGGCAGAGGTGAACACTGCTTCCAAAATAACCGTAAATGCAACCCAAATGGTTGGACGTGGTTGGTCTGCTAGGGTGGCAGTTTTGGAAAGTGTTATATATGTGTGTGTGTGTGTGAAGGGATATATATGACACATCCTGACATAGACAAATATTGGAAATCTCTACCTCCTCCTCAAGATTCATTGATGCACCTCAAGGTGTAGCTAAGGTTGGGATTTTTGCTATTGCACCAACAGCTGCACCGAGATGTTTGGTGACTGAATGATGTCCTTTCCACAACCTTACCCTGCATCAATACTCTTCATGATTTGACTTCCTTCAATCTCCTCATTGTGCTTAAACATACCTTGAGTCCAAGGCAGGCACACCTCTTGGAACCTGGCTGTGCTGATTCATGGTCTCAGGCAGTCATGCAAGATCCCATAGAGCACATAGCCTCGCAATTAAGAGGCACTGCACTTGCACAGGATGCTCAAGCTCTATGAAAGCGTGGAGTCAGAGGGGAGGCAGCTGCTCCCACATCTGCAGGCAGTCCCAGGGCATTCACATATCCAGGAAAATTGTTCTGATTTCACTCAAATCAAGTGTAAGTTTTTGC
Source organism: Sula dactylatra (assembly GCA_013389905.1). NCBI lineage: Eukaryota > Metazoa > Chordata > Aves > Suliformes > Sulidae > Sula > Sula dactylatra. The sequence goes on along the minus strand of WEKW01001177.1, from coordinate 42,122 downwards.
TTAGAAGATCTACATGACACTTAGTAGCATTTATCTGCTTTAAGTTTTCTTGTCTACCTTCTCCTACATTGGTTATTTCTCAGCTTCTCTTTCCTTAGGCCTCCAAGATCAGAAGGCATGGCAGCCCTCTGCTGAGTCTATTATTTCTGGCTGAGCTAAAAAATATCACTAAGAAAACATTCTACTCCTGATTTGGACACTTATACTTGTGAGGAAGCCACCACATTTTTAGGTATAAGCATATATGTACATTTATGTGTGTGTGCATTTCTGTTGGAGATTACAGCATTTACAGATTTTCTAACAGGAATGACTCAGGAAGGTCCAATCCAGGACAGAATTGTGAATTAAGCTTCTCTAGTTAACTGAAATAAATACATGGAATATGTATAGAAAGTCCACTTCTGATCTTACTCATTAAGTAATGGGTGGAGTGAGGGAGTGGGGTCCCATTTGTGAATGACTGCAGATTGATCTGAGCAGTCTGTGTAGCACACAGCTATCAGCAGTGCTGCTAGGGCCAATGCCATCCCTTTTTCTCCAGAAGTGGATGCAGAATTGCTTCCTATCATGAAAAAAACAAATCAGTTCAAATGAGCTATGTTGCCCAGAACAATTTGGAAAGGTACAGAGGAGCAAGGAAAGGTTTCATCTATCTAATTTACTAGACATAAAGTAGTAATCTAGATTACCTAGGAATCTTGTTCCTGGTACCAAGAACAAGATCCACAAGGTATGCAAAGATGTCAAAGCTATTTTTTATTGAAAAGTAAATCACAAGCATCTATGGGAAGGGTAAATGAGCACTCAGATACAGAAGATGAGCTATCTCTATTTTTAGAGACACATACAGCTTTGGAGAGAAGGCCAAGTAACCAATTAAGGAAGCTAAAATGATGATGAAAGTGTCACCTAAAAGGTCTAAACAGCTCAACTTTGTTTATATCAGACTATCAAGAGTTCAAATGAATGTCTCTGTAACTCTGGCATGGTGTTTATAATACCTGAAACCATTTGGTTGTACTGGGGAGAGGCTGGATGTAGTATCTAAGTGGGCATGCAATGCTATCTATTCTATACAGTTAATTTCAACTACCAAAGTGGATGGATTGCACTAACTATAGCATTCATTTGATAAAATAAAGCTTAATCTAGCAAGGTGGATTTGGTTGGGAAAATATGCATTTTGGCTTCTAGATAATCTTGAGTTCATGCAACTAGATTGAGACTTCTGTTAACTTCAGGGTTCACATTGTCCATGTTTACATTACTCTGTTAGCTTATTCAAGAGGACTACTCATTTAGATCCACACAGCAGATCCTTAAAGCACCCTCAGAGTATCTGCAAACATGAGCATACTGTGCCTAGGGGATATTCAAGTTTTCCCACAAATCCTCGTAGTATCCACTCTGAGGCACTTTTACCACTTGCTCCTCCCTCAGCTCATCCACATCACTCTCCAGATGATGTGGAGATGATGTGCTGCTTCACTCAGATCCAGATGATGTGCTGCTTCACTCATGTATTTATGTGCCCCCATGGTTACCTTGCCCAGCAGCACATTGCAGAGCTGCAGCTCATCAGGGTGAGGGACAGAGCAAAAGTCTCTGGACAGCTCCACACACTTTGCAGGATGGTCTTTGCAAAGGAAGGCAGTTACCTCAGCACTATGACCTGTGCTAGTGAGCCACTCTTCAGGTCTCCAAGAGCATATTTTAACAGGACATGGCTCAAATCTCAAGTACACATTGGTAAGACATGCTTCCCCTTTTGACACCAGGGGAATGCTGATTTCAGGCTGTAAGATGCCTTCTCTCTCATCCAATTTTAGGCATCCATTTGGTAAAAAAATGAAAGAACCCTACCAGCTCAGATCAAACTACTTCCAGATGTTCCACACAGCGAAATGCAAAGAGATCACTGAATAAATCTGGCTTGCATTTTGTCATAGATATTAGTGTTAGGTAGTGCTAACTGCTTGTTCTCTGAGTGTCTCACTTTTAATATCTAGGAGACTACTGAGCACTGGTGAGGCCACACCTGGAGTACTGTGTCCAGTTCTGGCTCCTCAGTACAAGAGAGACATGGACATACTGGAGAGAGTCCAATGAAGGGCCATGAAAATGATGCAGAGCCTGGAGCATCTCTCCTATAAGGCAAGGCTGAGAGAGCTGGGACTGCTTAGCCTGGAGAAGAGAAGGCTTGGCAGGGATCTTATCAATGTATATCCCGTGCAGTGGGGTGCAAAGAGGACAGAGCCAGGCTTTTTTCAGTGGTGCCCAGTGACAGGACCAGAGGCAATGGGCACAAACTAAAACTACAGGAGGCTCCATCATCATCAGGAAACAGTTTTTTTACTGTGAGGGTAACTGAGCACTGGAGCAGTTGCCCAGGGAGGCTGTGAAGTCTCCATCCTTGGAGATATTCAAAAGCTGCCTGGACATAGTCCAGGGTGACTGGCTCTGGATGGCCCTGCTTGAGCAGGGGAGTTGGACCTCTCCAAAGGTCCCTGCCAACCTCAACCATCCTGTGATTCTGTGAGGCTGCTGCCACAAACCTATTGCCAGTCTGTGAATTAGATTGGAAGGGACATCATATTCTTCACTTCTTATGATCTGGTGCAAGCAACTTTGCCTCTTCAAGCCCTTATTCCTTTTCCCATCTTTTCTGTTTTATCTTTTAGACTGTCATTTTGTTGGGACAGGAACTACCTTATCCTGAGCTTGTGCAGTACCCTATGCAACAGGATGATGCTCTCACTAAAGTCTTTTGATAGACACTGGAATGTTAAAAATCACAAAGATAAGATGGAAATCTAGTGTTAAGTATTGGGTACTTAATTTTTCCCCTACTTTTGAAGTAAAACTGAAAACTTCATCTCACCTACCTTGGCTTCCCATCAAAGTCGAGTCAAAGGATGTTCCTGCAGCTGCGATTCTGAAATGAGACCACAGGAACAGCCACAGAGCAAATGGCCATGCAGCCAGTTCTGCTCTTGTCCCTGGGATTGCCCAGGGGTGCGGAGCATGGGTGCTTGCCCCGCTAGACCCCAGCTGCCACCACTCTCCCTGGGCGGCAAGGCATGAAGTCAGCATGCTGGACAGCAGGCGCTGCACAGTATAGTGTCTGTATGACCTTCATACGGACAACTCTAGTCCTCTGGTGTCTCTCAACTCATCCACTTTTCTTCTTTAAGCAGATGAGAAAATGGTGGGTTTTGTTGTTTTTTCTAACAGGTAAAAATCAAGCTTGTTCCATATTGTTAAAAGAATTTTTAACCGTCTTGCAGCTATTGAAAAGTATTTTCAAGGTATTTTGCCATTTGAGGTTGAAAAGTGTTCCTGTCTTGAAATATTTTGTCTAAGCTTAGTTTCTTTGTCTAACTAAATCAGTAAACTGATGTGTGACCCAAACATAATGACTGCATTTTTAAATCAGTAAAAACTTCAAAGGAGCATGTTCATTGCAGACTACAAAACTGTCCTAGAATATTCACTGACATACTCTACATCAGGAAACATATACATATTCATTAGCAGTTTTTATTTATCTTCAAAACACTACAGTTCTGAAAGAACAAATGAAACAGAAGTCTAAAAAGCCTTTGTATTCAGCCAAGGCTCTTCCACAGCTTCTCAAGCAATGATTAGTATTACTGCAGTTGTACTGAGTAGACAGGATTATTAATTAAGACATACTGGTTTGCTCTGGTGCACTCTATCCTCAGCAGAAGATCTGTCAAGTTATTGTAGTTTGTACAAAAGTTTTCTCTACATACCATTTCTCATGTTTTCTAAAATGAAAACTCACTCGAGGTCCTCACACTTTCAAATTTCTCAGGGTTATATTCAGTGAAAACTGGCAAAATTCCTACTGACTACTATCTTAACAGACTCAGTCTATAAATATATTTTTTACAAATTTAAAAGTATCTAGCTGTCCCCCTAATAGATAGCCACATAATTTATTTCATGGGCCTTCAAGTCTGGGAACAACTGCCAGCAGCCTGTGTTCTGTGGAACAATGGTTTCCACGAGACTCATGTTTGATTTGCCACAGAAACAAAATCTGATCTCCTAAAGAGAGGAACAATGAGCCAACAGTCCTGTATAAGGCTGAGATTTAGGGGAGAGAAATTCAATTTTGCCATAACGTCAAACTTCTTATGTGATTCTGGACAACACCCTTGTGAAGGTCTACACTGCACTGTCTGGGAAGCAGTCTGACTGTGATGAATTGGTGTATCTGGAGCCCCATGCTGCTGTGGCTGGCCTATTTCTGGCTCCTGAGCCTAGTCCAAGTGAGCTAATGCTGACATCTTTACACTGATCTGCACTGTAACCCTGAGGGTGTACCTGTAGTCATAGACCTGAGAAGACTGGAACATTAGCCAACATTGAGTCCTGTGACACTAGACTTGTAGCAATAGCTGAGGTAGCTCAAATGTCTCTATAGACCATTAGTCCCCCCGTACCATTTTATTGTTCATTTTGAACTGGGGATGATAGCGCTGACTGGTGAGGTGAGTCTGGCCACCCTGTTTTGGGGGTGAGCCACTCATCCCCAGGGCCAGAGGGTAATCTCTGATGTGTTCTCTTCACTGATACAGGTGTAGCCACTCTCTTCATTTGCTTTTTAAATAATGATCCTATGGTAAATGGTGTCAAGTGAGATTGTGCTGACTGAATAAATGGCCTGTGAATGTATCACAATCTCAACAATTCCTCACAGTACTGATACCTAACAGAAGGAAACCTCTATTTTCCCTAAACTAAAACTGCAATGAAATATAAGCAAAATTGATCCAGACTTCAATGAAAGGAAGTAAACAAGATGTTTCTTCTGTTTCTTGAACTGCTTTTCCCAGTAGCTGCTCTGAGTATAACCACATACTGATTCTTAAACTTCTTCAAGCTTTGACCAAAGTGAGGCTCTTATGAGGTCTTTGTGTTTCATTACGCCTGGAAACACTTACTGAGAATGGGATCTGCCTTTTCCTGACCTCACAAAGTAAACGCACAAAGCAGGACAACGAATATATTTAAAAAACAGTCCTGAGGATCATAAACAGAGGGGCAATTATGAGAAGTGAAACAGCCACTGCCACAGCATGCCAACTCCACATAAAGCAAGTTGCATGTTTTACGTCCTAAAGTAAGCACAGCCACTTCAGCATTGCTTAAAGGTGTTCTGAGATAAGCACAGTTCATGGCAACTCTTCTTCTACCTGTCTCGCATTCAACGCACAGTTCGCACCATGTTCAAGGCTGCAGACTGCATTAGTACAAACTTCTTCCTGTGACTGCTTATTAAAATTGGTCTTTCTTAAAAAGTATTCCATCTGGAAACTTCACAGGTAATATTTTTTCTGAAAAATGAGCATCAAACACCTTTGTCATTCTTCCCTCAAAATTAAGAAGAACATTTTGGTGTCAATGGCAAATATTAAGTGTTTAGTTCATATTCTTATCTTTTCCCTGTCAAGTAGATGTTACTGGATTCAGCTCAAATCCCTGTGTCCAGCAAAGCCTGGATTATAATCAACAACCTGACACAACTATCTAGGGTTTGAGTTCTGTTGTGCTTAGCTGGAGCTCTGTCTTCTTCTCTTTACAGTTTTTATCATTCTTTACCTTTTTTATTTTTCAACTCTCCTCACTTCACAAGTCTTGGGAGCATCTTTTCCTTTGTTTAGGTTCTCCGTAAGAGACTCCTCACACCCTGTAGTGGGAGGACATACACGAAACTTATACTTTCAGCTCCTCTGAGTCTGCTTCTCAGCCTGGAAGTTCCCTCTGCAGTACAGGTCATCTCTGAAGAAGTGAAAGCTTGAGCCTAGGTGGATGCTGTAAAATACTCCACGGAAAATCCTACTACTATTCCAAGTCAGATGGGTAGTCTTCATACACCATCTAGCAGATGGACTTGATCTTTGGCTTTGCTGTAAGGCTCTTTACAAACATTAGGGGCTTGTCTGTGCTGAGGTAACATAAAACTCTCCTACTTCAGCAGATTTAGGGTCGAGTTGTAACAGCAAAGAGATATCCACAGTGATGTGGAGCCTCCTACAGTGAACAGCCCGTTGGTTTCTGTGGGACGCCTCTGGGCGATATGCTGTATGGCTCGTGCTAAAGGTTTGCAGATAAAAGAATCACTGCTTTGAAATAATGAAAGCATTTAAAATTCCGTTGGACAATAATATCATGAAGATTTCACAACCTGCACATGGAGAAGGATGGGAAGGAAATGGAAGCGGAGAAAGATGGTGTGTCTTGAGGAAGGTCACAGAAAAGGTCGGTAGCAAGATTCAGAACAGAAACCAGGTGTGGTGGCTGGGGCTTTCGTAACAAGAAAACACTGTCTGCCTTCTCATACGGATCTCTCATCTTAGCATAATGCTGAAGTAATCGCTGAGGTTACCATGTAAACCCAAGCATCAGCCAGCCACCTTTTCCAGTAAAGAAACTCCTAGAAATTTTGGCAGGCACCTACTATGGTGTCAAGCGATCTCTTCTCTGGAACACAGCACCAACATATGGTTGTGACATGTGCAACATCGCAGCACTGTTTCAGCAATACCTGGCCATGTCCTTTGAAAAATTCACTTGCATTAATGTGGCACGTTCAGATGCACACAACTTCAAAAGCAATAATAACAAAAGTAACAGCTGTAGAGTCAGCCCTTACGGACTGGCCGTTTCCTGCAGAACTGTTTTACCTGCAGCCAGTGTTTTTTCTTCAATTCTTGTTTAAAGACTACAGGACTTTTCCCTCATTATTTTCTCATATTATACAAGGTACTCTATCAGCTGCTGGAAGCTGAATGCCATGTTAACAATACATAATTCAGTAAATATATGCCCATATTGACACTGAAAGAAAACGTGAGATTGCACCACTGTATTGTGCGTTTTTATTATACTGTAAGAACAGTCTTAAACATAATAGGATTTATTCATAGCATATTTACTCCGCTGAAGTGAGCATAAATATGTAAATGTCTAAGACTTAGACTGGGAATTGCCTACTGCTGCTTTCAAGTCATGCAGCACTCTCTGCACTCTAAATGCAGGCTGACAGCAGAAACGGCAGAAGTGCACTTCCAAGGAAAGTATTACAGAAGGATCAAGATTGCATATCATTACCTTACCCCTGACTTCTAATACAGAATGACAGTGGACACACAGTTGTAGCTTTCACACTACTTTAATGGAACAACTACACAGAGAGAGCGAGAGACCAAACATTGCTGATTGGGGCATCCCCACTGAAGTGTGATTCAAAGGAAGAAAAATTCCTTTTTGTAAGATACATATAGCCATTCAGATGTATGAAGCAAAATAATTTTTGGTTGAAATACATGTAAGTGAAGAGGGTTGATTTTGTTCCCTAGTTGTCAGGGAAGAAGAGGACAGCAGAGTGCCTGCTAGCAGCACTCAGATAAAATCCTTTTCTGAGTGAAATAAGCATGAAGTATGTAGTGGGAAAGTTATTCTGCTGAAACCAGTGCATGAAGGTCTGTTGGTTTCTCTGGAGTATGAGCCATTAGAGACCTGTTTCAAAGGCTTGCAGGCATGAGAGGCTACACCAAGGTGAGGCAACTCTATATGGTGAGGGACTATGTTTATAGCTTTCTCTGAGGCAGAAAGCTCAATCAGTTTTCGAAGTAGCAAATAAATAAGTAAAAAGACACAGCAGAAAAATTGCTCATGAGGCAATTACCGAAGGGTAGTTGGAGCAAAAGAGAAAAATCCCAGCTTTGCAGCTGGGATTTCAGGTCTAAGCAAATATCTGAGTAATCGTCTTTAGCTGTGTACACATTTTAATTCACACCTTTCCACTCACTTATTGCTTCCGTGCCAGATACTTTTTAAAACAGTGAATCAATTGCCCACAGAAGGTGTCAGATTGTCAACAATGGAAATTAAATCCCCTGGTTACTGAAAAAACAGGCTCGGAGCAGCACTACAAACTTCCGCTCACTGCTGAAGCAATTTGCCTCTCGTGTAACATGGAGGGTATCTCTCATTATAATTGCTACTCGGTCCTGGCTTGAATTGCTTCAAGCACTTCTAATACAATCTGATCCCTTCAGACCCTGCTTTACTGCCCCTGTTCAAGCATGAAGAATTCAAGCTGGAACAGGTGCAGAGCAGGATGATTAATACAATCTGGGGAACAGGGAGTCTTTCACAAGCAGAGCTGCCAATGCTATCAATTTATGTGGTAGACAACTGCTTTGGGCACTAACCTACTGGATTTCCAGTATCTGGCAGCTTAGGTTATTGGATGCCTGGAAATTCAGGAGAATTTCACAGAGCCGAGACAAAGCAACTTGAGGTGGAAGGAACAAGTCTGATACGTCCCTGATTCCCAAAGCGGTACAGAGTCAATTCGTGGTTGTCACTTCTGGTCCTGCAAGGGCAGAATGGTCTGAGGGGTGCTTGGTTTACATAGCATAGTAAAGGCTGACTGCTGTCTGGGCTTACATGTGGATGGGAAGGAAAAATGCTGGCAAGGAAGAAATGCCACTTATGCTAAAAGATAATGTCAGCACATAAGAACAAACAAGTATGGGTTGGTCAGGGGTATAGTCACACTGCATACTGGAAGATCTCAGGTAACTCTTAGTATAATGATATTGGCCAAGAGCTTTCCTCTAGGGGAGGTGGAGGCAACAACCTAGCTAATTCTAAAAAAAGCTTGAACCTTTATGAAAGGATTCTATTAAAAATGTGTCTGTAACATTAGGGATTACATCTGCTAAGTCCAAAGATCCTGTCCTGTTTTCAACCACACAGTAGTCCTCACATGCCTTTCTCACAAAAAACGTATGATCTTCTCTCCTTTCTTTGGAATTTCCTCTGTGTTCTTCTCCACTGAGCATTAGCCCGTAGTATTATTTTGTGTTTTCCAATGTGTTCATCTTATTTTAAGTGCCAGTTCTTTGTGTTAGCCTTAATTTCTTTATATGTTTTCTGCTTCTATGTCTTTACATCACACAGTTAAAGGACCAGAGATTTCGGCATCATTTAGCGTAGCTGACAACACAATCATTAAAAGAACCATCTTGAAATTATCTATATTCCCCATTTTCTTCTGTTGTGTAATCCCATTTTTTTCCTAAACTTTACAACATAATCAGAATTGTAGCCCTCTGAAATTAGCAATGAATTAATCTTTTTTATGGCCATGGCTTCATGGAGTCACTGGAAAATCTCCTGCAGACCAGAGGCTGAATTTCCACTTGACGTGCGAGCTGGTGCATTGTGAATAAAACCTACATAAATCCTACTAATTTCACCCAGTGAAGGCTGTTGGTAACATTCTTCCCTGTTACAACCTCCCCTGTAAAAGTCCATCTGAATTTTAATACTAAGCCATGAAAAAAAGACAACAACCTAGAACTTAAAAAATAAGGTATTTTCAATTAACGATTTAAAAACAGGGGAAGGCACCTTATGTACCTTTTTCTTATCTTTCAGATAAAGACCTCTTGGGTAAGCTTGGTAAATCCTTATCTGCTAGATAAAGGACCACTATGATGGCCCTTATCGCTTAATTAAATCCTAGTACTATGTACAATGAAGTCAATAATTTGTTATACAAGATAGCACTTCAAACTGTGGCTGCATTGGATAATGCATCTCTATTGGTTCCCTGTACCTCAGCATGCTGTAATGGGTCATGTTCCATAACCTGCTCCTAGGCTGCAAGGAACTCATTATAGAAAAGGTGCCCAGATTAATGTGGATGGGCTGTGATAAATAAATCGGTTGGATCGACTAGATAAAGTAAGGTCCCCGGATGAAACTGATTTGATATGTAGGGCCTAATTCTGTCAGTCTTCCTTGCAAGGAAATCCATTGAATGTGAAAGATGTGTGGATTTTGGCCCAAATAAAATACTGATGCTGTTGATCACTGTAATGAAAAAACAGTATAACCGAAGTTAATGTTAGAAGATGTTGTGAAAGCCAAGGAATGAACACAGTTACAGAAAAAAAAAAACACGATAAGGTTCTAATCCTGACCATCCTTTTACTCATTAAGGTTCACATCACTCAATGCGTTTACACCCACATATATCAGGGTCTAAAAAGAAAAAGGTCAATAATAGCTGTAGCAACTACCACCAGATATCATACTGGCAAGGTCTTCCTAAATACTAAACCCAGTCCAAATGATTCTCTTTTCCACACAGACAAACATATTTGCATAAAGAAGTCTAATAATTGAAATGCTTCATTTCACTAATTGGCTTACTGGTAATGTGCTAGAGTGATCTGTTCCTGAGTTTGTTTGGCAACAACACTTTTGTACATATGGATAATTCATAAAATCAGGTGCACTGTATCTCTGAGTCTCTGAAGGACCCCATTATAGCCTAAACCCATTACCCACTAGGTCCACCAAACACAGAAATGGCTTGATCCTGCAATATGCACTGAAGCTCTACAAGCCAGGAGTCTTCTCCTGGTATATGTGTAAAATTTTAGGCTTGACATCTGCTACTGGCTCTAATTTTGCTCAGCACTATCAAAATAGAGACTCTGTGGTTGGGATTTCTTTTCCCTCACTTTTATCAAGACAGGTGTCCCACAGCTAAGAGCTGCCATTCAGCCCATCTAATGTAACTCGACGGAGGAGGTTCACACAACGAGCTTAGATCAGGCATCTAACTTTTAGCCAACTAGAATTAGAGAACAATTATTCTTCCCTTAGAAAGAATCCCTGGAAAGTGTCTGAGCACACAGCTGTAGCAGTGCTATGACACAGATGTCTGTTCATGAAAGATAGGGCATCAAAATTCTTGGGTGATCAGTAAGACAAAAGGTTCAGATGTGGATATTGTTCATACTGAAGATGGTGATTCTTTGAAGTGTGTTATCTTTACTTATTTATGCCAATGATATGCTCAGAACTACACTGCCAATGTTAAGCAGAGTCAACTCCTGGCCACCAGGATAAACAGGAGTAACCATAAAATGACTCTAGATTATGCCAACCAAAATCATCCCTGTTAGGGCTATTCTGTAAACTTAGCATCTCCAGACATTTACAGGATTTCTTACAATCACTTTCATGCTTTCACAAAGCTGAGGGCACAAAAACTGCTTCCAGGAGCCACTGGTATCGAGGCCAGGCTAAATACGCTCTAAGTTGCTAGTGCTGTGTGCAGGAGTTCTTGGATTTCACAGCCGGGTACTTCTAGCAAATTGTACTCCTATCTGTGGATAGTCCTGAAGGATTTCCCCATAAATGCACAGACCTAGTTCTCACATGTGTGGCAAACTCTTCCTGTATGCTTGCCAAGTTTTAAAGGGCAAGGAATCAACAGCTGATAATTTATGCCAGGAACCTACAATGATCCAAATTCACTCCTCGTGTAATTCTGGTAAAGCCAGCAGAGTTCCAGGGGAGAAGTTGTTGGCTTAGCAAAGTAAATTTTCACTGACATGTGAGGAATACACAGTATAAATTAAAGCAGAGCTAATTATTGCTACTATTATTTGCATTGCAGTAGTTCCTAGAGGCTTTTAACAGAATTATAGCCTTCTGGTACATGGAGTTTTTAGGAACGTAAGCTCTTATCTGGAAGCACATGTGCGATAGGTGACGTGATACCTGTGCACAATGTCTCTGTGTTCAGTGGGGCTCCACAGAGCACAGGGCTTTGCTTACAGGTATGGGCCACAAAAATCTGGGCCACAGAAGTTGCTTGTGATGCCTAGAGCCATCATGTCTTTCCGCTCTTTACAGAGTGGAAGGGGCCAACCTGGCCTGTGTACAGAGAAAGCAAGCCTTTCCCAAAGCATTTGGGCAAGGGCAAATGCCATACGTTGGCTCCTTGTCAGTTTCCTTCCAGGAAACCCTGGCAAACACTCAACCTTTACTTATTCTGATATGTTTATCATGGTGTCCCACTCCCCTTGCCTAAGAACGACGCATGTAAGACATTTTCCACTTTATGCCGAGTCATTTTTGAAAGGAGGGACTACCTTACATTTGTCAGCTTCACGCCGATTCCCCTGCTGCCCCTGACACCAGATGGGCTTCCTGGTGAAACAAAGCAAAGCTTAGTCAATAAGACTTCCAGCATCCAGGCTGAAAAAAAAATTACAAATAAAATGCTGTAATATGTTTAACACTTGGATTCCTCTGGAGTTTCTTGATTTCTTTTCTCTAGAAAACTAAAATATATTGCAAACGCTGGGGTCCAGGGCAATACCCAGGCTTCTGTGTGCTGCTCTCAGTTCAGAACCCAAAGCCACAGCCCAAACCTCCCTGCAGCCAGATTGGGCTGGTAATAATTCATATATTTTACACTATATTTCAACAATATATGTGTTCTGTTGAGCTTTTGATCTTTGGTGGCTGACCAGCTTTCTAGGGACTCCACACGCGACACATTAATAACACACTTGACAGACATATTGCTTGTTTAGACCATTTCTCAGCATACAAACTCTCCTACTCTCCACCCTAGCAGCTGTTTCAGGGATCCTTAGGTCACGTTGCTCTGAAGAAATAACAGCTGAAATAGGATGCATCAAGTGCATTGCAAACAACAAGGCAGATAAGCTGCAACAAGTGGATATATAAGTAACAAGAATGGGGGAGGAAACAGAAAGAAAAATTACAGCGATAAAAGTTGATACACGTTAACACTGCCCACAGCTGTGAAACTATGGTTAGTCTGGAGGCTGTAACACAATGTTTTCTGTTCAAAGTTTATCACACCACTGCTTTTTGTATATTTTAATTGTTTCAATCCTCATACTGTTCTCTTTCCTTAAGTAAGATATTCATTAGTTTTTAAAGTCTTTCCCATTTCTTACTCTGCCTTTGCCCTTCTCGGCAATATGCTCAAAGAGAAAGCATCTTTCAGCTGTGTATATCTTTTAAGAGGTACTGCTGCCTCCTAAGATCACTGCCACTGTCAGTTGGGCACAGATCAGGCCCAGTGGCACCTACAAGAGAGTGAATTTTCTTTCACAGCCCTCATTTGTGCACTTTAAATCCAGAATTTCCTGTCAGGTGTGACAGAACATTTGCTGAAATAACCCGAGACCTGTTTAGTGTCCAATTTGGAGGAATTTGTCCAAAGACAAGCTTAACTTCTAATGGAAGACGGTGCCTCGGAGTCAGATGTCACCTTGAGAGGTTCATCACAAGAAGGTCCTGAATGAAGGTGAGTAGAGTCACCGTACTTGCATGTACTGTCATCATAGTTTAGGTCCCTGTTCCACACCTGCTGAAGTTCAGACATCTGGGAATGGCCACTTTTTTGTATCAGAGCTGTGCAAAATGGCCAGAGGGTCTGTAACTTAACAGAGTAACAGTGAACTATCCTGTTATTCCTCTTTAATATTGGATTGGTGTATTAAGCAAATGGTAACTTGATTTGTGTTTGGACTGTCAATCACGGGAATCATATCAGCTATTAAAATGAGCAAAAATACAGAGCATGAAATACCTATAAAATACACTCTTCTACATACCTACCACAAAGATGCTCACTGTGAATACTGCTTATGTTTAACACTTCATTTCCCAGCCTCAAACAGAAGAGATACAGAGATTTATGACAAGAGAGCTGTGAATTGTAACAGGCTGCTGCTGAGACTGGCTGAGTGCCCCACACAATTTTCCTCCATCCAGCCTTTAAAGGGGCCAGAAAACTCCCACCCTTGTCAGGAAATCCTTTTGTGTTGCAAACCAGCTACCCAGAAAAAAGATCAATACCAAGGAACGGTGGCTGAAATCCTGGCCCCACTGAAATCACCATGTTTTTTTACCACTGATAGTAGTAGTGTTCACATTTCACTGCCTCCATGTCAGGCAGTCAGAGCTGGACTGATGGACTATGTACTAAATTATCAGCAAGCATCGCCTACTGATGGTCTGTTTCCTAAATTAAAGTCAGAATTTGGCTGTGAGTTTGTAGGAATATGTAAAGAATAAATCTCTAGCTGTACAGTTGTGAAGAAAACCTAAAAAATTAGACCAAATGCAATGCAGAGATAAGTCTGCAGGGAGCCCAGAACAAAGTGACGTGAGAACCTCCCTATTCTCATAGCGAGGGTTTAATCAGATAATGCCGATAATTTAAATACTAATATTGTTAATTATTTCCATGAGGACTTGTCCAACTGGGAGAGTTTTGCCGTTTACTTGAACTAGTCTTGTTATAGTAGGCTCCATTAAACTGTTTTAGAGCAGACTGGGCTTCTTCACAAGTAGTGCAACCTAAAGATTTGGTTTACATCAAGGCACAATTTTACCCTGTGTTTAACCTGGTCTGTGCAGAGTGCCACAAGTCCTGATTCCCCCATTAAAAGGAAAAGGCGGGAAGGGAACTCAAAAGGAAAACTCCGGTGAATTACTTTTCTGTGGGATCAGTGATCCAAACTGATCTACTCTGCAGCCACATGATCGTGAAGTGCTTTCAAAAGGTGAGGGGGAGCGCATAGCTAAGCAGCCAGGAGAGAAGCGCTTAGAGAATGGCCTAGCAGAAAAGGACTTTTAGCTTGCAGTGAAACTGGATTTAGCATGTTAAGACACTGAGCCTGTAAAGTACGACCCAGGTGAGGTTTGAGTGGAGAAGCAAGACCTACGTGGCCTGCGTTATTGTAGTTTATGCAAGCATTAACTCCGCTACTTGAGACGATTGACAAGCCTTAGAAGATGGAGGACCACGTATCTACCTGACACAGCCCAAACAGCTCCTTTCACGGTTTATTTTAATTCCATTAACTCATGGGGGTTTTTTTTCCATACAGGAGGCAGGTGAACTTGGCAGGGGGCTGCTGAACCTGAAACCTACTGAAACCTCAATGTAGCCCAAGTGAGCCAGCCATTTCGCAGGTGTCGTGCATAGCCGCCCGCTTCGGTAAGAGTCACCTACAGATCCCCATCAGGGAGGCGCGGGAGCGCTAAAAAGCAGCACCTCTTTCTCCTGTTCCCGCTCCCCGCTGTTTGTCCCGGCCCGGTAAAGGCGGGGCAGCCGGCCCCGCCACCTCCGCGCAGAGCCGGGCTGCGGCCAGCAGCCCCCCTCAGGGCAGGAGGGGGCCGGCGGGTCGGCTGCCCTCTGGGGGGGAGGCTGGGCCC